>CAXHSM010000002.1:600000-1200000 GCA_964019185.1 Maratus speculifer
AATGGATTCAGTGGAAGAATTGAACAACCTGTATGCGCCTCTTGAATTAAGAATTCTTTGAGTAAGTTTCAAAAACCGAAGAGAACCGTTTAGAGAACTAAAAAATCTATTCTTTTTCTATTTACAGTATTTAGATAGTTTGTAGAATTGTTCGAAATCTTTGAGATAAATTATTTTAGTTTTAGAAAGCTTTAAAGAAGCCAGAAGAGAAAGGAAATTTTTCTGTTAGAATTTCAGAAGATAAATTTTAATTGGTATTTTCAATTAAACGACACACTGTTGAAAAAAAAAATATATATATATTAATCGATGAAAATTTTCTGTCAGAAAGAATGAAATTTTAAATTGAATCTTTCGAGTATCCCAAGATTTTGACTTTTTCTCCTTTAGAATCCCACAAAAAGTAATATGCAATGTGGCCATATCAACTTATTGCAGTCGATTGGTAGTAAATATCCAGCCGATCATTCTATTTTTATATTCTATTCCACAGTTTAAAAGTATATTGTGTAGTAAATTTCTCTTACAAAGAGTGAATAAAAATGTTTCTTTAAAAGAAATTGGTGCTAATTAGAAGCATAATTAGATATGTAACTCAGACACAAGCACATTATGATGACAAATTTCAAAGGAAGCTATAGAATCTACCGTATAACCGCTTTCTGGTGATAATTTTATACAAATAATTTTTACGTATTCTTTAAATTAAATTATGTGTTTATTTATGACACTGATGATGTTGCCGGGCGAAACATGATTCTGTTCTAATGTTTACTTTTTTTTTTTTTTTTTTTTTTTTTTTTTTGAAGCCATCAAAGTAGATAGCTTTTGCATGAACTGTACAATGTTGACATAAAGCCACGGTAGTAAAATGATTTTTTTTTTACATCTGTATCAGTTTTCTTTGTAATTATTCCGGTGAGTACGTCAATTATTTAAAATGTATTAGTGCGCATGGAGTTCTTTCTTAATAATAATCTCTCAAGTTTTTCTAAGGAACCAAAAAAAATAAGTAATAAAATTCAGACAGTCGTATATAGTCAGTCACAGCATCGACATATGGGAGAACAAAAAAGTTTCGTTTTCAGCTTCTAAATATTATCTATTCAATGTCATTCTATTATTATTTATAGAAATATTAAATAGAAGTGTTTATTGGTTTACAAACATTTTAAGACTATATACATACCGCTTTCATGCAGAATAAACTGTTAATGTTTTTTAAATCCCTAAATTAGAAATACAGATTTCCGAGCTAAGCGAATAAGATAAACAAACATGAATAGGAGAACCCATCCGAAAATTTCTAGTGTATACTTTTCTAGGTCATGAAACAGCACGTTATGCTATAGAGACCGGAAAGCGGCAGCACAATCAATTACCTCATCCAGTTCACGGCAAAAATTCCAGGTTTAGTTCAAACTTGCTACACATATTAAAACGCAATCGGTCTGCCAAGTTATATTTTTGCACAAAACACCTGAAAATCCAATTTTAAAGGTTGACTCGTAGGCTTATCATTGTGTTTTCCTGCACCCTGTCCTCACTGATTTATTAACTTTACCGAAACTATGGATAGTCCAAAAATCTTGTTTTAAAACTATCCATTGATTTCAGCTGAATCGCTTCAAATGAGACTTTTCTTTATTTATTATCAGGAACTTCACTGTGAATAATTATTAGTCATGACAGACTCAAGATGCGAATGAAAGTTATAAAGCAAGCAATACATATATGACTCAACTTCAAAAGTGCCTTTCACGTGCTTGTTAAAAACTGTAGACTTAACAGTAAAAGAAAAAAAAAATATTTTGAAACCGCAAAAGTGTTTCTGATGCTATCAGAGAAAGTCTTATCATTCTGTACTGTTTATGAACTAATTATATTACAACAGTGGCGCTATTTCAAAACTTTCTAGCCGGCGAGTGGCAACGTTTTTTGGAAGGAAGGAAGCAAATATTTATTCAAATATATATTTTACTCATATTTAGATATCTACTAAGCTAATAATACTTATAAATTATAAAATAATTATTTTTATATTAAAACATATTCATTGTTCATTTATTAAAAGCAAATTTCTGACCAGTTTATTTCAATTAATTTAAGTTTAAAATATTAAATAGCTGAAAAGACACATACATTAAAAATTAAATATTCAGTATCTAATTTATTTTCCAATATTTAACTACATTGTTAATTAATTATTCATAAATATCTATTATTAGTTGTCAATAAGTAATAGTGCTCTCGATTATACGTTTATACGCATATACGTATAATACGTATTATACGAAATACGGATCAACTATACGTATAATACGGCATCGGCGGTTATACGTATTGCGCAAAACAACATATACGGTACATCGTATATACGGATCTTATCCAAGCGGTTAAACGTATAAACGTTTAAACGTTTTTCATTCAAGATATGAAATTTGATGTTTCAATGCTTTTCTGCGGATTACAGACATTGAGAAATATCCGGTTGAGTATCCCCATCGCGATTCTCTGTTTAAAAAACTACGATGCGTTTACTTAACTACTACTTGTTATGCAGGTACCTAAAAAATCTGAATACGTTTCTCAGTTTAAATTTTGGTTTCTTTCCCAAAAAACTAAGTTATTTATTATAAATTGTCTTACATTAGTTGTGGATAGAATCAAACTAATCTTTGGAAGAGCTGTGGCTCAGTACTTAGTTTTTTTATATTTTCTTGTATCTTAACAAGAAGAAAGTTATGGATTCGAGAAATCTTTCAACTGGTTTACACTTTTTAAGGGTAAGATAGTCCGAAAAATATGTTTTTACAAAATATCTGTCTGTGACTTTGTCTATATGTGGCATGAATTTTGTTCCACCAGTTGCACAGAATGAGTTTACAGCAATATCATTATCACATAGCAGGCAGTAGGCTCTGTCATTCTTTTTCTCAGCGTACCGCCACACCCAGCTTTTTCTATTCATTTCTAATTGTAATCTAAGCAGAACTGTGTCTATAAATGCTCGTTCTTCTACTCTACGAGATACTTATACTAAGTGTCTGCGTCACGTGACACAATGGTTTTATTTTTCACCATATGTAAATTGTCTTACCGCGGAGGAATTTTAAAATAATTTACATATTTGGTAATTTTTATTAGTTTCTTTTTTAAATAATTTAATTATTTTGTCCTCCCAGAATATTTTATGACTTATTTAATGAAAATTAGAAGAAACATAATTAAACATTGAGTATGTTTAGAGTAACTTACCGGTCACTTACCGAAGTGACCAATGTTACCAACCGATTGTAGGGTAGTATGAAATGAAAATCAAGGCGAATTGTGACGTCAGCTACAGTTCAACAGGATAGTTTTCATTGGTGCCACATTTCGGTTTCGTACTGCCCTACAATCGATAGGTACAGTGGCGTAGCTAAGGGGGGGCAGGGGGGGGCGTCCGCCCCGGGCGCCGAGGCCTAGGGGCGCCAAATTAAGAGAAATTGTTATATATCTATATTGGGGTGGGGGCGCAAAATTTCTTGCTGGCCCCGGGCGCCAAAAAACATAGCTACGCCACTGGATAGGTAACATGGGTCACTTCGGTAAATTGCACTGAACATGTATGTTGATTAAAATATTTATAAAGGGAAATACCAAGATCTTGGTTGGAATCCAGATAGTAGATATTTCACTGTTAGTGAAGCGAGATTAGCCAATCAGGAGTCTGATCTTTTGTGAACTTTTTGCAAACCGTTTTAAAAAATATACGCTTTTCATTGCTTGATCTCGTATGTATAAGACATACTATCAGGGCCGTAGCTAGAAGTGAACCATAGGGGGGGGGGGGCTCGAAAGAATGTAGGGGGGCTCATAATTTTTTTTTCTCTTTCTGACGCAGAAAGATAAATTAATAACTATTCACATTGTAGGTATTATGTTTCTAATTAAACTGTTGTACTAACTTCATTTTATGCTAAGAAAAGTATAGGATGATGAAAATTTTGATTGTATAACTGGTGCAAAATGAAACATTATGTTAACTTCATATGTACATATAAAATGAGGGAGTGTTGACACACTTATTTTAGATACAATTTAGTAACTCTGCAAAACTGTGAAAGGGTCTCAAAACTAAATTAGATTTTTGAACAGAATTTCATATGAATTTTTGGAACAGAAATTAATTGAGTGACCTTGGAATCTTTTCCAGGGGGGGGGGGACTCAAAATATTCTAGGGGGGGCTGAGCCGCCCATAGCGCCCTCTTAGCTACGGGCCTGCATACTATGCGGATTTCTGTCGTAACGCTACCGATTTCCAAATTATTCTCCATTCAGCGACATAAGACTGGTGAAGTCCGCTATTTAAATTAGATACGATACGGCGAATATACGTATACATTAAATATACGTATTCTTAAATATACGTTTAGTTGATACGCCTTATACGTATCCGGATACGTTTAAACGTATATTCGAAAGTATCCGTATAGCAGAAAAACGTATTATACGGATATACGTATATCGTTTAATCGTATACCTGCTATACGTATCCTATCGCGAGCACTAATAAGTAATAAATTAGAAAAGTTGTTTGAAATTTATACACACTCACACATATATGCGTATGTCTATTTGTTAAAGATGTCTTTCTATGCACATATATTTAATGAATAATTATGTATATTTAAGTATGAATTAATAACTAAAAAATAGACGTTTTCGTTGTTGACCGAACATAGGAAGATTACCTAAACTCGGTTTTGATCCGACCAAAAAACCTGTTTCGGTCGACCCTTACTTTTGCCGTTCACGAAAAGATTAATTTGGGTAATATTAAAAAAAAAACTGATTTCGAAAAGGTAAAAAAAAAAAAAAAAAAAAAGGTTATAATTAAAAATTTTAATTGAAAATTATTATTTTTAATTTGTTTTTTGAAAGTTTACTGTGTTTAAAGCACGAAGCATTTACAAATATTTGTGTAATCACACCATCATTTCTTTGGTTTCTCTAGTATAATGCTCCTAATCAAATTATAGGTCGATTTAATAATTAATAAATTAATCCATGCAAAAAAATGTAACAGACCAAAACGCAGTAAAAAACAAAATTTCTTCGATGTTTCGATTAATTTTTTTTCTTTTCATTATATTACAAAATCTATCTCTAATTAAGTAATATAACGTATAACTGTCGTCTTTAAATTTTTATAGCATATAGATGACGCTGTTCCTACGTTTAGCAAAATATCCTGAGATATTTTGCCGAACATGAAGCGAAGCGAAGCAATTTGGCTTGGTTAAGTAGCTATTGCCATAATCACGAATAATGCACCATGGAAACGCCACCTGTTGAGTGATTTGAACCTAAACGGAATCACCATCATGTTATATCAAGCACTAATTAAATATTAAGTTTTATGAAAATCCATGAACTAGTTCTTGAGGTATGGCTATTGCGGAAATTGTGAATAATGCAGATTAGCAGCGTCACCTGTACACCAAAAACTAATCAGATCTAGTTTATATCAAATTCTAATTAGTAAATCTGCAGATCAAGAGCCTCAACGTCAGCTCTTCACTTCTTTTTTTTAAAACACACTTAACGTAATATTCAACTTCCTGGAAACTGTAATTTAAAATTTTCGAATTATGTAATTATTTATAAAAATAAAATAAGATTAAGAAATTTGAAGCCATTAAAAGCCGTTAAATTAAAGATTAAGTTATGTTAGGATATTCTGAAAAATTCATGATCTATTATTTTATTTTTTTTTATTATACC
Organism: Maratus speculifer; assembly: GCA_964019185.1. NCBI lineage: Eukaryota > Metazoa > Arthropoda > Arachnida > Araneae > Salticidae > Maratus > Maratus speculifer. The sequence continues at coordinate 605,771 of CAXHSM010000002.1, forward strand.
ACAGTAAATTTTTTCAGGGGGGCTCCGCCCCCTGAACCTCCCGTAGTCTCATTAAATTTAAATTTCTGACTTTCTATCAATCTGCTAATGGTTATCGTATATCTTGTATTTTTTTCTACATTTTGATTTATAAGGACAAGTGACAGTTTTAATAAGCATTTTTCATTATCCTCATACTTCTAGATACCTGCCCATCAAGAACACCTAAATCTGATGTATCAGGAACTTTTGAAAGTGTAAACTCAGTAATCTAGGGTTTTACAATTTTGTTTACGAAAAAAAGTTTTAATTGCATTTTGTGGCAGTTATCGGAGACTGACAGATAGACAGAAGAACAGACTGAGAGACGGAAAACAATAAATTTTGCGTCGCCAAAATAAGCTTTCGCCGAAGTTTTGGCAATGACGTCATTATTCATGAGTTATTGCTGTCCATGTTTCTTGTATTTTTAACGACAACTATAAAATACCTGTTTTATTTCAATTATGATGTCAAATTTTATCAATTGAAATATTTGTTAAAAATATAATTATTTTTAATTTCTTTTACTTCTAATTATGCCCCTATTTTTGCCAGAAAAATTCTTATTAATGAAACAAATTTCTGTGTTTAATATTTAACAAAGTACTATTTTTATTTTTATTTTAATTCTGACGTCATATTTATTTTTTCTTAGTTTAATTTTTCGAATGGAAATTGCTCAATTGAAACTTATTGCCGTTGAAAAATTATTCGACGATAAAGGAAATTGGTTGAATTTTATCTAAAAAATCGCTCTTGATTCTGTATGAAAAAGGAGGAAGTATTGAATTATTAAGGAAAATATATGAATAAAATTAATAAAACATAGCCTATATTCTTTTCTAGGCTATGTTATATTTATCCGCAAAGATACAAAGACATTAATTCATCAGTTTTGACGTTGACTTCATTTAAATTTTTGTATTTGCTTTCAAATTTATAGCATTAAAATATAATAAGGATTAGGATGAATGGTTGCTTAGCAACCATTAAGAGAAAATAAAGAAAATGAAATAAATACATTTCAAATGAGTAAATCTCTAAAACAAATTAGTTTATATTATTGGAACATATTTATAAAAAATCTCCAAAATTTACAGTAATAACTTTAAAAATCTGACAAATGCAAAGACAAAATTTCAAAACAATATGAACAATTTAACTGGTAAATTTCAGTGTCCATTTATCATTAAATTCCATTAATAAAATGTGTCATTTTCTCTCAAGGGAAAAAAAATTGAAAATCATTTGATTTGCCATAGAAAAGCATTATTGCGCAAAATAAACTATTCTATATTTTCCGAACGAATGAATCAAATCTAACAAAAAACTATATAGCTTAATCCCAGTGCCTCACTAACATACCCACTTAATTTCAAGTCAATCGGATGTTTTTTGCGTTAGTTATCGCGGAACAGACAGACTGACTGACAGACAGACACCAAAAAATTTCGTGTCTCCAAAGTAAGCCTTCACTGACGTTTCGGCAACTAGAGTTTTGTGAATTTCCCGCATTAGTTCTTGAGAGAGAATGCTCCCACAAAATATTTGTTACATATAGACAAGCAGAATGACTCACAGACTCACAAGCAGAAATTTTGTTAAAAGATGTTTTCCAGGTTTTCTGAGTCTTAAAATGTGTAAATCCATCGAAAACCGGATTTCGAAAATTTTCACGAATCCAAATACTTTCTTCTTGTAAAGATAGAAGAAAGTAAAATTCTTTCACATGAGCAATGTTAGTTGCAAATTGCAAGGAAAATACTATAATAAAAATGTATTTTTTAAAAATAGTGGTGCGAACAGATTATGAAAATAGTCGACTGTGGAAGCTTTATAATCGCAATTTTGACATTCGTGGAAATATCCGGGAACCTAACCTTTGCTAATGTTAAGAGATTATTGAAGAAAGAAAAAAAATAATGGAGCAATATGACAAATATTTGTAGAGTTTTTGTCCTTAAACGCCATAATATATCACAGAACAGCAAACTTTAAAAAATTTTTAATTAAAATGACTCATACAATTTTTCGTATAAAATCTGTTTTTCAGCACTTTCCAACAAAATTGAAAAGTGCTTATGCATTCGGTTTGTCTGGCTGTGCTCTAACGCTCGTAAATACACTCGGTTCGCCATGAAATTTTTATAGTATTGACATTTTCCCTAGCACGAACCCTTTTGAAAAAAAAGTTTCTACCATGAATAGTTTATTTACAGGGGTAGTCAAAAGTTTACCCTTACATTACGATCTATGGGGAAAAAAATCGTTTCAAATGCATTTTAAGGATGTTGCACCTTGTCAATCAGATTAAAATTTATATGCATTTACAAAATGCATTAAAATATGCATTCTGTAAAATGTGCGGTAAAATATAGCTATCATTCATTTACAGAGCCACGCAAACAAATTCCATTACATAATGGTAAAAGGGGGAATTCTGTGCGACGTAACTTAACTGAATTAAACTATAATAAAAGGCAGTAAAAGAAATCACTCTATGTTATCAATTTAACCCATTTTTTAATTCAATTATGTAATGCAATCCAATTATGTACTCTTCTTAACTTAAACATAAAATTATACAACAAGAAAACTACAGATTTCGCCAGACTACATAACAAAAATCATTTACAACTTGAAAAAGTTAAAATAATCTAGCAATTTTGTTTTCCATTCACTATCTATGGATAAGTAGACACCTATATGAGCAGCGATAATACGTACAATGACTTATACTTTTTTAAGCTGTCCAGGTTTTGGAACGAAATGCTTTATAAATAAAAATACACTAGAATCAAAATTATCTGAAAAAAAGAGAAATTCAGAATATTCATTTTATTAGAGTGAAATGGGTATTTTCTGATGTTATCTGAAAATGATCAAATTTGGTTGTAGTAAAATTTATAAACTGTCATAAATATATGATAAATGGGTAATTTGTTTGAGAATGTTCCCTGGCGGTGAAATTTTAAACTATTCACTATCTCATAGCTGCCAACTTCTACGCATTTTTGCTACCACTAAAATTGTACAGAGATTTTCCATTTCTTTAATCATATGATTTCGACGATTAAATAAGAGAATATTTACTATAAATTTTTTGTGGTAGGGAAAATGCGTAAAAGTTGGCAGCTATGTTATCTATAAACTAAATACACAGAAAAAGATTAAATATACATAAAAATTGTTCAAAGTAATACATTTATGCGATATTTAACGCAAACAAATGTGTAGTATAATGACAAATTTCGGAATTTGACCTTTTTTGGTGACAATTTTAAGAAAATATTTTTTTTGTATACTTTAAGTTAAATTAATAATTTTTGACAAGTACAACGTTGGCGTTCAAACTATAAGTCTGTTCTAATATTCTGCGGTTTTGTTAAGCTATCAGTCCTGATAACTTTTGCAAGAACAGAAATTTTAATGTGGATGGAACGGAAGCCAAAAGTAAATTTTAATTAATATACATTTTTTATTTATTATTTTTCCGGTATATCGCTTAATTATTTGAAATGTATCAATAGGCATGAAATTATCTGTTAATCAGTTCGAGCCCAGCATCTTTACGTGAATTTTTTTCGGTTGACACTACATGTCGTCAAAAGATAAAATTTTGTTTATTGATCAAGAAAATCATCCTTATTTAATATAAGAATAATTTTATTTTTGTTTGAAGTTGCATGTATGCACCCATGATTCCGAAGGTGTTAATATTTACCTCTCATGTATACGGTTTTGTAAGGAACTATAGAATGAAGTGACATAAATGAGACATTTGTATATGCTCAGTTATAGCATCGATATGTAGGACAACAAAAAAGATTGGTTTTCAGTTTCTAAATTCAGTGAAACTTCCATTCAACAAAGTCTCATCGTTTCATTTAAACATTTCGTTATAAAGAAAATTCCTTAAATAGAAATCAATTTAAATGTATCAAATTAATGTAATAAAATACGCATGTGTAAAATAAAAAATATATATAAAAAGGAAATATTGGAAAAACGTATTTTAACCCCTTCACGACGGAAGTCTTTTACGAAATTTTTAATGTTTTGTCACCGGTTTTTAAAAACAGAAATTTGTCTATTACCCGTAAGATATGGTGACGTCACTGCAACGTCGTTGTGAAGTCACATTGTGACTTTCTGACCATCGAACGACAATGTGACGTCTCATAACGTCGATGTGAAGTCCCAGTGACTAAAATGTAAAGTCGTTATGGATATTTTAGAGCTCGTTTTTGACGTCACATTGTGACTAATTTGTGAAAAATGTGTCATTTGTGACTACTTTGACATCAACATTGTGTCGAAACTGTGACAAAAGCGGCGATATTTAAATTGCCAGAAACATGTTTTTTAAAGTAAATAACATGTTTTGAAGGAATTTTGTAATTTTCTAAAGACTTTTAAGAAAGTCACATCTCAGTCACAATGTGACGTCACTGAGTAGTGGCATTTTAGTCACAGATGGGATGTGACCATGCATGCTATGAGGGTAAATCGAGAAAATGCTCCGATTAAATAAGGCAAATTTCGCAATAAAATTTTATTGGTGGATATAAACGAGGAATCTTAATCCTTTTTGCGGCACGTATACGTGTCGCTCGTCCCCAAGGGGTTAAGGGGGCTCAGTGCTTGAGAACATTTCAAAAAATCGATTTTTATGACCTAGTTTGATATAGTTATGACCTAGTTCAGCAGACACCTCGCTGCTTTTCAAGTGTCAAATTCTGCTATAGTAAATCCATTATGCTCTCACTTGCAATGCTGAGTTCACTGGATCGAACACACAACTGCCTGCTTCTCTCCCTCTTCATACGCGAGCACCCGCGCATGAGCAAAAACACGTCGGACACTCCAATTGAATTTTACGATGTCTCACTACGTTTACCTCACAGTGGCATATTCAAACGGTTTGGTTGTTACGATGTTTCGTAACTTATCATTTGAATGCCCTTAATCAGAGCTGCCACAGGCGACTATTTTTATATTCTGTTCGCACCAGTATTTTTCTTGTATGAATTTTGAGGTGTATTTCTGATGCAATTATTTTCAAAGTGTGTGTGTTAAGAATTTCTGTTTATCTGTTTTGAAAAAGCGGTGTCAGACATAATCAAAAAATAATCGCCTGTGGCAGCCCTACCTTGACCCTTTGAAGGGCAACCAATAATGTCTCTCTACAATTGGATTCTTATCGAAAAAATTAACCTCTCAACTGGTTTGCCAGAACGCCGTTCGGGCAAGACGAATTTGCTTATTTCATCATTTAAAATTTTTTAATACCACTGTTATTTTTAAGAAAATTTTTATACTATCGAAAGGCGGAAATGTTTAGACTAAATTTATCGAATATTTTATTTAAATAATAGTGGTGTGAGTCCACTATTTTCAATTTATTGAACGGAAAAGAATTAACCAGTTAAGGGCTTAATAAAAGAAAACAATTTTTTTAATATCTTGCCACCAAAGTTAAAAATAAAAATTCGCTGAAATTTTCTAGTGAGAATCTCATTAAAATCAGATATGATAATATATATTCCACCGCCCCTGAAGGGCTTAATAAATGCCAGTGGTTGTTTTTTTTTTTTCATCGTATAAACAAATATAAGCACAATTTTAGCTTGTTCTACAGCACTAGTTCTGTATAAGCTATCTTAATAATCTCAGTTAGTACATTAACCCTTTCAGCAGTAGAAATTTCATTTCTGTAATGTTTAATTCATACCGAAATTCTTGGAAAAAAATTCAATGTAAGGAAAAGAAATTTTATAACTTTTTCCACCGAAGTTATAAAAGTAAATTTTAAGTAACAGTTTTTAGTATGAAATCTTGATTAAAATCAGGTGAAATATAATAAAAGGTGGTGATTGGTAAAGAAAAAAACGCAGTCAGAAAAAAAGTGGAAACTCACAGTAATATCTTATAGAAAATGCTTCAAGTAATATAAAAACATTAAAGGTGATTTTCTCTTTAACACCTTTTTTGATCACGTGTCACCGTGTAACATATCCCACATCCCTTCAAGGTGTCAACAACGCAATGTCAATCAAATCTCACATATTAATTAACACGGTATTTTTAAAAGAAGGCGTGAAATTTGTCCGAGACACGCCCCACATTTCCGCCGGAAAATGGTTTTTCCCTTTTTTTAATATGATGCACAATACATAGAAAGTTGAAATTGTCAGTGAATGTGCATCATGTCTCATAGTATTTCATACAAAAAAATTAAGGTGGTCACTCAGAAATTTCAGTCTATTTTTAATTAAAATGTACATTTAAAAACAGGAAAAATGTTAGAAAACTTGTTCTTTTGTTTAAAAAAAATCTGAAAAATTTGTCAAACATTCGTATGGTGGTTTTTTACATCCCTTATTTTTTTCGTTGAAATCTGCTCAGTAGTTTCGTCACAATGCGCTCTTTTTTCAAAACAAGCATTTATGTCATTACCCCTCATCGTCTTGAGATACAAACTTAAAACTGGGAGAAATGAATTTGTTTTTATGGGCTATCGATCCATGTAGGACTCGATGTAGTTGACTCAAGGGCATATTTTACTAAGAAACCCCTTTTAAGTATCTTTACGAATATGATAAAGGATTGGGAATTTCAAAATTTATAGGGATTTTTTATGTACTTGAAATTTACGGAGACAATTTTTAATGTCTCATATTATCAGCATCTGACGTCTACTTTGTGATGAGGAAAACGGTATTTTAATAATTATGTTAGGTAATGAGCCATCGCGCTTCAAAGTTTTTCCATAAGTTAACATGGGATTCACTGCAGCGGAGCCTTAAATTATCCTACAAGAAACTTGGATTTTTTTTTTTTTTTTTTTGTATATGATGTATTATATACACTTATCTTAACTTTAACACTGTGGCCAGTGGTCAGAAAAAAACACAGTCGAAAGAAGGTGTTGAGTACAAGTATTTTGTTTAAGAGAGATTTGCATTCTTTAATCGCTTTGCATTATTTCAAATATCTTCTATAAGAAAACATTGGTAGTTCCTCTCTTACAATTGTGTTATTCCCTTGCCACTCGCTGCCCTGCTTAGGTATTTATTTATGACATGTTGTCATAGGAAGAGTCATTCAGTTCTAACATCTGACATTTTTGTTAAGCTATCAATATTGATAGCTTTTGCATGAACCATGTCTAAAAGGATTCATTTATAGCTCTAACAGGAAATTTTTTAATTCTTAATTTTTTTTCTTTATTATTTTTCCGGTGCCATTGCTTTAAAAGGGACGCAATAAAATGCACATAATAGAAAAGCTAAAGCAAAAGAAAAGTGCAATTATATTTCGTTCCCGATAAAGAAATCCCAATAAGAGCTGTAAATAGAGGCCTCCCAACATCAGTCGAGATAGAAGAAATAAAAGAAAACCTAACAATTAAAGGTTTTATCATAATAAAATCATAATAAAAAATAAAAATACAAATAAGTGTTAAATAAAATTCCCTGTCCTAAATACGTTTCAGTCGATTTTAAGCGAAAAAACAATTGCTTTGCGTTTAAATTGGAATTAAAAAATTAAAAACCAATTATAATAGCATCCTTGAAAATAAATGTATACTTTTTTCTTTTTTTAGGGTTTCGTTTATTCGTCTCTGCCCGCTATCTGTCTGTCACAAAATCCGTACACAAAAACTATATAAGTCAGAGAGTTCAAGTTTTGTGTACTTACAGCTGAATATCTCTTGTCACACAGCAAATCATAAACTTTTGGAAAAGACTAATATTTTAATTTAAATTATATTGTTAATATCACCAGTTCATTTTTTTTTTGTTTTTTTTTTCTTCGAATTGTTGCACGCAAGTTTAAATATATGTATAAATCATTTCATTTTTTATCTTTTACTTTTAAAAATAAATAGAGTATTTCTGTTGCCACAATTACAAAATTAATTCTGTTCTGGTTGGCGCGATTGGCAAAGAAATCCCAAAATAGTACCAAAAAACCGTTTGTCGTTTGTTATTTTAACGATAAAGTGTTTTGAAGGAGATATTAAACGAAACCCTCTATACGAGCTGCGATCACACTTACCCACTTTTTTTTTCTTTCCTTTTTTTTTTTTTTTTTTTTTTTTTAGCCTCCGATGCTATTTTTTCTTTCAGACAAGCTAAAAAATGTCGTGTCATCAGCCCTGAATTTTCTACTCAACCGATTTTGATAATTATTTTTTTTAATAAAAGCTATTTTTTTTTTGGGGGGGGGTTAGACATTATCATCTTGTCATTATTAAAGAAATATTATCTCAAGAAATCTTCTCATAGGAATACTTTATAAATCTCTCCTGTGCATTATCTATTAAACATCGACTGCAATTTATACAGAGTTTAACATAATTAATGTTACAAAGAGATAAAAACGAAACACCTCTTAACCAAATAAGCAACATTACGGTGATCAGGCCGTTTACTTATAACAAGATTTGAGTAACAAACTTTGTTTTGAGACAGATATAAGGTAAAGGATATAAGGTCTACTGCTTTAGTTACCTCAAATGCCGCTTGACCTGAGAGTGCTTTTGTTCATTCCTAATATTGTTTGTTCAGAAATTAATGGTTTCCAATTTTTACTTCTCTTATCTTTAAAGTAAGTCTTGTCTTAAAAGTATAGGATTCATGAAATTTTGCAAATTGTGGATTTCAGCGGATTGGAGTCAGAGATACAAAAAAAAAAAAAATAAGATGTATTAACAAAATACTTTCTGTATGTGAGTAATACAAGTATTACTATCATAAAATCTAATGCTGAAATTTTCCTGATTTTCCCGTACGTCATACGGGCAACGTCATCATGATTTGCCTGTACTACGCATGGACATTTATATTCCAAACGTACATTTATACTAAAGTTTTACAGAATCAGAAGTTTTATAAAATCCATTTATAAGACAGAGAGCCTACAAATTTTTTGTCAGTAGACTCCGACTGAATTTTTCTAAAAAGAGTCCAATCGTTTCCAAAACCTTCTAAAACTTATAAGTCCGTCGAAAACAGGAATTCGAATTTTTTTATGATCCCCATATTTTCTTCTCGATATCCTTGTATCGAAGATATAATGCGTGGAAATTTTTTAAGAATCCAATATTTTCTACTCCATATCTTTGTATCTAAGATATGATGCCTAATTTTAGTTTTACAATTGATTTATTGTAATGTTTCGTTAGTTTCCAATTCTTTCTTAATCATAACCATGCTCTCTTTTATTTTTTGTTATTAGCGGCAAAAAGAACATACATTTTTACTTTCTCCCTAAATTATCACAGTATCATGTGCATAAATATGAAATATATTCGTAAATATGAAAATTGCGTCAGAAATCTCAAAGTTATGATGACAGCAATTACGCGTGCTTTCAGTGTAGAAATCCAGTGTTAAAAAATAAAAAGTCTATTAAATCTAAATTTTAAGAGCTTCACTTTTTATAAACATTTCGAAAACAATTTATATCACCTCATAGGTGCCAACCTGACATCGATTATCCGTAATACGTGCGTTAATTTGACCCTGGTTTAATGAGTTTCGAACCAGAAACTTTTCAAAGATATGAAATTAAGTGTGTTCTGTTAACAATCTTGAAATTAAATAAATAAAGATTCATGAAATATTTTTTCTGGTTTAAAATGACGTTAACCCGTATCAAACTAACCCATGTATTACGGAAGATTAGTTGGAAGCTATGTCACCTGAGAATTGGGTTGCCAGTTTGGCCTCTGCTTTTAATTTAAAACTTCGAATTCAAATCAGAAATTCTGAAAGAAAATCTTTTACATTAGGTAACCACGAAACGTCTGCCATTATTTAAAGAAGACAAAACCATTCAGAAGTTCTGGTGTGAACGTAAAATATCACATTTAAAAAATTTAAAAAAAGAGGCCAAATCTGGCAACCCAGCCTGGAAGCGGATTTACAAAAAATATTAAAAACACATAACATTGGCATGTTTCAGTTCCAATATAAGATCCACGATCATAATAAAAAATAAAAATAAAAAATGAATGCCAAATAAATTTTCCAGTGCTAAATATGTTTCAATTGATAAAAACGAAAAAACAATTGATTGGCAACTATTTAAAATCTTATCATAATTGTTATTCCTTGCAGTTAAATCTATACCTTTAATTTTTAGAAATGACCTTCTTGTAATTATTAAAGAAATATTATTCGAATAGATGAAAACAAGAAATCGTCTGTTCACATATAAACACCTTATAAATATCTCATGTGCACTATCTATAAAACATCGACTGCTAATTTATACAGAGCTAAATGTAATAGATGTTTACAAACAGATAAAATAGAAACGCCTCACAGTGTGTAATTTTTATAATCTAGGGGAACATATTTCCAAATCACAACCTATGCGCGACATAGAAATTAACACGTTAATATTAAACTAGAACGTCCCTCACAAAAGTATCATGACTTATATTTTGTTAGTCGCCGCGCGAACAGTAGAAATAACATGTCGGAACTTGTCCGATCAGAGTTAAAGGGGTTCGACTCAAAATTTACTGCGTCATTCGTTAGCATATGCACGACGAGCGCGCAGTGTTGTGTACCTTCTTTGTTATTTTGTGTGTTTATTGTATTTTGTATTGTTATTTTGTGTGTTTATTATATCTTACGTGTATGCAGGTATGTATTCAGTATTTATATATTGCTTATTATTTAAATTATTTTCAAAATAAGGTTTATTGTATTAAAGTCAATAATCTATTAACAAAATGGAAGTTTTAGTTCATTATACGTATTTATACAATATTGTCGCCACTTTAAAAATATATATATACTTGTATACTACTTGAAATATGAGAAATCGTTTGCGCATATTTGCGACACTCATAATTTATTTTGTAAATTCCAGAATAAATCCGAAAATCCTTAAAAAAGATATATTTGAGATATGGAGGACCACCTCAAAAAAATCAAGGACTGAAGCGATAACACAATACATATTGGAAAATTTATGCAGAGATACTGCACCAGATGAGGTAATTAGTGGCATTAAGGTCACTGTTAGAAGCTTATGTCAAAAAATTGAACAAAAAGGGTCCAAATCGGGAAGACATCAAACACGCTTTTTAAAAGAAAATGCAGCGTGGTTGGAAGGAACAGTTTCGTTTTCGAAAAAAGTTACACAGGCTGTTTCGAGTTCTCAAGCAGACTCAGACACTACTAAGAAGCTTAGTAGACCACCCAAAGATTTTTCTGCCTGCAGCAGAAAAACAAAAATACGAAAAGTACAGCGTTTGGTCGAATCGACTAGCCAGGAAGAGTTAGCCATGGCGACTGAAATAAAGCTGTTAAAGCAAGGCAAAAGAGACTCGGCTGCCATTGTAAAAGAACTCGTTGAAGCTTCCCCCGAACGTGGTACCACGATAAAAAACACTCGCAGAGCTTTGGTTCCTGAGCATAAGACGATGTCTTCGAATCAAGCGCTGGCAGTTATGGTTGATTCAAACCTTTCAACACACCAATACAAGGTCATACGCCAACAAGCAAAGAGTATGAATTGCAGGTTGTATCCACCGTATTATAAAGTAAAAGAAGCTAAAGAGTTATGTTATCCTTCAGATGTCAGTATTACAGAGATTTCAGCCGAAATAAAGCTACAATCTTTAATTGACCACACCACCAGACGACTGTGCACCGTACAAGAAGACGTGATAAAGTCTTTGCCCGATGATAGTTTCAATATCGTCATAAAATGGGGTTGTGATGGTGCAGACCAAAAAAGATATCGCCAAAAGTTTTCGAATGAAAATTTTAATGATGAAAGCTTATTTAGCGTTTCTATGGTACCAATACAAATTTATTCTGTAAAAACTAAAAAAATAGTTTGGAAAAATTTGGTACCTTCATCAACACGATATTGCCATCCAATAAAATTTATGTTTGCAAAAGAAACCACGAATCTAATAAACACGGAAATTGAACAAATCAAAACCCAAGTTACCACTTTATTGCCGACAAAAATACTCTTTGATGATCACGAAATTACGGTAACCCCGAGAATGGTCCTTTGTATGATTGATGGAAAAATACGTAACGCGGTGGCATCATGTGCCTCAACCCAGACCTGTTATTTATGTGGGGCAAAACCCCGTGATATGAACAATATCAATGCTCTTTCAACAAAGCAGGTGAATCAAGAATACCTATCTTTAGGGTTATCGCCCTAGCACTCATGGATAAGATTCTTTGAAATCATTTTACATATATCGCCTTGAGATAAAGACATGGCAAGTACGACGTGCTGAAAATAAAAAATAAGCTGGCGGAAAAGAAAAAATACATTCAGGATCGATTTAGAAAAGACCTGGGTATACTTGTTGACATGCCTAAACAACAGACGGGCAATACTAACGATGGCAATACTGCCCGTAAGTTCTTCAGAAATCCAGGAAAGTCTTCTGAAATAGCAGGAGTAAACCTGGAATTGATTAAACGATTCCATATCATATTGGAATGTCTGAACTCAGGATATCAAATCAACATCAATAAATTTGAAAAATTCGCAAAAGATACGCGAGAACTATACATAAAAGAATATCCTTGGTACTCAATGCCAGTAAGCGTGCACAAAGTACTATTCCATGGCAAAGATATAATTGCGTCCTGCATTCTACCTATTGGCCAGATGTCGGAAGAAGCCCAAGAGGCTAGGAATAAAAACAGTAGAAAATTTAGAGAATTATTCACTCGCAAAACCTCAAGGATTGATACAAATACTGATTTACTACATACATTATTAATCACATCAGATCCAATTATTGCTAGTCTACGTGCAGCGCCGAAAACTTGGAAGTGCATAACTGAAGAAACTTTCTTTGGAAGTGCAAGATCTGTTGGAACAATCTCTTCCAACTTTAAATAAATCAGAAAATTTAAATGCAAGTGAGGATGATGATGACGGCGATGATGACTAAATACACTACAATACTACATTATTTTAACTTAACTTACTTTTTTTAGCTTAGATAAGCTATTGTAATACGGTAATAAATATAAAACATTAATATCACAATACTTGTTTATTATTTTCTGTTTTCATATTTTGCCCCCTAGATTATAAAAATTACACACTGTGCGCCTCTTATTAAATTAAGCAACATGACTGTGTTCAGGCCGTTTTACTTAACAAGATTGGACTAATGAACGCTGTTTTGAGAGAGATATAAGGTAGAGGTGGAAGGGTATTGTTTTGATTTAGTTACTGTTTCGATACACTCTAATGCCACTTGAATAAAGTATTTTTTTGCTTGTTCCTAACATTGTTTGTTGAGAAATTAATAGTTCCCAATTTTTACTTTTTTTTTTTTTTATATTTAGAAGAAGTAAAGTATCGGATTCGTGAAAATTTCCAAATTGCGGTTTTCGACGGATGGACGCGTTTTAAAGTCAGAGATTTTTTTTTTTTTTTTAGGAAAAAAAGTTTTTACAAAATTCTATCTGCATGCGACACAAATTTTGTGGACACTCTATCTGAAAATGAATTTAATGAATGCACAGAATTTAATAAAAATTGAGATTCTGTTGGCGTCCGATATAAAATGATGCTGATTTGTTTTCGATGTAAATCGAGCAACAGGGGGCACTGTTATGCTGCATTTTTCACGATTTCCGCAATAGCTGTATCTCAAAAACTTATTAACGGATTTTCATAAAACTGCAGATTCACTTAATCCCTGATATGAATTCGTACTGATAAGTTTTTGGTGTTAGTCGTTCAATAGGTGGCGGCTGCTGTGATGCATTATTATTTATTATTTCTGCCATAGAACCTCAAGAACTAATTCATGAATTTAAATATTTTTTTCGGATTTTGAAATATTTTTGAGTTGTCCGATAATTTTTTCAAAAACTTTAAACGAGTGCTTAAAAAGTATTTTTTTGTAAACGTTCGAGTAGATAAAAATAAATAACTAACTATATTGTTTATGGTCATCTTTCAAATAAACAATGAACTTTTAAAATTCACATTATATTTTACAATTATTAAAAGCATAATTTTCCTTTTTGTCTCATGATCAGTGTTGCTTGTAGGTTACTTCTTTAAAATTCAGATTTCTCAATTGACACCACTTTTTTAAAATCGTAGAATTTATCTTTTTTAATGCTATATTAATTTAGGTTAAAACAAGACAAATTTTACCATTAAAAAAATGGTGCCAATCAAGAAACCTGATTTTTTTTTATTTGTTTTAATGATTGTTCATGATTTTATTCATTGTGTATTTTTTTATCGCATTCGTAAAATGTCTTCTTGTTATGTAATTCAAAAACAATTATTCAAATATTCTATTGATAATAAGTTTCTAACTTAAAAATTACGTTAAATTTAGCAATACTGCTTCTAAATCTTTTCTTCCTTATCTAAAAATTGGCTACTGATTCCTTCAAAGTTAAATGCATTTTTATATTATTAAAAGAAAGAAACAAACCAATCCTTAACTGAATAAACAACATCACTATAATTCGTCACCTGAGAATAATAAAGTTCTATCTGTGTTTTGAAAAAATTGACTTATCGATATGGAAATGTCCTTTTTGTATCGATGAAGGCATTTCAGGATTAAAATGATGTCATAATGTAGTTGTCGGGCCATATGTAAATTATATGAGGAGCCCAGAAGCCAAGGGGTACACGTGACAAAATGTCGATTTGGAGTAAATTGAGTTTAAAGATAATTGATTTTAAATTAGAACATCAATAACAATTGACAAAATTGAAATAAAAAACATCTGCTTGTTGCATTCTAATCTTTGAACTCTCATTTCAATATCTGTTAAAAAAATACAGTACAATTTTCTTTAAATGTATAATTAATATTGTTTGTTTTTCGAAAAAAGTGGTTTATCTCTATAACTTCCCAAATAATCAGAAAATGACCTGATATTTCTTTACCTTAAATGGAAAAAGCATATTTCCAGATACCCTGTGCACTTAACTCAATTTTTTCAATTTTGTCACTTATACCCCTTGGCTTCTGGGGTCCTCATATAAAGTTTAAAAAAAAGTTTTGAGATTGCCGCATCTGACTTGCTTTTTTAATGTTTTTCTTACCACAGATTCTATTACTATTACCACAGATTGTTACTATTTTATCGAAGAAATGATTAAATGTGGGTAGCTTTCAAAAGGAAATATATCGCTTTATTTTTTTAAAGTAAATTAAATCTTCTACAACAAATATAAAATACATACCATCTGCTGTGTTTTAAAGAAGCATAAGAATATTTATACAGTTTCCTGTTAATTAAAAAATTTGGATATTTAGCAGGTTTTAGATTTTTTTACCGAGATGTTAAATACTTTTTTAAAAAGTATTTCAAAAAACTATTCTACAGATAATTTAGTTGAGCAAAAATAGTCGAAAAAATGTTTTCATGTTCTGAGTTCAAGTACTACTATATGGAAGACACAAATATTTTACACTTGCTTTTTAGGTGCGTGTCTAATTATGTAAATACGTTCTGTCCGATCGTCCGTCCGTCAGTTCTGTCCGCATATAACAACGCAAAAACTACCAAACCGAATAGTTTAAAATATATTAGTATTACATAATTTTGTCGAGTCATTTCAAATTTTACGAAAATCGGATGTATAGGGACAATCAGGTTATTCCGTTACATTACGGATAATAGGGGAAAAAATTTCGAGTGCATTTTAACTTTTTCTTGCGTGGTATCCTTAAAAACGGACACCCAATTTTAAATTTACTTGCTCCAAGAATATTTTGTTAAAATTGTCATTTTATAACATACATAAAAACGAGCAAATACATATTTACAAATAAATTCGTTCATAAATTCTGGTGTAAATTTAAAACAGATTTAATCTGCGCCGTAAAGGGTTAATGGTGTTACATGCGTTCGAACATAATACAATGATATTCATCTATTAAGTTTATACTGCAATATACATTCTGCATAATCAGTCGTGCAAAGAATACTTGTTATTTATTTACAGGGTCACACAAAAGTATTCCATTACTTATTAGTACAGGGTGAATATTGCTTAGCCGTTTTAATTGTATTAAACTGCTTAACATTATACACTGTTAAAAATCTGCTGCATTTTGCTGCAACGCACTCCCCTGCTTGTATAGAAAACGGTTATTTGGCCGTGAAATGGGGCTTTCTCATTGGATGGAATAGAGATATTATATACAAGCGGTGGAGTGCGTTGCAGCAAAATGCAGCAGATTTTTAACAGTGTATGGAACTAATATACGTTATTGCTTCCTACATAACCGAAAGCAGATAGTAGTTAAAGAGGCACACAAAAGATTTCGGCAACTATACTGTTTCCGAAATACTGTATACTGTTACAACAAAATCTGAAAATTTTTAAAACTTCGTTACAGTACGAACGCACCTTATTTGCTACTCTTGAAATGAAATTTCCGATTTATTTTTCTTTTTAGAAAAATTCTTTGGCGCTTGAATTCACAAACGTTCCCAAATTGAAAAAATTATGCATGTGTATTGAGCGTTATGAAATACTGCACCCGCTGAAAAATGTATAATATCAAAGATGTGAAACAGAGATAACACAGATGTGAAAATGTCCCCTTAATCTTGAACGTTTTTCTCAAAATATAATTAAGGTAATCAGAAATTAATCAGAATTTTTATATGTAGATAAATGTAGGTGCACAATTAAACAATACAGATGTTTCTTTATCTACGATATTATACAGTGCTCAGCAAAAGTTTAGACACTGGTGTTATTTAATCTTTAAATAAAAAATACGAACTCTTGAGTTTTACAAATGACTATATTTATTTTTAAATGTATTTTAAACATTTTAGGATAAAAATAATGGTTATAATATAAGATAATATTTAATTTAACTGAAAAATGTAAAATTTGCCTATTGCAAAATTTTAGACACTTTTTTGATTTTTTGCCAACTATTCATGGATAAATGCAAATTTCTAACTCATGATGCCATATGTCTGAAATATTTAAGTATACCTCTTCATAGCATCAGTTAGTGAAGATGCGGCGAGCTAAAAATGTTCCGTTTGATGAGGTAATTGAAGTAGGAAAGCTGAAATGGAAAGGGAAGAGTGTCGCAGAAATTTCAGCAGCATTGAATCGTCCAAAGGCGTCTGACTATAAAGTATAGTCTAAGAGTGACTCCTTCGAAACAAAATATAAATCTGGAAGACCTTATGTGAGCAGAAAATGAGATGACAAAAGGATCCATAAACTTCCATTTACACAAATCATGATTGCTAGTCACATTAAAAGTAAGTCAGGACTTTCTGTGCCGACGGATATCATTCGTAAATGAACTAAAGAAGGTAGTAAACCCATTTACATGAAAATGATAAAAAAATCAGCTTTAAAATCTCGCTACAATTTGGCGAGAATGTAATGAACGTTCAAAGATACGTCTTTTGGACCCGAATGGTACGCCATGATATTCAGTAACGAAAAAAAGTAAAATTTGAATGGCCCAAACGGGTTGAAATACTATTGGCACGACTTGCGTAAAGAACCTGATATTTCTTATATCGACAACAAGGAGGTGACTTTTTAATGATTTGGTCCTCAATTTGCTTTAATGCTCGAGTATCTCTGGAGTTATTCAGTGGTTGCCAAGCAACACAAGACTACATACATACGTTGGAGATCAATTTGTAGTCATTTGGGGAATACTTAGCTAGTCCAAAGTATGGATTTTAGCAAACTAATGCGTCTATTCATGTTGCATACACAAAAAAGAACTTCGTTTAATCTTGAAAATACTACTGATCTCAACTGGCCGGCGTGTAGCCCTGATCTGGACCCAATCGGAAACCTTTTTAACATCATATGTCGTAAGGTTTATGCAAGTTTTTGCTATACTTTTCTGTTAATGAGCTTCGAGCTGCTGTTGAACATGTTTGGTACAAAATAGATCCCCAAGTTAGTTTATTTGATGAAAAATCACATTCTTGCACTAATTGCAGACAATGTAGGTGCAACTCGATTTTAATTTGTTGTTATTTTTCTGTAAATATACAAATTGTCTATACTTTTGCCACAATGTTAAATTCGTTTTTTTGTCATTATATATTATGTAAAAGGAGAAATTTAAAATTTATTGTTTGTGAATAAAGGATAAGTCACAAGTAATGTATGACAGAGGAATTAAAAAAATTCGGTACATACGTCTGATTATAGAAGCGTAATCGATAATTGTCTAAACTTTTGCTGAGCACTGTAATATCACTATAAGATAAGACCCCCCCACACACACACCCCACAGCGGAAACGCCATTCTTAAAATATGAAGGGATACATATTCAACCGCTTTTCTGATTTGCCCGTACGTGGTACGGGCAAAGTGTTTCTGCCAGTCATGATTTCTTACTTTCGCCAGAAAAATTTTATTGTAACATTTGTATCACTTAATACGAGTATTTTCCTGATTGTATTTGGAAAGAGCTCTGTTTTGAAAAGCGGGTGATAAAATATTTAAAAATCTGCAAGAATAGACCTTATTTGAAAGTTTTTTTTTTCAAAAATAGTGATTGGTTAACCCTTTCCGGCGCAGTGTGCCCGGTCTGGACACACCTAATTTTAACTCCAAACTTGTAATTGGCACCAATAATATTTTAGTAAAATCTTGCTTTTACAATAAAAGGTTAAATTAAGGTGTTCTTGATATCTAAAAATGCCGTTTGTAAATTCCGGTGTCAGTCGATAATTTCTCATTTTACTAACAGAATTTGTCCGCGCCGGAAAGGGTTAAGTGGTTGGTTAATAAAACGAAGATAGGACGATTAATACACTTTATATCTATCCTCAGCATTGTAAGAGATATTGTGAATACAATATAAATCATTTTTTTTCGTCAATATTCAAATTCCCTGCAGTTAGATCATACGTTTGGATGTTCAGCTTGATTATTTGAGAAATTATCTAGTACATCATCCTTAACCCTTAAATGCATATTGTATCATTTTCGATACCATAAGTGTTTCCGATTTATTGCGGGTTTTATTCACATATTCCGTATTCTCACCAGAAATTTAAAAGAGCAATTTTTACTTTACTTGATGACAGGCCATTAAATAAAGAAAAATTTACTATTTAGATTTTTCTGGTATGAACTCTGATTCTTTGAATTGCGCATTTTTTGGAACGCGTTTTATCCTATGCATTTAAGGGTTAATACAAATGTGGAAGCTATTTGATCTTACGCTTAAATAATACATGACGATGACACGTTTATCAACAGTTGACAAGATGTCAGTCGTGTTAGACTGAGACATCTTCTCCTCTTATAAAAGTTGTCCAGATTGAAATTTGTGATACAGAAACGCCATGTTTAGGAAAAGTTGTATAATTAAAGTTTATAAGGACGGCAAGATTTTATTTCTAAATGATATTACATTGGTTCTAAATTATGTTTTAACAAACAAATTATTTAATTATCTGTGAAACTCTCAGATCATTTATTTCAGTTTGGATTTAACGTAATAATTACGAAAAGAATATATTATATATATACAGGGTGTCCAACAAATAACACCCTGATTTCAAAATTAAATTTCTCAAAAACAAAGATCGATAGTAATATGCGGTAAACGGTTTTTCCATTAGGTAAGCTGTAAAAAATCTTATACAGAAATTTCAAACAGTGAATATTTTGAAAAAATTGCGTTCTGGTTGCATAGAATGCTTTGATTTGACATTTTTCTTGCTTTAAATTGCTGCCAGAGAATGTGTTTTTCGGCTTAAAGTGCCATATTTCATAGTTTTTTGAAAATAAATTTTTGAAATTTCGAAATTCTAAAAATTTACTTCGAAAAATCTTTAAAATATTGCACTGTAAGCTGAATTTTTTTTCTCTGCAGGCAATCTAAAACAAGAAAAATGTCAAATCAAAGCATTCTATGCAATCAGAACGCAATTTTTTCAAAATATTCACTGTTTGAAATTTCTGTATAAGATTTTTACAGCTTACCTAATGAAAAAACCGTTTACCGCATATTACTATCGATCTTTGTTTTTGAGAAATTTAATTTTGAAATCAGG
The DNA here is from genome assembly GCA_964019185.1 of Maratus speculifer. Lineage (NCBI taxonomy): Eukaryota > Metazoa > Arthropoda > Arachnida > Araneae > Salticidae > Maratus > Maratus speculifer. The sequence goes on from CAXHSM010000002.1 coordinate 625,862, forward strand.
GTGTTATTTGCTGGACACCCTGTATATATATATATATATATATATATATACACACACACACACACACACATATATATATATATATATACATATATATACACACACACACACACATATATATATATATATATATACATATATATACACACACACACACACATATATATATATATATATATATATATATATATATATATATATATATAAGAAGTATAAATGAATGTTTGAAATATAAAAATCAACGCCAAAAAAATTAAAATCAAACCTAAATATTAAGTATACAACAAAAACTCTCAAATTATGCAACAAATGTAGACATAATATTTTTTAGAGATTATTTCTTATTGGTTACCGTAGTAGGAAACCAATATTGGTCCAACTTTGCTCCAGTATTTCATTTAATAGAAATGTTGCCAATAAGACGCCAGTATTTCTTAAATATTGGCATTTCATTGGAAATATTTAAAAGAAAATATTTAAGCATAATATTGGCTAGAAATATTGGCTAAATAAGGACAAAATGCAAACACCCCAATATTAGAGCAATATTTCATGCCAATGTGCCAGTATTGCTCCAAGATGTAGCCAATATTGGCCCAATATTTTTTGGCTAGTGGGGACTTACCATTTTTTTTCGGAAAGAATCTATTTGATCATTTCCAACTTAAACACATTTGAAGACTAATTTTAATAAAGCTTATCGAGTTTGAATTACTATTAAATATATTAATGTTCTAAATTATGTATAAAGCTTTATTAATGTTCTATTTCCATGTAATAATTCTTCCATTCATTAAACGAAGTTAATATAAAATATGAATAGATATTTATCAAGTTAATGACATACGACATTACAATTTTTTGACTGTATTTTGTTCATTTAATATTTTCCTTCAAATATTGGGTAATAATTTCTCGGGCCATTTAAAAAGTAAAAATAAACTTTTCTACCAAAAATTGAACCGACTTCAAATACTACTGTAAAGTGAAAAATAATTTTTTATATAATAGTAATAAGAAATTAAATTAAGAGCGTAGTATTTACCATGCGTATTATTATATTTATGTACATTAATTTGATTTTTTGGAGTCGGTGCCAGCCAAGCCAAATTACATGTAATTTTCCAATAGACACACATTCAAGTATCTAAGAATTTTTTTTACGATTTGATACTTAGTTTAAAAATTTAATTTTATTCATTTACGATTTGTATTGGATAATTAATTTTAATTTTAAACGTTTAATTTTAATTTTAAACTTTCTCTTCCTTTTTTAAGTCGGTTAAAAAATTATAATACGGAAAAAATACTTTATATTTTATACGTATGTCAGGAGTTGGGTTCGAACCTAGGTTCTCTTCCGAGAACCAGATATTAAATCAGGTGTCTTAGACCGCTCGGCTATTCTGACTTCAATCAACTGGCGAACTTTTTCAACGTCATGTTATTTTTCGCAAGTCTATTATTTTAGAATTCTTTCATTGAGAAAGTATTGAGTTGATAAAAGATCTCTGATACTCTGTGCTAACGGTTAAATAAAAAATATTCTTAATTGCATAATTAGTATTTAATTAGTAAAATGTATATGTAAAAATTATAATACGAAAAAAAGGTTATTGCATACATATACGTCAGAAGTGGGGTTCGAACCAACTCTCTTTTTCGAGAACCAGAGCTTAAATTTGGCCTTTAAACCCCTTGGCCATCCTGACTGCACTCCCATCAGCGAACTTATTCAACACATTTAATTAGCGAAAAATTACTCATTTTATTAGTTTTTGCTTAATTACTAAAAGAGCACTGAACCAATTTCTATGAAATGGAAGTGGTACCAATTTGAGAGCAAGCTCTTTCATTTAACACCAAAAACAAATTAATCGGTAGGATAGTTTCGGAGTAATCGATGAACATACATAAAAAAATACACACGCGTTCAATTGATAACCTCCTCTCCTTTTTTGAAATCTGTTAAAAATGGTTAAATAGCTAATTTTGATAACTTTAACACGGTATAAAATCATTATTATTATTAATGTTTCAATAAGAATATAAACCTGATGCAAAATGTTATTCCTTTTTCAAATCATTGATTTTGGACACTATAATTTTTTTAATTATCAATTAAAATAAGTCCAGTAAATTGTTATTCTAATATACACTAAACTTGCCCTATAATTTCAATTGTAAATGCAGCTAAATAGCTTATTGTGTTAATTACAAAAGAGAAATTAGAATTTTACAAAATTAGAATTTTTATTAATAACTTTAATGTTCAAGTTATGATGAAAACTCAGTCAGAAATTATATTATTCATTTATTAATGTTCAAATAATGATATAAACACAATGCACAATTATATTTCTCTATAAAGTAATTGATTTCCGACACTAGAATTTTTTTGCTATAATATCTGACACATTCATTAAATTTTAATTCGATAAAAACATAAATTTTATATAAATTAATATTGTATATAAAATAAAAAAATTCTAAAAATATTCGATAATTTCGATTGTAATTGTAAATGCAACTAAATAGCTAATTTTTTTAAGTACAGCATGCGTTAAACTGCAATGAATATAGTGTTCATATATTATATTTGAAGCTATATTTGGCATCCATTTTAATAATGATTCCCGACATTGTTTAAATCCATCAATAGTCACTTCCAGCGAAGTTTACCCTAGCGTAACTCATTTGGTCACTGGTCACTTAACCTCTGGACAGAATCCAAGATTTCATGCTGACCACGCAATTTCGTGTTCAAGTGTTTTGTATATTTTGGATAATGAAAGAATGCGATCATTTGTCATGTAATTTCTCATTTAGATACAATAATGAAGATTGATAGTACAATGTAACATATTTTACCTAAAAGATAAGTAAAAATATCTCAACTTAGCAGCTGTGATTAATTTGCTAAAAGATTATTTAATTATTTACTACAAAAGTTATAATATGATTCTGAAAATGTCTGCACGTATTGAAATGAGCATAAAATTTCTATCAATATAAATTCGTATTTACTCGAAATAGTTTATGCCACAAAATCTATAGAGTAGTATTTATTATATATATATATATATATATATATTACAAATTTAAAATTTTTTCGCCAAAACTAACCTTTATACTATCTTAATTTTCTTATAATAATATTTCGTACTTACTTCAAATTATTAAATTAAAATCTTGTTTCTAAATCTAATCTGTTAATCCTTATGCAGACGATATAAATTCTTAATTTGCCTTAAAAAACATTAATCCAGTATGCGTAAATTTAAAAAGATGGCTCTAAATTAAAAATATTCTTAATTAAAACTTTATTTCTTAATATTCCAAATAAAACTGATTTCTTCTATGTTTTTATCAACCCTTTTTAAGAAAGTCTTATTAAATTTATTCCAAACCCATACCTTTAAAAAATATCATTATTTTATTTTATCTATTTATTTATTTTTCCGCCGTCAACGATAATTTGCATATTAATAAATTCATTTCTTTTCTTTTTCTCTTAAAATTAATCATGTATAAAAATCGTCTGCCTAAGATATTTAAAATTCTGAGTCAATTATAAATTGGTTAAATAATATATTTTTTTTAAATAAATTTATCGTCTGTTTAAAATAATCTCGTAGCTGGACAAGAATTCTGTTTACATAAAATAATGATGGTTAGAGATTACAGAATGTTCCAGAACTTTCTTTTTAGTTTAAAAGGGGGAAGTCTCGAGATGAAAAGAAGATTCTTCTGTAGATTTCTTGGGTTGCTTCTTCGATGAGGACAGCTCGCTGAAATAATGATGGAATTTTGGCAAAAAGGAGCATTTCCTTCCTCATTATCACGAATTTAATAAATGAATTTACAGCAGCCCATGACTAATTATTGGATCTTCTACATTTATTTATTATTTTTGTTTTTTCCCTCGCTTGCCATGACTGTGTGTTTCTTTTTAACCAGTGGAAATAATTCGAGTTCTCCTGAAATCGTCACATATATATACCGGGTGTCCCAAAAATGACTGATGGATTTTAAAATTCAATAACTTGCAAACGGTGACAGCTATTTAAAAAATTTTTGCAGGAGGGTTATGTATAATGTCAGGTGTTTTTTTACCGTAATTTTTTATTTTAGTTAGCATCTCAAACAATAGGTGGCGCTGACGGCGATTGGAGGCCAGTTCGACGCATCACTCAGCATTGATCACCTTGTCTTCAATCACCGTCAGCGCCACCTATTGTTTGAGATGCGAATTAAAATAAAAAAATATGGTAAAAAACTCCTGACATTATATTTAACCCTCCTGCAAAAATTTTTATATAGCTGTCACCGTTTGCAAGTTATTGAATTGCAAGTTAAAATCCATCAGTCATTTTTGGGACACCCGGTATATATATATATATATATATATATATATATATTTAAACAGAACCAGCGCAGTATGTTATACGTTTTAATCTGTTACTTTTATGGAAACGGAGTAAATTATGGTTAGTTAAAGTAATCTTAAGCAAAATATATTCATCTGACATTTCGTTTAGTTAATGAAAGAAATGCATTCTTTAAGAAATCTTAATCTATGAATGTTGTACGTTGATGAAAACATAAACAAAGAATAAAATGATTTAAATTAAAATTTGCATAAATTAATGCAATAAGTTTATACAATTCGTAAAACCTTCCAATATTATTATGTTGAAAAAGTTGTAAAAATAGATTAAATTAATATGCAAAGAGTTATATGGACTTATATATAACTTAATCCATTCGGAATGTCCGTCTTTTATAGAATTTTAAATCTAAGATGATACGGTATATTACATTTTACCTGATACATCAGTAAAAACATCTCAACTTAGCAATTATGATTAATTTGCTAATAGATTTCTGAATTATTTAGTACAAAAAATATACATAAAATGATGCTGAAATAGTCTGCATAAATGTCTAATAATAAGCATAAAATTTTCTATACAGCTTCTTTGTAGCAGAATTATGATTCGCCATTCGTTAAATCTGCCGTATGTAATTTTAAAGTGGCATTATACATAAAGAATGATATTGTTTCTGCGTATATAGGGTTCTTTTGATCTTATGATTAGACAACTTCCAACTCTTGTCTCTTAGAAAAGTAGCAAATAATTTATTTACAGATCTTCAGAACAACAGAGTCTTCGAAACTCACATATATTACTAGATATTCAAAAATAACTGCTCAAATCTATCGCACAAGTACAGATATAGGTCCCAGAGACTCTTTATACAACGTCTCAACACTAAAATCACATTCAGAACAACGTAGATAAAACTCAAGCAAAATTGCTTAACAATCGCCTAGTTGTTCATTTAATGACTGACTGATAAATAATAACCACATCAGCTCGTATTGCTCTCCTTATATAGGCTCGCAGCATGCGCTGGAAATTTCCACAGGCTTCTCGAATATTCCAGAAAACCACGGAATAACAATCAATGTATCAGCATATCTAAAGGGGGGTTACCATAGAGAGGGAAGGATTACCATCACCAACAATCGCCAAGTTTGTCTCCAACTTGGCGATTTATCGCCAAATTTGGCGACCAACATTAGTCGTCAAAACGACGCCAACTTGGCGATATCACAAATATTTCGCCAATATGCCATAGACATTCACTGAAAAATAATAGACAAGTTTGCTTGATAACAGATACAATGTAACAAAAACTAATATTAGTAAAGGAATGGAGCTTAATAAGATTATTTACATTATTTTACAGTACAAACACTAACTATTTACAAAATTCGTAACAATATGTTTAATTGAAACGTATTCGCGTAACACGCGATATAGCAATACGGTAAGTGCTGTAAATTATTTCTACTGTGAAAATATTTCAATAAATGAAAGTACAATAGCATTTCTTGTTTCCTCTTCCCCCTCAAAATCAATAAAACCACAAAAAATAGGAATTTCGCATCGTTTTATTTGAAAGTTTAAAATAACTAAAGTTTATATGAATTTTTTATACAAAAACTAAAGTAAAAAAAATATAAATTGAAACGCATGATTTAACCCCTTGAAGGGCGGTGAGATAAAGTATATCCCATTAAATTTTAATTGCGAAATGCCACATTTGCACCAGAATTTTGAAATGAATTTTTTTTTTAATTTTATTGAGTACATGAATAAAAGCTTTTATCTATTTTGAAATAAATTTATTTTTGAAATTCTGGTGTTATTTATTCGTTTCAGTATTTTAAGAATAGAAGTACTTTGGCCATCAGAGGTTTAACGACATTGTTAATTACTTTTAGTGTCAAAGGATAAAGTTGAAGAGATACGCATATTATATAACATGAGTGACAACAGCATGAAAAAACAGAAAATTTTGCCTAATTTAATCAGAAAATACAGTCGAGTCTCTGTATAACGAAATCCACCGTTCCAGTAAAAAATTCGTTATATAGAGAAATTCGATGTATAGAGAATGATGTTAAAAATCGTATTTAATGTGTGAAATTTGAACAAATATTATATTTGATCTTTTGAATTAAGAATTTGAAATATTTAAATGTAAATATTAACCTAACATTTTATTTCTTTATTATTTAAGTTGTTTCAAAACAGAGAACAGACATTTATTTGAAAGCTTAATGAAATTCAAATAAGGAAGACTTGCATTAATTTCAGACGAAGAAATCTGTAATTTTTTGTTGTTTTGATTTTAACATTGTTACGCTCTCAAAAAAAAAAAAAAAAAAGGCTCAAATGTTTGCAAGGAATGAAAAACTGTAGTTAACATTTTCCTCCATTTGAAGGCCTCTATTATGTGCCTCTCATTGATTCCTCTCTTACGTGTGTATCAATCCAATTGACTCTGTTTTGAGAAGGATTTGGAGAGGTGTGTGGGAGGTGGGAAGAATTCGTTGGATTTAAAGAACAAGGAGAGAAGTAATAAAAAAAAAAAAAAAAAAAAACTCAGCACTGACGATAAATCAAGAATAAGTGATGGAAAATTGATTCCATATAATTTCGAAGCTTTTTAAAACTGAATAAATTAAGACCAATTTATGAAAAAATTCGTGATATGGAGATAGATATTTCGCTATATAGAGACTGTTTTTAATGTAATCATGCGAAAAGGGGACCGTTCCTACTAAAATTTCGTTCTATAGAGAAATTCGATATATGGAGTTTCGTTATAGAAAGACTCGACTGTACTCGGATTAAAAAATGCAAAATTTACAATAAAAATTTACTGGTGAGAATAAGAAATTATGATTGGAATATGGATGTCTATCCGTGGTACGGGCAAATCATGATGTGCAAAAACAGGTTGTCCGTACGACGTATGGAAATCGGGGAAGTGGTTAATATTTACGAGAGTTAAGATCCCGGAAATTTCAACGAATGTCAAAATCGCAACCGTAAAGCTGCCACCAGGTTACTATTTTTACATTCAGTTCCCACCACTAGTTTTAAAAATACATTTTGTATAAAACTTTTATTGCAGACGCATATGTAAATGAATTTTCTTTTAAAAAAGTGGCGAGAAATATTCACTAATGTTAAAATATTCTGAATTTTCTATTTTGTGAATAATCAAAAATCGAGAATGTTAAGGGATTACTAAATTTAAAATATCGATATTTGGTTTACTAGGTAAGACGCATTCCGCCTTTTAAAAAAGGAAATATTATTAGTTTCAATATAATAACGCGATTCAAATTAATTATAATGATTAATAATTAATATTTTAACATTATAGTTACTATTAAAGTATTAATTAAAATTAAAATTAAATTAAATTAAATTAATTAGTTTAATTTAATTTAATTTTATTAATTAAATTAAATTAAATTAAATTAAATTAAATTATTTATTAAATATTAAATATTAAATAAAAAATTTTATTATTATTTAATTTAATTTAATTTAAAGATTAATACTAATTAAAATAATAATTAAAATAATAATTAAAATTAAATATTAATTTTAATTATAATTTTAGATTAATGATTAATATTCAAATTAATAACTATTTGAAACATTAAGCGGCTAAAACATACGACATTCTTATTATATATTTTTTAGAATGAAATGTTACCGTATATAGATTTAAATTAAGAAACAAAAAGAAAAAGACAGAAGATGCTACAATTCCATGATTACAACAATTTGATTTCAAATCTAATCTCTTTCTTGGGCAACGTTGCATGTGAAAGACAAAAAAAAAGTTAATAATCTCTGGAATCTCTTAGGTGACTTCTAGAAGTCAGAAAAAACTTATTTCTATTTTTATAGTTAAAAAAAGCCGACCTAGAGCATCTTTTTCTGTAAGTTGTCATTCATGTGTCGGAAGAAGTAAACAAATTTTGCATTTAAGCTAAAACAAGACTTAATTATATTAATTAGACTTTGTCACATCGTACTTGGTTATTTTCAAAAGTGGAGCGAACATTAAATGAAAAAATGTAATTTGGTTTGAAAAAAGAAAAAAAAATGAGACAATGAACTAGAACTTCCCATTACAAAATATTAGTACTGTGACCATCTTTTACATATCCTATTTTATTATCCCATTTTCAATATTCTTATTTAAATTTATGTTTCGTAGATTTATGATGCTCTGCATTTTGAAATGCATAGCAGAAAGATCTTGTATTGAATATGGTTTTAAAATAAAAATTATTTTTATATTTTCCTGGCAACATTATTTGAAACAATAGATTCTTTTTAGGTGCGTTCGTAATTATGTAAATACGTAGCACCTATTGTTGTCGTTCAGTCCGTCCGTCTGTCTGTCTGTCTGTCCGTCCGCATATAACAACGCAAAAACTACCCAACCGAATCGTTTGAAATTTAAAATATATTATTACATAATTTTGTCGAGTCATTTCAAATTTTAAGAAAATCGGATGCATAGATGAATTACAAGGACAATCAAAAGGATTCCGTTACATTACGGTTAATCAGGAAAAAGTTCCAAATGCATTTTAATCGTTTGAAATTTTAAATACATGATTATTACATAATTTTGTCGAATTATTTCAAATTTTATCAAAATCGGATGCATAGTTCAGTTACAGGGACAATCAAAAGTATTCCGTTACATTACGGTTAATGGGGGAAAATGTTTCAAATGCATTTTAATGGTGTTACACTCATTCGAACGTAATAAAATTGATATGCATCTATAAAGTAGATATTATAATATACATTTTGCATAATCTGTGGTTCAAAGAATATTTGTTATTGATTTACAAGGCCACATAAAAGTATTCCATTGCATAATTGTATAGGGAGAACATTGTTTGGTGCGCATTTTAATTGTAATTATTTACAGTTTTATGAGATTCATATGAGAGTAATATTTTTAAAACTTCGTTATCGTATGAACGCACCGCATTTGCTACGCTTCACGTGAAATTTCCAACTTGTTTACTATATTTCTTTTGGACATTCTGATTCGAAAGAGTGGTGCGAGATAGAATAAAAAAATCATGTCGAATAGGACTGTGGCAAAATTTTATGCAGCTGGAATTAACAACCTGCTATACGTTATGATAAAATGTTTTAATTTATACGGCGATTATGTTGAGAAATAGCAGCATAATGCGCCTTTCAAATGTAAAATAATGAAAAATGTTTCCTTTCATTTTTTTAATTCATAAACGGCCCTTCCTTTAAAAATAGCTCTCGCAAAATTAGCAGTGTCATGTTTTTAAAAAATATACTTTTATGAGTTATTTAATAATAAAAACTCCTTATGATTAAATAACGCATATGTTATTTAATCATATGTAATTAATTGATAATATTATTAATTAATATACGATTATACATTGAGAAATGAATATAAAAATCCAAAAAGATACTTTAAATATAGTTTACTTTTTTCTTGTAGGTCTTTAAATTAAAAAAAAAAAAAATCATTTGCCTGTTCTAGATACGAAACTTAAATTATCAGCCAATTTTTTCTAGTCTAGTTTGATATCTACAACAAATTAATGTACGGAACAGAATAAAAAGAAAAAAAATATGCTTTAGATAGGCCAGATTTTCAAGATTACTCCTTATAAAAGTTTTTTTTTAAATAATTTTATTTTTATATTTAATTTAAGGTTTTTGTGACATTTTACTCACGAGTTTCAGTGTAGACATGTTGTATTAGAGAAGATGTCTCCCTTTGATGTCGTTGACACATTGTCAACTGTTGATAAACGCTTCACTGTCAACTGTTATATTAAGTCTGAGATGAAATGTGTCCCAGATTTCATTTAAGGATAGTGCAATCCCTGATAAAGTAACATTGGGACAAGTTAGGGTAGCAATCACCTCAATAACATAGCTCGCGATTTACATTCGGGGAATTCGAATGTTTGGATATAATATATTTAATATGTGTTTTCACACATGGGTCATTCTTCGGGAAATATTCCAATTCAAAATTTTTACCAGACAAAATATTGTGAATTCGGGTAAACGTTTGAAACAATTTTATTTTTATCAATGTTAAAAAATAACCGCAATATGTCAAAAAACACTAAAAATCGCATAAAAAAATTCATAAAAAATTTAAAAATCGATGTAGGAATTCCGAATAAACTTGCTATATTGAGTTAAAAGAATGAAACCGTATTCCTTTCACTAAATGGATAAAACCGCAAAAAGAACGCTAAAAATCGCCTAAAAAATTATTTTAAAAAATTTATTCAAAAAATCGAAAATTGGGCTTCGAGGTGCAAAACTACATGTATAAAAGTACCTTCCCTCCAAATTTTGTAACTCTACGTTCAGCAGTCTCTTCAAAACAGCGCTGACACACAAACATACTTGTCTCTTTATTATTACAAGGTAGAACCCGTCAAATTTTGACGGAAGAAAATGTTTAAGAAGGAACTGTTTCATTAACTTATAATAAGCCCACAAAATTAGTTATAGTAAAAAATGCATTTTATATTGGTACGTCTAACTCTTAAACAAACGATATTTATCATCAAATCAACAAAATAGTATTTCTATAAAACATAGTTGTAGAAATTATTAAAATTAAACTTTAATCGTACATGTAAGCAGTAAAAAATAATAAAGATATGTTATTCTGATAAAGTTATCAATTAATGCTCTTATGCTAGTATTCCAAAATGACAAAAAAAGCAAAATTTATTCAAATTCGACTCAATCAGAGAATTTTATTTTTCGTGAAATCTAAACCTGACATCATTTTCACCATATCAAAATTTACAAATGTACATTTCACATCTGTATTCACATTTAAAATAAATTGGCATTTTAATTTGATAATTTTGATTTAAAACATGAAGTCTCAATGCTATTAGCTGAAATAGATATTAAACTGTTGACATTCTTTTAAGTGTAAATCAAATTATGAAATCAAAATTCACCGGGTTTTATAACACAAGATATTTAAATTTCTATTTTTTCCCTTTTAATGGGAAAATGGCAACGTAAAGATACAGCATTCAATTTTTTCCCTTATTAGGTGCGTTCGTAATTATGTAAATTCGTAGCACTTATTGTTGTCGCTCAGTCTGTCCGTCTGTTTGTCTGTCCGTCCGTCCGTCTGTCTGTCTGTCCGCATATAACAACGCAAAAACTACCCAACCAAATCGTTTAAAATTTGAAATACATAATTATAACATAATTTTGTCGAGTCATTTCAAATTTTATGAAAATCGGATGGATAGATCAATTACAGGGACAATTAAAAGGACTCCGTTACATTACGGTCAATGGAAAAAATGTTTCAAATGCATTTTAATCGTTTCAAATTTAAAACATATAATTATTGCGTAAATTTGTCGAGTCATTTCAAATGCTATGAAAGTCGGATGCATAGATCATTTACAGGGATAATCAAAAATATTCATTACATTACGGTCAATGGGAAAAAAGTTTCAAATGAATTTTAATGATGTTACTCTCATTCGACATACTAGAATTCGCATGAATCTATGAAATATATACTAAAATATGCATTCTGTGCAATCTGTGATGCAAAGAATTTTTATTATTAAATTACAGGGCCACACAAAAGTATTCCACTACATAATGCTATACGGGGAAACATTGTTTGGAGCGTGTTTTAATTATATTCAACTATTTCAAATTTTATGAATAAGATATACGTTGCTAAGATGTAATAAAAATTATTTCGAGCATATTTACAGAAACACAAAGATTTTGACTACTATACTCTATCTGAATTACGCTCTACTATATCAGCAAGATCTGAATATTTTTAAAACTTCGTTATCGTACGAACGCACCTCATTTGCTACGTTCACGTTCAATTTTCAACTTGTTTCCTTTGCTTTAAATAGAAATGGAGTACTCCTGTTGCCACGATTAGTAAAAAGATATTAAAAGCTACAAAAAAATTAATATTTCAAAAACAAATTAAGATATAGCTTTCAAACAAATTTCATTTAAAAGTACATTTTTTTTCTACACGATGGTGTAAAAATTGAAAATGTGCGACATTAAAAAGTTTAAAAACTTTTATTAGCAAAATTTTCAATACCAAAATTCATTTAAAATTTGTATGTGTTGCCATGCGCAAAATGACGTATGCGTTACGCACAGATACGTTTGGCCTTTATAATATATAGATAGAAGATTTTTAACCATTTGTAAAAGGACTTTGCGGTGTCTGCATTTTATATTTATTAAAATTGGTCCAGGAATGTTTAACCCATGGCATACGTAATGTATGACTCTGTTATTACGTAAACCACGACATTTTGTTCATCATCAAAAATCATGTTTTTATTCATTTTTTAGGTGCGTTCGTAATTATGCAAATACGTAGCACCTATTGTTGTCGTTCAGCCCGTCCGTCTGTCTGTCTGTCCGCATATAACAACGCAAAAACTACCCAACCGAATCATTTGAAATTTAAAATACATAATTATTACCTAATTTTGTCGAGTTGTTTCAAATTTTATCAAAATCGGATGCATAGTTCAATTACAGGGGCAATCAAAAGTATTCCGTTACATTACGGTCAATTGGGGGAAATGTTTCAAATGAATTTTAATGGTGTTACACTCATTCGAACATAATAAAATGCATATGTATCTATAAAGTACATATTATATATACATTTTGCACAATCTGTGGAGCAAAGAACATTTGTTATTGATTTACAAGGCCACACAAAAGTATTCCATTATATAATGATATAGGGAGAACATTGTTTGGCGCGCATTTTAATTGTAATTAACTATTTACAATTTTATGAGATTGATATATGAGAGTGATATTTTAAAACTTTGTTATCATACGAATGCACCTCATTTGCTACGCTTTACGTGCAATTTCCAACTTGAATTAACATATCACGTATAAAAACATTTCATATTTATTTACTTAGAAGGTGTCACAAATAAAAATTAAATTAAAGAGTTGACATGTTTCGGTTCATTAATAAGAACCGTATTCATAACATATAAAATCAGTAGAAAATTAAATGACACTGGATATAAATAACATTTATAACATTATTTTTTAACATTGAATTAACATGTTAATGGGAAACATTCATACATTTTGCTGTGGGCAATAAATGTCCACTTAAAAAAAAATTACATTTACAAGAATTTTTATTTGAACAGGAAATAAAAATTTCATTGTTAATAAAAAAGGTAAGAAAGTGGTAAACGCAAATTATTAGATATGGAAAAAACCGAAACCAAAGAAAGACGTCGTATCAAAGATCGCCATTTAAAGGAAAAACGAGGTTTTATTATCGAGCCAACTGATTACAAATTTGAGACGATCACGATAAATGAAACAATCTAATACTGAACCGATTAATTAATTGCAAAAGACATTTTTTTTTTATATAGAATTTATTTCTTAGTCTTAAAACTTAGTCTTTGAAAAATCATTTTTCAAATGGTTGTTGTAATGTGCTACACTACATATTTTTACATGCACTACATATTTTATTTTTTTAGCTTATTACGTACAACTAGATATCATGCAAATGATCAACAAGTTGGAAATTGCACGTGAACGTAGCAAATGAGGTGCGTTCGTACGATAACGAAGTTTTAAAAATATTCAGACCTTGCTGATTTAGTAGAGCGTACTCCGGATACAGTACAGTAGTCGAAATCTTTACGTTTCTGTAAATATGCAGGAAGTAATTTTTATTACACCTCAGCAGCATATATCTTATTCATAAAATGTGAAATAGTTGAATATAATTAAAACACGTACCAAACCATGTTTCCCCGTATAGCAATATATAGTGGAATACTTCTGTGTGGCCCTGTAATTTAATAATAAAAATTCTTTGCATCACAGATTGTACAGAATGCATATTTTAGTATATATTTCATAGATTCATGCCAATTCTATTATGTTCGAATGAGTGTAACATCATTAAAATGCATTTGAAACTTTTCCCCCATTGACCGTAATGTAACGGAGTCCTTTTGATTGTCTTTGTAATTAATCTATGCATCCGATTTTCATAAAATTTTAAATGACTCGACAAAATTATGTTACAATTATGTATTTTAAGTTTCAAACGATTCGGTTGGGTAGTTTTTGCGTTGTTATATGCGGACAAACGGACAGACGGGCAGACTGAGTGACAAAAATAGGTGCTATGTATTTACATAATTACGAACGCACCTAAAAAGCAATATAATTGGTTTTATATGCATACATTTACAACATTTATCATGTTAACAGGATAAACATCTTTCAGGCATCACGCATCGCTAATCATGTCTTAGACATCTTTCATTAAGGAAGTATATATCGCAGTTTGATATGACTGACACGGTGTCAGTAGTTGATAAACGTGTTACTATCAGCTATTGCAATAAATGGAACATCAAATGTCTGACAGATATTTGATAAGAAGTTGGTCGTATAATATCTCCAGTAAGTAGCAATGTAGTCATTTCAATATAATAATGCGTGTTTCTTAACCTTCCTACCCTGAATGGGTCTAATCGACCCAGGCCTATAATGCGTTTCATTCGATTCAAACCAGAAAAATTTTCATAAATTAAATTAAATAAATAACACAAAGATTTGAGTTAAATAAGTATGTTAAATGGATTTAAATAAAAATTCTGGTGTGGAACAGTACTTGAGTAAAATTTCAACAGGGTAGGAAGGTTAATAGAGGAATTAGATCCACTTTTAGCCAATATATACAGGAGAATTCTAAATTCATGGTACTAATTTTAAGGATTGGTACAGCACACTGCATGAATCATTTATTTTATAGGAATGTATGGCCGCAAATAACGCGTTGAACGCTATTTTTTTATTTCCAAATTTCTCACACCAGAAAATTCCTATACTATTATTTTCTTTATCATACACACACGTTTCATGAATTCAGAAAGAAAAAATTCCTCTTGAAAATTTCTGATGTGAAATCAAAATTTTTGAATGAAAAACACTCGAAAAACTGACAAATATGTCAAAATGGAAATGGAAATAACTGGAAAAGCATAAATAGAAATAAAAATGGAGGGTTTTTTTAGACTTCTTTTACTTACCCATCATACCCATCAGTATAGGGTCTTGCAATCGTTTTCAAAATCGAAAAAATTTTTTTGACGGATTTACACGTTATAGACATTGGAGATTTCGAAAAACATATTTTTAGAAAAAAAAAATTGCCGTCTGTCTGTCTGTCTGTCAACGCTCTATCTCACGAACAAAATGAGATAGAGACTTGAAATTTTGTATGTACTTAGTATGTAAGAATGGAACGAAACCTATTGAATATCAGCAACCTCGATAATCCGGAACTATTTTTCCGGATTCTCGAAAAATTCGTTCTGATGAAAGGTATATAAAAATTTTCGAATTTTTTTATTTTAAGGAATGCATGTAAAAGGCAATAAAAACAAAACACAAATTTTGCATGAAGAACGAAGTCGATCGGATTATGAGTTGTCGAGATATTTGTAATCCTGTTTTCCACATTCTTCGATTTTTCATGATCTTGTATTTCATTCAAATTTCAATTCAGAGGTATATTTTAATTGGAAATGAGACGCTTAATCCGATGCAGTTAATTGTTAGTTAATAGAATTGTTATTTTTGGAGTTATAAGGATGTTTCTTTTACGTAGTTCGGTACTTCTTGAGTAGTTTGGCGTTTTATATAATTTGTTGAAATTGGTGCATCAGCCATTCATTAATAGAGTATTACTATGTGTATTAACAACATTTAAATTTTGTTTATGAATTGCAATGCATTGTATACATAGTTTTCACATATTTTATTTTCATATGCATATAAATGATGAGTAAGTATTACGGTGGCCCCCAACGACTAGTTTGATAAGAAGTTTGTCGTATAATACCTCCAATAAGTAGCAATGTAGTCATTTCAATATACTAAAGCGTGTTTCTTAATGGAGGAATTAGGTCCACTTTTAGCCAATAAATACAGGAGAATTCTAAATTCATGGTACTAATTTTAAGGATTGGTACAGCACACTGCATGAATCATTTATTTTATAGGGATGTATGGCTGCAAATAACGCGTTAAACGCTATTTTTTATTTCCAAATTTCTCACACCAGAAAACTCCTATACTATTATTTTCTTTATCATACACACACGTTTCATGAATTCAGAAAGAAAAAATTCTTCTTGAAAATTTCTGATGTGAAATTAAAATTTTTGAATGAAAAACACACGCAAAACTGGCAAATCTGTCAAAATGTAAATGGAAATAACTGGAACAGCATAAATGGAAATAAAAATGGAGGTTTTTTTTAGACTTCTTTTTTTTTAGTATGATTTTTTTAAACCCCGATTTTATACCGGAAATATTTCTTTGTGAAATCATAGTACCCGAATTTTCTAGTATAAGTGAGAAAGTTTGAAATAAAAAAAGACCCACACTGGCCCTCATTGTTTGTACTTCAACGCGGCAGTTGCGACCATACATTCCTATACAATAAATGATTGTTACAGCGTCCGCTATCAGCTCCTAAAGTTTGTACCATGAATTTAGAATCACCCTGTATTAAAAAGCTGTTTAAACAATATACACGGTGCCCCCAATTTATGGTCCCAACTGTAAGGGAAGATAAAATGTACATAAAGAAGTAATTTTGGTACAGCTATGTGATATCGAATATTAAAATTTTGGCAAGAAACAGGCAATGTCAAGAAAACGAGAGTTGTATTGATATAACGATTACAGAAAGTGTTCAAATATGTCACTGGTGGTTTGCGCATTTTTTAGACAATTCTAAGCGTTTCATGAGCATTTGCAACAGTGAAGGTCTTTTAATGAGGTTCTCATCAGAATCAGATTAAAATCAGGTAAATAAAATATCAAATAAGTAAAATATATCCCACTTAATTTGAACGAGTTTCTCCCCAAAAACATTAAACGAAATTTTATATTTTTAACTTTGGCGACAAAATACTGAAAAAATTGCTTTTCCTTGTTTTAAAATAAAAGTTTTCGATTTTCCTTGTGAGAATTCAGTATTACAAAGACATTATTGCTTTCCCCTCAAGTGGGTAAAATATAATCGTTGCATAAACAAGTTAATCTGAAATACAACTTGTATTTTGTAGACTTGGTAATATAACGCTAGCATAGTAAATGTACATATTCAATTGTAATCTACGGAAAATTCATTCATTGGATTGTATAGATCCTTAGCGATACACTACTAATGAAACGCATTTTTGCCGATCCCACCGAAGCTAGCATAAGGGGAAAAATACGGGCTTCTGATTGGTCGAAAAATTGTTCGCAAATAGATCATCCTGAATTCTAATGTACATATTAGGAGCATATATGGGTATATCATTAAAATAATAATAAAAAGAAAAAATTGCTATTTTTTTAAAAAGTAATATAGAACAATTGAGTTTGACGGAGTAAAATGAATATACTATTGTTTCTAAATAAATTTTTCTGATTATGTATATTTGTGCATATCATGTTAAAAAAATAGAAGGAAGAAATGGCAATTCTATTTTTATTATTTTTTTCTAAAAGTAATACAGAACAATTGTTAAACATCCTGATTCACTTCTTTAATTATAAATTCAGAATTATCTATTTCTTTATCTATTAATAATTATGTAAAAACAGAAGCAAAATCCAGCTTTCAAAAGCCTTTGAAACAGAAATTGATGATTAAATAAACGTAAACTCAGAAATGAAGGAAAGCAAAATTTTTCGACCAATCAGAAGCCCGTATTTTTCTCCCCCATGCTAGCTTCGGTGGGATCGGCAAAAATGCTAACGAAACTGTGTATCGACTTATCTGTTGGAAACATTGTTGACCGTTGGTCTTTCCTGAGGCATTGCAGGTAGACATCATTGAACGAGAGAATTCATAACCAAAAGCGGTGCTTTCTAATTAGATTATTCAACAAAGCATGCATAAAAATTTCAAAATTACATAAATATAGTAAGTAGTTTAACCTTTCATTGTCCAAAATTGTGAATTCATGAAACTATCTCCTTCTAAATAATTTATCGTGAATTTTGGAAAGTGCATAAGAAGATTTACACATTCATTTAATAAATTTTACAGGGAATTTGTCCTTTTTAAATTAATCAATTAAATTTAAATTTATTTGAATTTTTTTCAGCATGTATAACACCATTCAAATCTTTTATTTAATTTTTTTTTTGGAGTTTATTGTTAGGAAATGTGCAACTACTCTTACACTCTTAATACTCTTACAATAGAAAATCTATATATATAAAAGAAAGTCTGGATTCCGTATTAATAACAGCACAAAAAAATCTTCCGAACCAAAAATTTTGAAAATTGGGGTAAAAATACTTCTTATAACATCGAGTGCCGCTATGAAGGGATTTTCGAAAATTCAACCCCTAAGGGGGGTAGAAAAAAGAACGAACTTTTAGAAAATTCCTTAAAAATCGGCATTTGTAGTTTTTCTTTCAATTGATTATTTTAGTGTATTTTTTCATGCTAAATCGAATGGTACTACACAAATAGTTCGTGAGATACTTCAAATTTCAATAATTTGGCGATGTCTTCGGTGCAGAAACTAGAAATTTTTAATACTTATCTATATATATAAAAGAAAGTCTGGATTTCGTATTAATCACAGCACAAAAAGATCTACCGAACCAAAAATCTTGAAATTGGATTACAGAAATCAGATAAAAATTGTGGGTATTTGATTAAATATTAAGATTTTTTATTTAAATATACTTCGTTTGACTCAAGATTATTTTAGAGAAACTGACAAGCGTAGCGGGCGATGACTGCTAGTTATAAATATTTTCGAATTGAAATTATTTTCCCACGAACTTTTAACGTCAAGAAAGTTTAAAATAGGCTAATGAAAAAAAAATCCATCCTTTTAAAAATATTTCTTTTTTCCGCAACCAATAATGCTACTGGAACAAGATAAAATAGCGTAATTATGTTTCATTCTAAATTATGTAAATTAATTTTATAACAAGATATTTTAATGGCACTTTAAAGTACTTTCTTACCATAAAGGGTTAAATTGAAATATAACTCGTATTTTGTACATTTAACGTATCATAACTTCAGCGTAGTAAATCTACATTTGATTGTAATTCAAGGAGAGGTCATTCATTTGACAGTATAGATCATTAGGAGTTGCGTCCAAAGAAACTATATGCATCAATGTACCTATTGGAAACTTATTTGACCGTTGGTCAGCCCTGAGGCAATGCAGGAAGGCATTATTGAACCAGTAAGTTTATAACAACCAACTGGGTCTTTCTATTTAGTTTAATCAATAAAGTTTACATCTAGCTTACAGAATTACATAAGTATGGTGTATAGCTTAATGCAGGCATACTGAGACACCTGTCGAATAATATGTTTTATGCAATAAATTGTAAATATATTGTTTAGGTAACAGTGATTTGTAAGTTTAAACTCTAATTCAATATTAATAATACAGTAAAAAATATTTTCGATACTTCTTAAAGGAAACATATATCACAAGTCAGTTTAATGGTGTTAATGCGTTTAAATGCGTAAATTATACTTTAAGAATTGTGTTTTTTTATAATAAGGATTAGGTACTAGAAATTTTAAGATAGATTTTTAACTCTATTTAAAAGTATAGGTTTGCAATGTTTACCGGATTAATATTTTTTTTTTACAAATGTAGTGGTTGTTAAGAATTTAACTTATTTATTAAAAGTTAAATAAAAATTCATGCGAATTTACATCGCTATGCAATTAAGAGCCAAAACTTATTTTATTTCCATATTAACAAATTACATGTTATTATATCGGCAGAGACAATCTTAACTAAACTTCTTTTCGATTGCTACACTGTTAAAAATCTGCTGCATTTTGCTGCAACGCACTCCACCGCTTGTATATAATATCTCTATTCCAACCAATGAGAAAGCTCCAATTCACGGCCAAGTAACCGTTTTCTATACAAGCAGGGGAGTGCGTTGCAGCAAAATGCAGCAGATTTTTAACAGTGCACTTAAAGTGCTATTACACGTAAAAACTTCAAGCTACAAAAATCGCCTGCGTTTTTTCATTTCCTAGGTATTTAATTGGCTGTTGGAGAAAAGGCTTTTCCATCATCTGGATTTCCAAGCACTTGATTGGCTGTTACTGGCGACTCCCTTGGTTTCAGGCGCCAAAGACGTTCCGACAAAAAATAGTTGCTTGTTTTCCGAGAGACTCCTCTGGAGCCCTAGAATAATATAGAGACGTCTGAAATTCGAAGCAACTTTGCTTCCTTGTATAATAGTATTTTACGTGTAATAATGGATTAAACAATCAAGAACTAATGTCGTTCAGTGAAAATAACCAAAGTGATCGATGAGAGACTGAACTAACTAAGAAAAAAATGTCGCTTAGCAGGATCACGTGATCGGTTACAATTATGTGATCGAAATGACATTTACACTGTTAAAAATCTGCTGCATTTTGCTGCAACGCACTCCCCTGCTTGTATAGAAAAAGGTTACTTGGCCGTAAAATGGCGCTTTCTCATTGGTTGGAATAGAGATATTATATACAAGTGGTGGAGGGCGTTGCAGCAAAATGCAGCAGATTTTTAACAGTGTATGACAACAACAATAAAAGAATAATTACAGCAACATAATATAGATAACGATACTAGAAAAAAATACCAATAACATCCAGTGAGTCTTTCGACTGGTTAAAAACCAGTCACTTACTTGGACGTCAAGTCACCGGTGATACTGGTGACACTGATTACTTCAGAGCGTCCCAGTGGACGTGCCCGTTATTTCCATGGCAATATATATTTTTTATTGAACATCATACATCTGACGTGTGTGCTTAATATAAAAGCCGACAACAATATACATACACTGTTAAAAATTTTAAACTTTTGCTACATCATCACTCCACTGCTTTTATAGAATATTTCTATTTTGACCAATGAGAATGCTCCATAATGCGGTGAAGTAATCGTTTTCTATAAAAACAATAGAGTGGCGATGCAGTAAACGTTTCAAATTTTTAACAGTGTACACTGTTAAAAATCTGCTGCATTTTGCTGCAACGCACTCCCTTGCTTGTATAGAAAACGGTTACTTGTCCGTGAAATGGAGCTTTCTCATTGGTTGGAATAGAGATATTATATACAAGCGGTGGAGTGCGTTGGAGCAAAATGCAGCAGATTTTTAACAGTGTACCTCTGTTAATATCTGGTACATCAAAGAGCATGTTCAGCGAAACTTACCAATCACTTACCGAACGAAACGAAAACCAGTACGAACTGAAAATTAAGGCGAATGTGACGTGAGCTACAATTCAAAAGAATAGTTTCCATTGGTGTCGCTTTCGTACTGCCCTACAACTGGTCGGTAACATTGGTCACTTCGGTAAGTTGCGCTTAATGCGCAAATATATCGAAACGCTCGAAATAGGATCCTCTGTCTTCGATATCGATATTTAAAGAGAATGTTTACACCGCATATTCACAGTATCCGCAAAGAAACTCTTAGAGAGGATTGAATTCTGATACGCCGACGCGTTTCACGTAACTTGGCGATAATTATACTTGGGGAGCGATAGATGCTTTCGTCGAGGAGTTTGATTTCCTTCCGAACCGAGTTACAAAGTAACTTTTCTCTTGCAGCATTGCATTGGATGGAACGTGTCTTACTGAAAGCTGTACTCTTTAAAAGTTTTTAAACACAAATTTTTACTTTGTACTCGGCTCCGAAGGAAATCAAACTCGATGAAAGCGTCTATCGCTACGCCATAGCATTAGCTCGCGAGCGTTTCCTCGAGCGAGGACAGGGGCCTTAACAAGCGAACTACCAAATATGACATTCAGGTCGATATTAATGTATGTTATAGATTTCTTACATTTAACAATGCTGCTGAAGTGCTTTCTTCAAATAGTTTCTCAGCATCTCAGAATTACAGATTAATGATCAGCATGCCTTTCAAATATCTTTTAATTTAATTCGTTCATTAGACACAAAAAATGTAAAATTGATCTAAATTTAAAATTTTCTATCTTAAGGATCTATAGAAAGAAACGTTTCATGGGGGGGGGGATTTAGCTAAAAGAAATATTTATTTTAATATACGTTTTAAAAATTTTTACTGTGTAGTTACAGTGAAGACGTATAATTTAATGATTTTTAGCTTTGTATTCTGCGCAGGGTTCAAGGCAGAAAAGAAAATACACGTTGTAGGGGGATCATTGGCGGCAGCTTCTAATCAAAGTATTCGGTCATGTCTATAAAAATGCAGGCAGACATAACATGACGATTGTTTTTATACTAACGAACAATGACTTCTGCTGAATTTAATCAACAATGCGAAAAATCTTCCATTTCGAATTACATATCGTATATAGCTTATTTCCCAAAGATTGATTTTGACCAATAGATTGTAAAGTAGCATCGGTATATAGGGGAGATGTGCCAGTAATGGACCCCCATAAGGAGTTTTTTTAAAGATATATTTTTTATTAATAGTTATAATCCTGTAAATAATTATATTCCAGTTTTTTAATTACCCATCATAAGTAGTGTAGGGTAAATCTTGCAATCGTTTTGAAAATCATTTTTTTTTTTTTTTTTTTTTTTTTTTTTTTTTGTCGGATTTACACATTTCCGAAAAACGTATTTTCAGAAAAAAAAAATTGCCGTCCGTCCGTATGTGTGTCTGTAAACGCTCTATCTCCCGAACAAACTGAGATAGACTTGAAATTTTGTATGTACTTACTATGTAAGAATGGAACGAAGCCTATTTAATATCTATAACCTCGATTACCCGGAATTATTTTTTTCGGACTCTCGAAAAATTCGTTCTAATGAAAGATATATAAAAATTTTCGATTTTTTTTTAATTTTAAGGAATGGACGTAAAAGGCAGTAAAATAGCACAAATTTTGTATAAAAAATGAAGTCGATTGGATTATTAGTTATCGGATTATTTGTAATTTTGTTTTTGCACATTCTTCGATTTTTCATGACCCTATATTTCATTGAAATTTCAATTCAAAAATATATTTCAATTGGAAATGAGATGCTTCATTTGACGCAGTAAACTGCTACTTAATATGATTATTAATTTTGGAGTTATAAGGATGTTTCTTTTGCTCAATTCGGTATTACTTGAGTAGTTAGGCGTTTTATATAATTTGTCGAAATTGATTCATCAGTAGTTCGTTAAGAGAGACCCGTAAGAAAAACCCAAAATTTTTATTATTGATTTTAAAGTAATGAATTTTGGTGTACTATTTAAGAGTCTTTTTGTAAAGAATAATTAGTAAAAATTCACTTTTTATTTAAAAGTATATTTTTTTATGGGGATTTTTATGATTTTTTTGTCGAAAATTACACTTTTTAAAATTACTACTCCTCATTCAATTTTTAATATTTTTTTATTACTAAAATTTCTTAAATAGTGTTATAGTATATGGAAAAGACCTAGGGAGAGATATTTTTAATTTTCTATTTTAATCAGCTAAATAAAAAGAGAAAATATATGCATGGTACATTTCCTTAAATTTGTTATAATTTTCATGTTTACCAATTTATGTAAAATTTTCAGAAATAGTTTAAAAAAAAATATCTCTTTTCTTTTGTTGCAAATTTTTTTAAGATTCTAAAAACAAACACTTTGTTTCTAAACCATTTTTCCACTTAGCCTTAGTACTTTGAACTATGAAAAAATATGAATATGAAAAAAGTCAAAATATGAAAAAAGTCATTTTCAGGAAAACGCGTTTTAAATGGCCGCTAGTCCTTTAAACTCTATAGTGACTACTATTAAAAAAGCTCATTTGCTACCTCTTCCTAGTGTCCCCGCGTTCTGAAATTTTCCATGTGTGTTCGCAAATATATATTTTATCGTTTTCTGAGATAACTTTTTTAAAAACTTTTGATGATTTTTGGCCGAAAATGGGGTTCGGGTCTCCCTTTACAGAGCATTACTATGTATACTAAAAATATTAAATATATGTTTAAATTTTGTTTTGGAATTGCAATGCATTTTATAAATAGTTTACACATGTTTTATCATGCATATATTACGCATATCCATGATGGGTAAGTATTACGGTGGTCCTCAACGACTAGTTTTTTATTACTTTCAACAATATTTAACTAATCCCATAGTTCCCATACATTTCCTAATAGAAACAAAAATTTAAATTAAACAGAAATGCGCCCAAGCACCCAAAATCCCAGTAATGGACTCCCTATGGACATCCACTCTAAAAACTTAAATAAAATTATGTAAATGACCATTCGTATACGAATTTCAAAGTTTTATATTACTATCCAAACAAAAACATTGAATTTTTACAAGAAAATAAAGAAGATTAAATAAGTGTCTCTTAGCATGTGCATTAAGATTTTCAAAGGAAAACAGTGAAACTTTATTTTCTGCTTTCTGATTGCTTTGATGAAAAGTTTAAAAGAAAATAATCCAGATTACAAGTTGAATGTAGATTCTGCCATTGCAGAATTCAGTTTCGCTTCCGATTAGAAAAAAAAATCGATAGCGGTTTTTTATATACATTTCATCAGAACGAATTTTTTGAGAGTCCGAAAAAATAGTTCCGATAATCGAGGTTACTGATATTAAATAGGCTTCGTCCTATTTTTACTTACTAAGTACATACAAAATTTTAAGTCTCTATCTCCATTTGTTCGTGAGATAGAGCGTTTACAGACAGACAGATAGACGGTAGGCAATTTTTTTTTCTAAAAATGTTTTTCGGAATCTCCTGTATCTGAAACGTGTAAATCCGTCAATTTTTTTTTCGATGTGTTCAAAACGACTGCAAGACTTACCCTATACTACGTATAGGTAACCTATATGTACCTATACGTAACTATACCGACTACCTATACGTAAGTAAAATACTTATGTTTGATGTGCCACAATTTTTGACACGACAGTTTTTAGCTTGTCTGAAAGAAATAGCATCGGAGGCTAATAAAGCATAAAAAGGGAGTTAATTAAAAAAATAGTAAAAGATTAACTATTATTGTTTTTTATAAATCAGAAACTGTTAGGCGGTCCATTACTGGCACATCTACCCACATACCATGTAAATTTAATTGAAATTTAAAGATCATATCCATCATTGGTGTCTGTAGAACACTACCGGTCATTTCTAATGAAGCTGTTATGCATCGTTGCATCTGTTCGAAACTCCCCCGGCCGTTGTTGAATCCCGTAGCATTTCTGACAAACGATTCAAACTATTGTATAATATTGTTACGAATTTTGTAAATAGTTAGTGTTTGTACTGTAAAATAATGTAAATAATCTTATTAAGCTCCATTTCTTTACTAATATTAGTTTTTGTTACATTGTCTCTGTTATCAAGCAAACTTGTCTATTATTTTCAGTGTATGTCTACGGCAGATTAACGAAATATTAGAGATTTCGCCAAGTTGGCGTCACTTTTGGCGACTAACTTTGGTCGCCAAATTTGGCGATATATCGCCAAGTTGGCGACAAACTTGGCGATTGTTGGCGATGGTAACCCTTCCCTATTTATGGTAACCCCCCCTTAGGTCTACTGATACATTGAATGTTGTTCCGTGGTTTTCCAGTTTTTTCTAGAAGTTTGTAGAAATTTCCACCGCATGCGGCGAGACTATATATAAGGAGAGCAGAGCGATACGAGCTGTTGTTGTTATTATTTACCAGTCAGGCATTGAGTGAGCTACTAGAGATTGTCCAAGCAAGTTTGCTTGATGTATTGAGTTTTATCTACGTTGTTTTGAATGTGATATAGTGTTGAGACATTGTATAAAGAGTCTCTGCGACCTATATTTGTACTTGTTCGATAGATTTAAACAGTTATTTTGGAATATCTTGAAATATTTGTCAGTTTCGAAGACTCTGTTGTTCTGAAGATCTGTAAATAAATTATTTTCTACTTTTCTAAGAGAAAAGAGTTTGAAGTTGTCTAACCGTAAGATCGAAAGAACCCTATATACGCTGCAACATTTGGTGTCAGGAGTCGGGATCTTATGGCGAAAACAAGAACAATGGATGGTCAACTGAAAGAACTGTTAGAAGCTATTAATGGAATAAAGGCAGAATTGACGAAAGGCCAAGAAGAGTTGGCGGATAAAATGTATAAAAACGAAGAAAGAATGGAACAGTTGACAAATAAAATTGATAAAGGCCAAGAAGAGTTGGCAGAAAAAATGAATAAAGGCCAAGAAGAGTTGGCGGAAAAGATGAACAAATGCCAAGAAGATGTGACTGAAAAGATTAATAAAGGCCAAGAAGAAATGAAGAAAACTTTAGAAGAAAAGTTCTCGTCGGTAGAGAGAAGAATAGGCTCGGTAGAAGAGAAAATAGAGGAAGTAGAAGAGAAAATTCAGAATGAAGTTAGTAATGTTGAACAGAAAATGGAAAGGAAAATGGCGGAAGTAGAAGAGAAAATTCAGAATGAAGTTTGTAACGTTGAAGAGAAAATCAGTAACGTTGAAGAGAAAATCAGTAACGTTGAAGAGAAAATCAGTAACGTTGAAGAGAAAATCAGTAACGTTGAAGAGAAAATCAGTAACGTTGAAGAGAAAATACTAGGTGAAGTAGATGAAAAGCTAAATAAAAAAGTACAAGATCTTGAGAAGAAACTTTCAGCGTCTAGTGGTAATTATGAAGAATTTAGGAATCCGCCTGCTTCTCCCGTGCACATTAAGCTGTCGACATACGATGGAAAGAGTTCCTGGCAAGTTTACAAGACCCAATTCATCATTGTAGCTGAAGCGAACAAATGGAGTGACGAGGTGAAAGCTTGTCAACTGGCAGCATCTTTAAGAGGAGAAGCCGCCGACGTGCCGCAAACATTGCCCGATATGACGCAACTCAATTTTGAGACTCTAAGTTGTGCACTTGAAATGAGATTCGCGAAAAATTCTTCAAGGATTATACGAGAATACAAATGAAGAGCCGCCATCAAAAATCGAGTGAAACCCTTCAAGAGTTTGCCTCAGAAATAGAAAGTCTGGCAAATTTAGCTTTCATCGACTGCCCAACAAATGTACGGGAAATGCTCTCATTGCAGTACTTTGTTGACGGAATAAAAGATCCAGAAGTGCAGAGAGCGGTACGAATGGCAGATGTACAGGATTTAAAGGCTGCATTACTATATGCCTTAAAGTTGGAAGCAGCTACACAAGCCAGCCGAAGAGATCGTCATTCAGTCCGAGGGGCAACGGTGAACAAAAGCTCAGACACTGAGATCGACTTCTTGAAAGAAATTAGGAAATTAAATCAAGAGATTGAAGCTTTAAAATATGGAAGAACAAGCGCAAGAAGACAGAATCTCACGTGCTGGGGATGCAGTGATACAGGACATCTCCGAAGAAATTGCCCCAAAATCCACGAACGTGAGATAAATTCAAACAGTCAGCAGGGAAACTAAATTTTGGCCATCTCGCGGGGCGGAGGTTGCCAGAGAATGAAAAGCCCCACCTGAAGATCCTCCAGATATCAAAAATGAGCGGCGGTGATAACGAATTATATGTGATAGGCTTTATTAATGGAATTCAGTGCCGTATGATTGTCGATACAGGAGCCAATGTGACAATAATAAGAGAAGATTTGGCTCGAAAATTGAAATCTAAACTCATCTGGACTCCACAATGCGTTACCCTGCAAACTGTGACGGGCGACAAGATAGGCATATATGGAAAGGCCAATTTAACTATCAACTTTGGAGGAACGAAATATTACCATACGGCATATTTGGCTGACATAACAGATCCTTGCTTAATCGGACTAGATTTTTTAAAGAAGTTTGACTTCAGGCTTGATTTCAAAAATAACAAAATGATCTCAAAATTTGAAGAAATAAGTCTTTTCGGATTAAATAACGAAATTGAATGTAAACAAGCAGTAATAGCCAAAGAAAACATCAATCTATATCCAAGAACAGAATTTTTAGTTCCAGCTGTAATTAAAAATGAAACTAATTACCGATTTGGCCATATAGATTATCCCGGGGACAATAGTAAACAAGCAGGAGTATTGGTCGCTTCATCTGTGGTGGACCTCTCAAAGAAGATCATTCCAGTCAGAATTGCTAACATCTGTGATAAGACGAGGACTATCAAGAAAGGAGAGGTGATAGCGTCATGTGCTCCTGTGACGTGCATAAGTCAAAATTCCAGTCACTATGAGAAATCTTCAGATAATTTAGTCAAGGATTTGTTACAAAATACAGACTTAAATCCAAAACAGATGGAAGCTGCGGAAAATTTAATTAGAGAATTCCAAAGTTTATTTTCCCAAACATCTGAAGACTTTGGACGAACTAAAATGGCACAACACCGAATTGACACGGGAGATCACTCTCCTATTAAACAGCACCCTAGACGATTACCTTTTGCCAAGCAAGAAGAGGTGCAGAATTTAATTAAAGATATGGAAGAAAATGACGTCATCGAACCATCAACAAGTCCATGGGCGTCTCCCATTGTATTAGTAAGAAAGAAGGATGGTTCTACAAGATTTTGTGTAGACTACCGCCGACTGAATGACGTCACCAAAAAGGATAGTTACCCTCTGCCAAGGATTGACGACACTCTTGACACACTTGCGGGCAACACTTGGTTCTCGACTTTAGACCTGAAGAGTGGTTACTGGCAGGTAGAGATCCATCCCGACGACCGCGAGAAGACTGCCTTTACAACGGGACAAGGATTATGGCAGTTCAAGGTAATGCCTTTTGGTCTATGTAACGCACCTGCAACTTTTGAACGCCTTATGGAAACGGTTCTTCGGGGACTGTCATATGAGGCATGTCTCGTTTATTTAGACGATATCATAATCATAGGAAAATCTTTTGATGAACATCTGAACAACCTCAGGCGGGTGCTACAAAAATTAAAGGAAGCTAATTTGAAGTTAAGCCCTTCGAAGTGCAGTTTGTTTCGTAATGAAGTCGCCTACCTTGGACACATCATTTCGGCGGAAGGAGTTAGGACTGATCCGGAGAAGATATCGGCTGTGAAAAATTGGAATCGTCCAGCAGATGTTCACCAGCTTCGAAGTTTTCTAGGATTATGCACCTATTACAGAAAATTCGTCAAAGGCTTCTCGATGATTGCAAGACCACTTCATAAATTAACAGAAGCCAATCAAAAATTTATGTGGACACAGGAATGTGACGCTGCTTTCGAAAAGCTTAAGGAGGCCTTGACATCCACTCCAATTCTGTCGTATCCTCAAATCGATAAACAGTTTATACTTGATACGGATGCAAGCAACGAAAGCATTGGCGCTGTACTGTCCCAGGAAATCGACGGCCAGGAGCGTGTTATCGCCTATTTCAGCAAGTGCTTGTCAAAGGCCGAGCGAAACTACTGCGTAACAAGAAAAGAGCTTCTTGCTGTAGTGAAAGCCATAGACCACTTTCATCACTATCTTTACGGTCGAAAGTTCCTGATCCGAACTGATCATGCTTCTCTAACTTGGCTATTGAATTTTAAGAACCCTGAAGGCCAGATAGCCAGGTGGATACAAAAGCTTCAAGAGTACGATATGGAGATACGCCATCGAAAAGGCTCATCACATGGAAATGCAGATGCTCTCTCGAGAAGACCCTGCTCAGAGAATTGTAGATACTGCGACCGGGCTGAGAAGAAATTTAATGTCAAAGGTCCTATAGTAAGACAAGTTACAACTGGGTCTACATCATCGCAAGATCCGTGCAGTGACGAGAGCCTGCGTAAAGATCAACTTGCTGATCCTGAAATTAAGCCAATTCTAGAGCTGAAAGAGGAGTCCAACAGGAAGCCCAGCTGGCAAGACATGGCCCATTACCATCCTACGACTAAACGTTATTGGGCTCTCTGGGATTCCTTACATTTGAAGAACGGCATCTTGTACCGAAAATGGGAGTCTGACGATGGAAAGACATGTAGATGGCAACTACTACTCCCTAAGTCGAGAATTTCTATGGTCCTTCAAGAACTGCATGGTAGTCCCACAGGAGGTCATTTTGGTGTAATGAAGACCCTGCAAAAGGTTCGAGAGCGTTTCTACTGGAATAATGTTCGCAGTGACGTGGAGAAGTGGTGTCGAGCTTGTGACACCTGTGTAGCACGTAAAGGTCCTAAGAGGCGCACCCGTGGACGATTGCAACGTTATAATGTAGGAGCTCCTTTCGAACGAATTGCCCTAGACATCCTGGGTCCAGTTCCTAGAACATCTGATGGCAATAAGTACATCCTCGTTGTCATGGACTACTTCACTAAGTGGCCTGAAGCCTATGCCATTCCTAATCAAGAGGCGGTAACCGTAGCAGACATACTGATTCAACACTGGGTTTCCAGATACGGAGTTCCTCTTCAAATCCATTCAGATCAAGGAAGAAATTTTGATTCGGCTGTGTTCAAGGAAATGTGTGAACTACTCGGCATGGACAAAACCCGAACAACACCTCTACACCCTCAATCGGACGGCATGGTAGAGCGGTTCAATCGTACCATCCTAAATAGCCTCTCTATCCTGGTGTCTAGAGACCAACAGGACTGGGACAAGAAATTGCCTCTTTTCCTGCTTGCTTACAGGAGTGCCACTCATGAGGCCACTGATTA
The DNA here is from genome assembly GCA_964019185.1 of Maratus speculifer. NCBI lineage: Eukaryota > Metazoa > Arthropoda > Arachnida > Araneae > Salticidae > Maratus > Maratus speculifer. Next base: position 656,935 of record CAXHSM010000002.1, read on the forward strand.
CTCCCCTTCTCAAATGCTCTTTGGTCGTGATCTTCGTCTACCTGCGGATCTTTTGTTTGGCCGTCCTCCTGATGCTCCTTCATCGCCTGAGGAATATGTCGATGAACTCCAGGCGCGGATTGAGGAGATTCATTGTCTAGCGAGGAACCGAATTGGACTGGCATCAGAAAAGATGAAGACACTGTACGACACAAAGGCAGCAGGACATGAGTTCAACGAAGGTGACAAAGTTTGGTTGTGGAATCCGATACGTCGTAAGGGACTGTCGCCAAAATTACAAAGAAACTGGACGGTCCTTACACAGTCGTCAACAGGCTGAATGACGTCGTTGTACGCATACAAAAATCGCCACACGCCAAACCGAAGGTCGTACACTATAACCGGCTAGCCCCTTATTTTGGCCAAAGTGATTAGAAATTCGAAACTTGAATTTCAGACCATGGTCATGAAAGTCACTTTTTGTAAATATGTAAATAGTAATTAGTTCTTATTTATGTAAATTTTATTATTATTGTTATTATTTATTTATTTATTTATTTTAAGTGTTTTCCTCTAACTCAAGGATTGCACTGCCCGGGACGTGCAGTCTTTGAGGAGGGGGTAGTGTTACGAATTTTGTAAATAGTTAGTGTTTGTACTGTAAAATAATGTAAATAATCTTATTAAGCTCCATTTCTTTACTAATATTAGTTTTTGTTACATTGTCTCTGTTATCAAGCAAACTTGTCTATTATTTTCAGTGTATGTCTACGGCAGATTAACGAAATATTAGAGATATCGCCAAGTTGGCGTCACTTTTGGCGACTAACTTTGGTCGCCAAATTTGGCAATATATCGCCAAGTTGGCGACAAACTTGGCGATTGTTGGCGATGGTAACCCTTCCCTATTTATGGTAACCCCCCCTTAGGTCTACTGATACATTGAATGTTGTTCCGTGGTTTTCCAGTTTTTTCTAGAAGTTTGTAGAAATTTCCACCGCATGCGGCGAGACTATATATAAGGAGAGCAGAGCGATACGAGCTGTTGTTGTTATTATTTACCAGTCAGGCATTGAGTGAGCTACTAGAGATTGTCCAAGCAAGTTTGCTTGATGTATTGAGTTTTATCTACGTTGTTTTGAATGTGATATAGTGTTGAGACATTGTATAAAGAGTCTCTGCGACCTATATTTGTACTTGTTCGATAGATTTAAACAGTTATTTTGGAATATCTTGAAATATTTGTCAGTTTCGAAGACTCTGTTGTTCTGAAGATCTGTAAATAAATTATTTTCTACTTTTCTAAGAGAAAAGAGTTTGAAGTTGTCTAACCATAAGATCGAAAGAACCCTATATACGCTGCAACAATATTGATATAAACGATTGTATTATATAAATTGATCAAAAGCTTATTTAATCGACTAAAAATGCTTTCTATTTTGCTTTAATTATAAAATATGTAAGCTAAATGGATCAGTAGTGGACCATTTAATTACATTTGTCTAATTTTTATTATAGTGTTACAGGGGAGAGTGGGAATGATGTGATACATTTTTTTTACAGAAGTAAGAAAATCAACTTCGTTTGAGACAAAATCAAGAGTTTCAATTTATAGAATGCAAGATGAAACACTTTTTAATCGTTCTGACCAATATAGAAACATAGTATGTAAAAGCTATTTTATATAATTAAGGAAATTTTGTACCATTCCTTACCATTAATAGGGGCAGCAATAAAAACAAGATATAAGGTACAAATTGTCGATTACGTATATATATATAATATATATATGTTATAAACCTTCATGCATTAGAATAAACTTTCAATGTTTTAAAATACAGTCGGCTCTCGTTAATTCGAATTCTTCGGGACCACAAGAAATGTTCGAATTATCCGAAGTTCGAATTATGGAAAATATGAAATGAAAACATGCTTAATAGGGTACTATTACAAAGGAATTAATATTATAGTGTTTTTTTAATTTATTTCGCCTGTTATCATTAGAATAGGTCTTAATATTTCAATTGTGTATAACACCAGCTTCAATTTTATACATTGTATAAATACATAAACTAATTAAAAGAATAGAAACAAGCACAGTAGAAGAAAAGCGTCACTGATGGACAGACGGGGCACTAAGAAAGTGTACATCAAATGCATGGGATTATATGTATACTCGTTGAAACAAGTTTCACAAAAATCAAAGAAAGAAATTCTTCAAATGATCTGAAATCCGATAGAAAGAAAAGAAAAATGAAAAATCGGAATTCTCGTTAGTTCGAATCAAGCGAAGTACAGAGAAAATGACTTCGAATTAATGAAAATTTTTAACGTTATTTTGTCATTGAAAATTTTGGGACTTCATGTTTAATTCGAATTAAGCGAATATTCGAATTATCCGATTTCGAATTAACGAGAGTCGACTGTATATTCTTCGTAAAATATAAATAGTAAGAAAATATTACCGTTCTCTATGCTCCAGTGACGGGCCCAAGTAAAATTCTGATGCATGAACTTGTAAGTTTTAGTTTATCCAACAAACTAACTACAGTGTAACAGAGTAAGTTTATAGAGTAGGAGAGAGTGGGGTGGAGTGGGACAGTAGGAGGAATGGGCCAGTAGGTTTTTCCTTATTCGCATTATTTTAAATATTATACCTATCACACAAAAGATGAAGTAATGGCAGCCCAATATGCAGTTAATTTTTTTGTTGCTTGCAATTTTATAAAAGATAAGGTTATTTCAATAATCAAAAATAAATTTGTTTCATGTAATTTTTGAAAGAGAATAAATTTGAATAAATATTTTTATCTGTTCATGTGAGTTGTTTTAATAATGTGGTTGTATACTGTGGTTACTTAAATAGTTGTCAACCTTCAAATTTCTTTAATAATAAATGTTTTTAGTGTCGAAATACTATTTTAACACAGTGGCACCATTTCTGCAAATAAATAAATCGAACATTTTTGAAAAAATTTACTGGTATTGAAAAAATCTGGAAGCTGGCAACTTTTTCCTCATTATTGAAAGGTATACATTTTTTTTTTTAATTCTTACCTCGCTCTACTTTCTTAATGAAATAAAACATCTCGCAATTTCGTAAACATATACATGAAAAATAGAAAACATTTGCTGTATATTTTCGTATACCAGCTGAGTCATAATGGGCATTTTCTTAGCTCCCAAATAAGGGAGTCGGCTAATACACAATATTAAGAAAATTTAAAAATATTCTAAAATGAGAAAAAAAAGAAGATAAACCTATTTTTTTTTAAATGCATACAAAATTCTATAAATACTTTAAAACTCCATTCTTTTCCTGTGATAAAAATTAGCAATCCTCTTTCATTAATCAAATCTTTGTCAGAATTTTCAAAAATCTCAATAAAATCGCTTTTTTATTAATACTCGGTATGAATATCGACTAATGTCTAATTTACCATCATCAGAATCGTCGATCGTCTTTTTCAAACAGGATAGTATCTCCAGTTATATCCATCGGATTATTGGAGCAACATTTTTGGAAAGATCAAACGATCATTCTTGTGGTAATTGAATTAGAAAACAGGATATTTGATCTTTTTTTTTCACATATCATAAAAGAATGAGTAGGACCTAATTAAACAGATTTAATAACTCGCGCAAATAGGAGAGATACATATTTTTGGAAATCGCATTTTTAGGTGCGTTCGTAATTATGTAAATGCGTAGCACCTACTCTTGTCGTTCAGTCCGTCTCTCTGTCCGTCCGCATATAACGCAAAAACTACCCAACCGAATCGTTTGAAATTTAAAATACATAATTATTACATAATTTTGTCGAGTCATTTCACAGTTTATGAAAATCGGATGGATAGATCAATTACAGGGACAATCAAACGGATTCCGTTACATTACGGTCAATAGGGAAAAAAGGTTCAAAGGCATTTTAATCATTTGAAATTTTAAATACATAATTATTACTTAATTTTATCGAGTTATTTTAAATTTTATCAAAATCGGATGCATAATTCAATTACAGGGACAATCAAAAGTATTCCGTTACATTACGGTTAATGGGGAAAAAAGTTTCAAATGCATTTTAATGGTATTATACTCATTCGAACGTAATAAAATTGATATGCATCTATAAAGTATGTATTATAATATACATTTTGCATAATCTGTGATGCAAAGAATATTTGTTATTGATTTACAAGGCCACACAAAAGTATTCCATTCCATAATGGTATAGGGAGAACATTGTTTGGTGCTCATTTTAATTGTAATTATTTACAATTCTATGAGATTGATATATGAGAGTGATATTTTTAAAACTTCGTTGTCGTACAAACGCACCTCATTTGCTACGCTTCATGCGCAATTTCCAACTTGTTTCTTATCTTATGTACAAAAATGTGATAAATATTCATTTGGGGAATTTTTTCACACCATTTTTTAGCATCAGCTTACATACAGGTTTCTAATTTTGCATGATTTTTCACTTTAAAGTCGGGTACCCGGCTTTTATTCGGAACTGCTTAAACACGGTATTTATGCGGTATTTAAAAAAAATGCGAATAAAATATAGTATTCTGTGCGCACATACCTTTGGGTAAGATTATTTCCAACTATTTAATATTGCTATAGTATGTAGTAACTTTTTGCTTAATTTCTCTGTAGTTAAAAATGGCAAGAATTACTTACTATTTGTAAATAGTACTATTAACTCTCAACCCTTTGCAGCTCAGAGCAAATTTATTAATTAAGTGCTGAAATTGATGACTGACACTGGAATTTACGAACTGTACACTGAATCCTCTAAAACAACTTCTAAAACAACTACTAAATGCTGCAGTGCTGAAAACTCAACATATCATAACATCAGCAAATTTACATTTAAATCAGTATCAAAGAGAATTCATCATTGGAATATATATATAATTAGTGGTCATTTCTAAGGAAAGTTGTATGCATGGATGCACCTATAGGAAATTGTCCCGGTCAATTCTCGAGGCTGACATTATTGAACGAGTGACTTTATAATAACGAACAATACTTTCTGCTTAGTTTAATGACAAAAGTATCCACTTTATGTAAAGTATAGTTATTGTCCGAAACTCATCTTGAAATGGTTTTTGAATGTATATATAACATCGAAATGTTTTATTCCCATTAATTTAATTCAAAATTAACATGTTTGAATCGCTATTTTTAAATTGTAGTTTTTGTTTTATTTAATTGCAGAGTTCTGAGATTATTTAAGAAAAAAGTTATTTTTCGGAAATAGCAATCTATTGAACACACACACTTTTTCGCACTCCTATTTCCAGTTATTTAATGCTGGTATGTAATTACTTTTCGCTTAATATTTCTGCAATTAGAAATGGCGAAAATCAGTTATGAATATTAAATAATAGTATGATAATGTAAAATATTCTCACGACAGCGTGAAGTTTTTAATTGAGAGATTAAATCCAAAGCTTTATTTGTACATTTATTGCGCAATGATTTTTCTGAAACGCTTTTACTCTAAAGTAGCAGTGTAAGGTAATATAAGCAGTGGTGCCGTATCTTACTGACTTTTTATTTAAAAATATTCAATTCAAATTTTTATCTTAAAATATCCCTTTTACCTTGTATGTGAAAAATCACGTTTTCTTATTTAGAAATATATTCGTTCTTAATTACCGGTGTCAATCATTTATTTCGACATCTTATCAATGAAAATGCTATGATCGTTAAAGGGTTGATAAATTGCAGTGTCATTTGTAGTAGCATTTTCAAAATGATTTCCTATTACATTCAGCATTAACGCTTGGCACTCCGTTGTCTCCGCTGCTGAGATATCATCTTGTCTTACAAAATTTGTTTTTGGCACCAGTAATAAAGGAAAAATAAAATTTTCCTTATTTAATCAGATAATTTTTGAAATTGTCTACTTCAAGGAAAGTTCTTTTGAAAAGAAAATGGTTCTAATCAAATAAATTTTGTGTAAGAGGCACCGGAGTCAGAAGGGTTAGTTATTAAATGTGAATTAGTTTACTTAAGATAGGTGAATTATCCTAGAGACAAGATATTCATTGAAAATAAAGACATTAGTTTTGTAAATATATACAGGACATTGCACCATAAAATTTAACTAATAAGAATGTATTTATTAAAATACTACATATTGCTCAGTGGTGTACAAAACAGGAATTTTAATGTACACTGGTACAATTAAAATAAAATAAAAATATCAACGTTTTGCATCTCTCGATCAAGATGCAAACTTAGTCCTGCCATTATCATATTTTCCTGAAGACGCCCACAGAAGACGGCGCGAAACGTTGATAGTTTTATTTTATTTTTATTGTACAAGTGTACATTAAAATTCTTATTTTGTGCACCACTGAGCAATATGGTGTATTTTAATAAATACATTCTTATTAGTTAAATCAGTTTTGATGAAATAAATGGAACCTGCATAAATACTAAATGCAATAAAAATAATATCGCAATAACACAAATCAATCACTAAATGTTTTGTAAAGATAAATTTTCGAATTGTAAGCATCTAAATCTATTCAATGTTAGCATCATTGGAAACATTTTACCAGTTTTAAATTAATTACCTCCAATTTCAATGCATGGGATTCATGAAATAATTGTTTTTTCCTAGCTTTTGTAAAAAAAAAAAAAAAAGATACAAATGCAAATATTGTTTTTAAATTACGTCCAATACACTGACTATGATACTACGAATGAATTATCAGGCACGAACCTCAAAATCTCGTTAATGTTTATCGATGAACGAAGTTATTCACCAGTAATGAACTTGGAGAAACGAGATTTGTAAGCGCTTACCTGCAAATGCTTAAATTTCCAGATTACTTGAATTTCCTGAAAACCATGATATTGACGATGCTTTAATCCACATTTGTAAGCACTCGCATACAAAGGTTAAAATACCTTAGGGATAGTAGTGATTCACTGTAACCATAACACGTTAGATTGAGCAAAGTAAATGCGAAATAGTGTAAATATATTAAGAGAGCAGTCTCTCAAGAATACATCTTATATGTCTTCTACATATTATAACTTTTAAATTAATCTACTAAATTTAAGGTAGAGCTTTAATTGCATATTAATTTTTTTAAGCAAAAATACTAGTCACTGTATTTTACTGCTAATTATGTTCGAATTAATTTATAAATCTAAGATAATCCTTTACTTTAGATTAGGCTGAGTTTTGGATATTCAGGGGATTGGGGACCTTATTACGAAACCTGTGACAACCCTATTTTTTAAACCCGACATTCCGCTAGCAGTATTTTTTTAAAACATTTTAGAAAAACTACTCGCTGGGGGCCACCGTAATACTTACCCATCATGAATATGCATAACATAATATAGTAAAATAAACCTTTTGAAAACTATTTATACAAAGCTTCGCAATTCCAAAACAAAATTTAAACGTATATTTTAATATTATTAATATACATAGTAATGCTCTATTTATGAATTGCTGATTAACCCATTTCGACAAATTATATAAAATGCGAAACTACTCGAGTAGTACCGAACTGCGTAAAAGAAACATCCTTATAACTCCAAAAATAACAATCCTATTAACTAACAGTTTACTGCGTCGGATTAAGTGTCTCATTTCCAATTTAAATATATCTCTGAATTGAAATTTGAATGAAATACAGGGTTACGAAAAAACTAAGAGTGTAGAAAACAGAATTACAAATATCTCGGCTACTAATAATCCGATCGACTTTGTTCTTTATGCAAAATTTGTGTTATTTTATTGCCTTTTAAGTTCACTCCTTAAAATACAAAACTTCGAATTTTTTTTATACCTTTCATCAGAACGAAGTTTTATAGAGTCCGAAAAAAATAATTCCGGATAACCGAGGTTACTGATATTAAATAGGCTTCGTCCCATTCTTACATACTAAGTACATATAAAATTTCAAGTCTCTATCTCAATTTCTTCGTGAGATAGAGCATTTAAAGACAGACAGACGGACGGCAAATTTTTTTTTCTAAAAATGTTTTTCGGAATCTCCACTATCTGAAACGTGTAAATCCATCAAAAAAAACTTTTCGATTTTCAAAACGATTGCAAGACTTACCCTATACTACGTATGATGGGTAAGTAATATCTCGTAGTGAAACGCTGTGTATATCAAGTATATCTTGCATTATGCGTTAATATTTTACGCGCGAACTGAATTTCCAGAAAACCATAAAATCGACCACGTGTTTCTAACTGGATACGTATGCTTATAAGTTAAGTCCAATACACTGACTATGAAAATCTCGCTAATGTTTATCAATGATAAATGAAGTCAAGTTATTCACCAAGTGATGAACTTGGAGAATTGACGTTTGTATGTGTTTACGTACAAATATCGATTAAAGGGATAAAATACCTTAGGGATAATCAGTGATTCATTGTAACTGTAGCAAGTTAGATTGAGAAAAGTAAATGAAAACTAGTGAAAATAAATTATGACAGCACTCACTCGGGAATATATATTGTATTTAGTCTATTAATTATAATGTTTGAATCCATTTACTAAATGTAAGATACTGCTTTATATGCATACAAATTTGTTAAGCATAATTACTTATACAGATACTGCACCAAAATATTTCAATTCTGTTTCTGTGAAAATAAATTTGTTACATGTAAGGTATATTTTTATTTGTATACTTTAAAATATCTGCATTATAAAAGATAAATGTTACCTAACCTTAACGCTGACGTAAGTATGATAGTGGAAACATTAGACGATAAAATAATGCTTTAATTGCAATTATTTTTAACTTTTAACTATCGCACAATTTCACTTTTTGAGTTGGAAATAAGGAACTTTCGATTAGAATTTGTTTAAAAACTGTATTGCAGTTTACGCTAATTTTGCTGTTAAATTAGTAATTTTCTATCAGAATATTTTTTATTTATTATGTGCAGACGATCGCAAAAGATTAACAAGATAAACATTTATCTATTTGCAGTTAAAGTATTTTAAATTGCTTGGAGGTTCATTTATCAGTTCGATATATGTTCAGGGAAGAAGGTGATCCTTCTGTGAATCCTTCTGTGACAAAACCATTTGTAAAACCTGAGTTGTGTTTCAACTTTTATTTAATCCTGCGCTTTTTTTCGTAAACCAACATCTGACAAGAATATATTGTTGTGAAACTCCCTGTATATGAAATAAACATACATTAATGCGGATTATTTGAATTTTCAGATTTCTACATATTTCAAACTGGAATATGCTTTTAAGTTATGTCCAATACACTGACTATGAATGAGTTATCAGACACGAATTACAAAATCTCGTTAATGTTAATCAATGATGAATGAAGCGATGTTATTCATCAGTAATGATCTTGGAGAATCGGTATTTGTATGCGCTAACGTACAAATATCTATTAAAGGATTAAAATGCCTTAGGTATAACAGTGATTAATTGTAATTATAACACGTTAGATTGAGTAAAGTAAATGGAAACTAGCTTATATAAATTATGACAGCAGTCTCTCAGAAATATATCTTGTATGTCATCTATTAATTAAAATGTCTGAATTAATTTACTAAATGTAAGGCATGACCTTTATTTGCATACTAATTTGTTTTTACAAGCATAATTACTAGTATAAATCAGATATTGCATCAGAATGTTTCACTGCTGATTTTGTTTAAATATACTAAACGTCACATATACCGGGTGTCCAGTAAATGACTGACCCATTTTGAATGTAAATAAAAAAAAAAAAAACTGAGATAAAAATGCGCGGCTTGCTGTATTGTTATTAGAATATAAATAAATTTTAAAATATGCACTTTGTTAATGTAATATAATAATATTTAAAATAATATCTCAGTCTCAAGACTGAGGAGGGGAAATATAATACAGATGGTTCAATCACAAACATTATTTCAAATCACTTTCCAACCAACGTACCCTATTTCTGAAGCTGATTCGAGAGTCGATTCAACATATAGATTCAGATTCGACAACATATAGAATCAGATTCAGCCGAAAATCTCATATTTATGAAAATTAGAGTCACGTCTGTATTCAAACAGCCTGTTACCGTCAGCGCGATATTTTTTTTCCGAAATATGAACTATATTAACAAAGTACATGTTTAAAAATTTATTGATTTTCTAATAACAATACCGCAAACCGCGCATTATTATCTCAAACCGCTTATTTGTTATTTAAGTTCAAAATGGGTCAGTTATTTACTGGACACCCGGTACCTTTATTTGCTTATTTATTTATATGCATATTGTAAAAGACAAACGTTATCTAAATTTAACGCTGACGTACGTTTGACAGTGGAAACATTAGACGATAAGCTTTCACTTTTACTGTAATTATTTTTAACTTCTAAGTATAGTAGAATTTAATTTTTTAACACCGCCGAATGAGAAATAATTTACTTTCGATTACAATTATTTTGCTGTTAAATTAGTAATTTTCGATAATGAATACATTTCTTAACTTATCTATCTTGTGCAGACGATTACAAAAGATAAATCTATTTGCAGTTAAAGTGTTATAAATTGCTTGGAAGCAGTGTTCTCGCTGTAGCTCGCCAATGCGCCAAATTGCGACTAAATTCTTCATTTGACGAGTAAACAAGAGATTAGATTCGCCAAATTGCTAGTGCTCAATTTTTGCTTTCTCTTTTTTTCTTTTTCGGTTTTTCATACATATGCATATATATTTAATATATAAATATTTTTTATATTTGTAGCGGACAGTTGAAATTAGATTAATAACAATCGCTGTCACAGTTATAAAGACTTGGGTTATTTTAGAACATATTGAAAAAAAGAAAATACATTAAAAGATTAAAGTGTTTTTTTTTTGGCTACTCGGCGAATCTATTTTGCTAATACTTTTCTCATTTGGCGAGTGTTTTTTTTTAATTAGCCAAATTACTAACGTCTATCAAATGTCAGCGAGAACACTGCTTGGAAGTTCCGTTGCGAGTTTGGAATACGCTAGGAAGTTCAGGAACGAGGGTCATTTGTTACACCCTTCTGTGACAATACTATTTGTAAAACTTGACTTGTATTTCAATTTTTATTTTATCCTGCGCTTTTCTTCCGTAAACCAACATCTGACAAGAATACCTTGTTGTGGAATGTCCTTTATATGAAATAATCATGAATATTAATACAGATTATTTGAATTTCCGTAAAAGAATGATATCGATCACACTCTTCTAACTACACGCATATGCTTTTAAGTTAGGTCCAATATGCTGACTGTGAATGAATTACCAGGCACAAATTACAAAATCTCGTTAATTTTTATCAATGATGATTGAAGCGAAGTTATTCACCAATGATGAGCTTTGCAGAATCGACATTTGTATGTGCTTACGTACAAATATGGATCAAAAGGCTATAATACCTTAAGGAATAGAAGTGATTCATTGTAACTGTAACACGTTAGACTGAACAAAGTAAATGGAAACTATAGTATATAAATTATGGCAGAAGTCTCTCTGGAATATATCTTCAGTTTCGTCCACTAATTATAAAATTGATTTATTTTACTTACGTAAGGTGTGTGTTTATTTGCATACTTATTTATTTTCGCAAGCATAATTACTGGCATAAGTTAAATATTACATTGAATATATCACTGTTAATTGGGTTCGAATTAATGCACTAAACTTAAAGTTTGTCTTTATTTGCGTACCTGGATACCTGCAATATAAATTATCAAGCGTATTGGACTATGACGCTGACACTTTAATAATGACTACAGGAGATTTTTACCGTGTTTTTATTTCTTTATTTTACTCGCACATCTTTAATTTTTTACACCGTCGAATAGGAAGAAACGAACTTTTGAAAACAATTTGTTTGAAAACTGAATTGCAATTTACGCAAATTGTATTTTTTTTGAAGTAATTTTCAGTAATGATTTTTTTCTTATTTCTATCGCATGCAAACCATTATGGAAATAAAATCTGTTCACAGCTAAATTATTCAAAATTGCTTGAAAGTTCTGTTATCATTTCAGAATATGTTTGGAAATTCAGGGGGGAGGGGCATTTTTTCACCTTCCGTAATAAGACAATTTCTAAAACCTGGATGTAATTCTTTTATTTCCTTCTGTATTTTTTCTTAAATAAACAACTTACAAGAATACTTTGGTGTAAAACACCTTCTATATTAAATAAGTCATACAGTAGGGGGAACTGGGGGACATTGATACAGCTTTTTTTTTTTTAAATTTTTGGTGTCTAGAAAGCAGATATTTCAAGTTATTTTTCTATGTGATGTCAGCAAAACCTGTGTATAGTGTGCTATAAAAATGTAAAATTGTTGTTTTTTACATTATTTTTGCATGTAATTTAAAAAAAAATAAAAAAGTAATTTGTATCAATGTGCCCCATACCCGGGGCAGTCCGATATACTTTGACACGTCTGGGAAAAATGGAGATAAAATAACACAAATGCATATTTTTCATAGAAAAATAGTTAGCAAACCATTTTATGTATATTTGTAGACATTAAAATCGCACACAATTTGTTTACAGCGATATTAAAGCAATCAAAATGAAATATATAATGACCTGATGTTCTGGCTGTTCCTTATCTCATTGTTGGCTGTGGTAACTTTGTCATATCTGACACTTTAACCCCAAAATTATCTTCTTTCTTAGGCAAGGTGAAAGAATTACCTAGTTTTCTGCTTATAGATCGGTTTACAAAGAGAAATTAAAGGATAATTATATTAAAAATTATGTTTATAATATAATTATCCTGTACTGTTCAGCAGCTTGTTTCTCTTACTTAACATTTCTCATGTCGATAATACTTTTTTCTCTGGAGAATCGATATAAATTTGAGATTTGCCAGGCTGCCGTCCATTTCTTTTATTAATTCTACTAGCACTAGATATTGTGTAAGTTTGTGCGTCTTCTGTTTGCAAAAATACTATAAAATGTTCTAATATAAAGAAATTAGACCTATTTCACTTCAATAAAAACTAATAGAATTTTTTCACGAAAAATGGTTGAATTAAGGAGTGTATGATAAAAAAAAATAATAAAAGGTAATGAAAAAATGAACTAGAAAAGGATTTAGGTTGTATCAGTGTGCCCCGACAAAGACTGTATCAATGTGCCCCATACAGCCATTTTGAATAAAATGAGTCACAAATCCAACACTTCATAATTTATCTAACAATAAAGAATGAGGAACTGATAAATAGTAGCTTTACTTGCCAGGTAGGGTATTCTTTTCGGTTGAAAATGCTGGAACAATTGTATAATACCATTTCAATTGTACAACTCAAATTTACTTTTGACCTACAAAAACAATTAATCACCCATCCCATTTCATCAAACTATTGAATCATTCCAAAACTTTCTGTATGTAGTTAATTTCACTAGTATCATCTGTTGGAGCTGTTGTGAAACTTCCTGTAATGACCCTGTGTGCTGTACAGGGGGTGTATCAATGTGCCCCAATTCCCCCTACACTAGGCTATTTAGATATACAGAAAACCATAATATCGACCACGCACTCTTTACTGGACCCATATTCTTTTAAATTACGTCCAATACACTGACTATGAATCAATTATCAGACACGAATTGTAAAATCACGTTAATGTTTATCAATGATGAATGAAGCGAAGTTATTCACCAGTGATAAACTTGGAGAATCGGCATTTGTATGTGCTTGCGTACAAATATCGATCAAAGGGCTAGAATACCTTAAGGTATAGCAGTAATTCATTGTAACACGTTAGATTGAGCAAAGTAAATGAGAACTAATGTATATAAATTATTACAGCAGTCTCTCGGGTATATATCTTCAGTGTCGTCTACTAATTATAATGTTTGAATTAATTGACTAATGTAAGGTCTAAGTTTATTTGCATTTTTATTTATTTTTGCAAGTATAATTACTAGTATAAGGCATATTACATTGGTTCTGCTAATTTAGTTCGAATCAATGTACTAAATGTAAAGTATGTCTTTATTTGCGTATTTGGATATCTGTAATATAAATTATCAAGCATATTGGACTATGACGCTGACACTTTGATAGTGACTACAGCAGATTTTTACAATATATATAGATACAGAGTGATAATAAAAAAACTATCCCGACATTTGGGCTCCTAATTATCATACCATTCACAAAAACTGAATGAAATTTTGGGAAAAGATATTTTGAGGTATGCGCTCAAGAATGATGTGGTAAACAACAGTGTCACTCGAACAGTTACGGTTACAGCGAGAAAATTTCGAAAAAATCAAATGGCAACACCCATTTTTTTGTATTGGAATGTGATCTCCATATTGAAAAACCCCATATAGCATTGGAGCGGCAACTGCAGCATGAAAATCAGCGGCGGTAGCTAGGCTAAAAGTGAGGACAACCGATAAGGACAGAGAAGCAGCATAAAATAAAGCATTTTATTGTGTTTCACAAATTTTCCATATGACCTCCTTCACACACGATGAGACTTTGCACGCGGCAGATGGTGGATAGCACTACAGTAAGTACCATGACAATAGGAATCTCTTAAATCTCAGTTCTGATGGCATCTTTCAAATCAGATGCAGTTTGAGGACGAAACGGATATACTTTGGTTTTCAGATATCCCCACAGCCAAAAATCTATTGGTGTCAGATCGGGAGACCTTGGTAGCCACGAAAACGGGAAATGAAGGGAGATAACTGTATCACCAAACTGTTGACTTAAGACACACTTTTGACAGAAGACTCGACATATGGAGGAGCACCATCTTCAATCCACACAACTTCAGATACAGCATTTTGTCTTTGCAATGCGGGAATCGCGTAACGAGTTAACATGCCCAGATAGCGACCATTCGTTATTGTACACGTTTGCAGATTACCGGCAATAACCTCTTCAAAAAAGTAAGGGCCGAGGATGAACGTACTCGTTATACCACATCACACGGTCAATTTTTCCTCGTGCAATGGATGGGCAAGCTCCTAATGTGGATTATTCTCTGCGAAGTGCACACGATTTTTTGAATTCACGTTACCAGTTAACGAAAAATGCCCTCATCTGTCCACAGGATGCGTAAAGGCCAGCTGCTATCTTCATCGCACCGGATAAGGAGTTGATTTGCAAAATCCAGCCATAATTGATAGTCTCCTGCTTCCAACATCTCGACACGATACGGAAACATGTTTAGAATAGAGAGCAGAATTTTGCATACAAATTCATTCGGCATATACAGAACACGCGAAACCCTGCGTGCAGTTGCGGGACGAACTGTGCTTATCGTTTGATGAACTTCTGCCACAGCTTCCACAGGAACGGAAGGTCGTCCAGACCGAGGTCGATGGCATGTGCAACCAGTTTCTTCAAATTTATGAATCAAGTCCCGTACAGCTCTGACAGTGCTCGGGCCTCGCCGTAATCCATGGTTGCGGCGGTAAACACGCAATGTCTCTGCGGCATTTTGTCCATTCAGGTAAAAAATCTTTACGATTTGCCCATGTCCTTTCCCTTAAAGCGGACTCTTGTTTAGAATGGCAGGAGGTAACACACGCTGCTCGCATTTCGCAGTGCCTTTTCCTTCACTTAGCGTAACGACGTCAATCATGACTGTGCTTTACGTTAATTCGAAATTTGAGTTTCTTAATTTCTTCTTCACGTTTTGTGGAAAACAAATCAGGCTGGGATATGAGCAGAAGAAACGGTGTGACGTAAATGAAACGAACATTAATGTTCTGTTGCACGGCAAAGTCCTTTTTACTTTTCCCTTGCCTAGTTCCGGTGATTATCATGCTACAGTTGCAATTCCAACGCTATTTTGGGTTCCACATTCCAATGCAAAAAACTAGGTGTTGCCATTTGATTTTTTTCGAAATTTTCTCACTGTAACCATAATTGTTTGAGTGACACTGATGTTTTCCATATCATTCTTGAGCGCATACCTAAAAATACCTTTTGCCAAAATTTCAGTCAGTTTCTGTGAAAGGTATAATAGTTAGGGGCCCAAGTGTCGGGATAGTTTTTTTTAATAACCCTGTATATAATTTTTTTAGTCACACATTTTCGATTTTATCATCGTGAAATCAGGAAAGAAAAATGTTTTCAAAAGCATTTGCATTTTTTTTTTTTTTTTTTTTGAAAACGGTAATGCAATTTATGCAAATTCTTATTGTTTTTAAACTAATTTTCAAGCATTTTTTTTTTCAAATTTGTCTTTATCTCGTGTATAGAATTACGAAAGTTAAGTCCGTTTCCAGTTCATACCTGTAGCTCAGCATTTGTTTCTAACTTATATTCCATAAGACGTTAAAATGTCTATTAACCAAAATGTAAAACAATAAGTATAAATTAATTATAAATTCAATAAATGCAGTCAAAATAAGTCAAAAAGGTTGAATGTAAGCAGAGATCATTAGCTTTACTTCGGTTATCGCCTGACACGCAGCAAATAGAAACAAATCGTTTTTAATAGATTTCTAAACTTCATTTAAACAAATTATTGTTATTTTTTATATAAATGAGATCATTAGTATTTTTAGTGAGCAGTAAAAATGCATATTAAAAGTCGAAAAACTATTCGAAATATCAATTTTAAGAGGGTAAAAAGCAGCAGGCCCGTGTTAGTCTTTCTTATCACAATTTTTAAAATTTTTTGCCGAAAGGTTGTTCTATTTTTTTAAAGAAATTAAAGTTTTTATCAAATAAAAAATATGTGTACACCGCCCATTGAATACGAAGCCTGTCAAAAAAATGGCCACTGTGTGTAAGTTTTCCAGTTCTCGACTGCGAAGTTTTTTTTACATTCATGAAATGTTCTTTCGCTTTATAATATGGATATACAGGCTATTTAAAAAAAAAAAAAAACTAGCTATTGTATTACTAATACTAATAGTATTAGGGAACTTTTGGTATTTCGAAAAGTACAGAAACAGAATTTCATGTATGTTTGGAAGTTCAAGAATGGAAGTTTTTGTCTTTCAGTTTCCTCAATGTGTCGTCCACATATCGAAACATTTAATTTTAGGAACTTTCTTAATGGAATTAAAATACAGGTGCAGTTAAAAGAATGTCCCAAGTATGAATTTTAATAGTATCCGCTGTAAGTATCGTAGTGTTTGTTCTTACAAATACTGTCCAAATAAAGAGTAACTCAAACAGTTTTACTTAGGCGCATCCGCGAGGCCTGCGTTGATATTACTCGGCTGCAATACGTTTGCAAATTGACGAATCCTGACAGTAAAGTGTCATTCCTGGGCTGAAAATTTAAAAGCCTTTAGAGCCATACGATTTTACTTACCCATCATACGCAGTATAGGGTAAGTCTTGCAATCGTTTTGAAAATCGAAAATTTTTTTTGACGGATTTACACGTTTTCGACAGTGGAGATTTCGAAAAACATATTTTTAGAAAAAAAATTTGCCGTCCGTCTGTCTGTAAACGCCCTACCTCCCGCACGAATTGACATAGAGACTTGAAATTTCGTTTGTACTTAGTATGTAAGAATGGGAGGAAGCCTATTTAATATCAGCAACCTCGATTATCCGGAACTATTTTTTTCGGACTCTCGAAAAATTCGTTCTGATGAAAGTTACATAAAAATTTTTGAATTTTTTTGTTCTAAGGAATGGCCGTAAAAAGCAATAAAATAACACACATTTTGCATATAGAACGAAGTCGATCGTATTATTAGTAGCCGAGATATTTGTAATCCTGTTTTCCACATTCTTCGATTTTTCATGACCCTGTATTTCATTCAAATTTCAATTTAGAGGTATATTTTAATTGGAAATGAGACGCTTAATCCGAAGCAGCTAATTTTTAGTTAACAGAATTATTATTTTTGGAGTTATAAGGATGTTTCTTTTACGCAGTTCGGCACTACTTGAGTAGTTTGTCGTTTTATATAATTTGTCGAAATGGGTACATCAGCAGTTCTTTAATAGAGCATTACTATGTATATCGACAATATTTAAATTTTGTTTATGAATTGCAATGCATTGTATAAATAGTCTTCACATGTTTTATTTTCATATACATATCCATGATGGGTAAGTATTTCGGTGGCCCCCAACGACTAGTTTTCCTTTGAGACTTTAAAAAAGGTCGTGTATACGTTCGACCGCTACCAAATGATTTACGAGAGTTGAGGCACTGCTTACATGCCCACGGATTTGTTAACCGAAGTGCGGGAAGAGTTAGACTTTAGGTTGGATGTGTGATATACAGTTAAATGTGTTTCTATGGAACATTTGTAAGAAAAACTAGGTTAAAACTTTTGGATCGGAATTTCATTACAATTAGAAAAACATTACTTTTACGTTAATTACATTAACACTTGCTATCCAAATAGATTAATTAGAGTTTAACGAATATTTCATTGTCTAAAAGATAACAAATGTTATTGTTTTGTGAACGATTCAATTAACATTCATATGACAACAGGCTAAGGCAGATTTTTTCGAAATGTTTAGAAAATGTTGTATTACAATGAGATTTAATTTATATTACAACTTTCTAATACTTTTTGTGCTTTATTATGCATGATTCTGTGAAGAAAGTAACATTTATTTTAAGTTTAAAGAGTGACATTTTTTTTTAAGTAGCTAACGGCGCAAATAGGATAAAATAAATAATAATAAATATTATTATTAAATGCCTAAACATAAAGGAAGAAGTATAGTAAATACATAGACATATACTTATAACACTGTATGTAAATAGTAAGAAAAGTATTTTTTAAAATAAAATAATATTTCATAAAAAGACATGTACTATTCATAGCACACTCGACAGGAAATGGTTAAATTACCTTAAATTTGCTGCTGGATTTGTTATTAAACAGTTTCTAAATTAAGCTTTTAAAATATATCTATCTTTTATACGACTATCTTTTCATGGAGCTCCTGTACTTTTCTGTGCAAAACTTTTTCTCTATTGATAACTGTGAGGAACATGCATTGGGTGTCCAGCAAATAAGATCAAAATTTCAAAGTTAAATTTAAAAAAAAACAAAGATGATAGAATTATGCGGTAAACGGTTTGTTTATTAGGTAAGCTGTAAAAATCTTATAACAAAGTTTCGAGCGTTACATATTTTGAAAAGATTGTGTTCTGATTACAAAGAATATTTGATTTCACATTTTTCTTATTAGATTGCTTGCAGAGAGCAAGTTTTTGGGGTTCCGGTGCCATATTTTGATCATTAAATTTTTGAAATTTCAGAATTTCAAAAAATCGTTAGAATATGGCCCTGTAAGCCGAAAAACGCGTTACCTGCAAGCAATCTAAAACAAGAAACATGTCAAGTCAAGCATTTTTTGTAATCAGAACACAATCTTTTTAAAATATTCACCGTTCGAAACTTTTGTATAAGATTTGTACAGCTTACCTAATAAACAAACCATTTACCGCATAATCCTATCGATTTTTTTTGAGTAATTTAATTTTGAAATCTGATTCTTACTTGCTGGACACCCTGTATGGTGTAGTAAAGAAACCATATGAGCGAATTTAAGTTTAGACTAAAACAAGTTTAAAAATAAGGTTAAACTATACGTTCACTGCATATTATGCTAATAAAAATATTTCCTGTACCTAAGTTTCTTGATTAAGATATGAAAATAAAAGACTACAGTACTTATAATTTTTTTAACCCATTAGTGCCTAGCGTCCCTTTTTAGGGACGCTTCAAAAGGTGCATTCAGCACTATTTTTGACACCGGTAAAAAAGAAAAGCAATAATTATTTTATTTAAATGATGCATTTTCGTGATTAATGAACTAAATTTCAATCTTCTAAAAATAGTGGTGCCAACCAAATAAAATGTACGCAAAAGATGCTGGGCACGAATGGGTTAAATGAAACCTCTTGAAAGGCGGTGGGATATATTTTATCCCACCTAATTTAAACGTGATTATCACCAGAAACTTTTAATGAAATTGCTAAAAATGTTGAAAAAACATCTTTGTTAATTTAATAGAAAGCTTTCGATTTTTCCGGTAGAAATTTAGTATTACAGAAACATTATTGCTTACCCTTAGAGGTTAGTATTATGTAAATATTTCATGTTTAGACTTTTTTTAATCTGGGTAACATTTTCCTTTATTAGTGATTTTATGGATGGAAATCCGATGGATATGTATCCGATTGCTTTAACACAAAAGATAAGAAAAAAAAAAAAAATTTTTTTTTCTTCTTAAATATACTTTGTAATAATATATTTTTAATATTGAAGGAGTATGCGCGAAGTGAGCAGTATGAACCAGATTTAGGAGGCGGGATTGTATATCAAATAAAAAATGATACATTACTACGGCCTTTCTTAGTGGGAGGGGGATATGTACTCGTAAAATTGTTCAGAATAGTGACAAGCTTTCATAAATGGAAGTCTCGATTTGCTACTTAATGATGCTGATTTTTTTTGCAGCAACAAATGTTAAACAAGTTGGAAATTGCACGTGAAGCGTAGCAAATGAGGTGCGTTAGTACGATAACGAAGTTTTAAAAATATCACTCTCATATATCAAGCTCATAAAATTGTAAATAATTACAATTAAAATGCGCACTAAACAATGTTCTCCCTATACCATTATGCAATGAAATACTTTTGTGTGGCCTTGTTAATCAATAACAAATATCCTTTGCACCACAGATTATGCAAAATGTATATTATAATATGTACTTTATAGATGCATATCAATTTTATTACATTCGAATGAGTGTAACACCATTATATTGCATTTGAAACATTTTTCCCCATTAACCGTAATGTAACGGAATACTTTTGATTGTGCCTGTAGTTGAACTATGCATCCGATTTTGATAAAATTTAAAATAACTCGACAAAATTACCTAATAATTATGTATTTAAAATTTCAAACGATTAAAATGCATTTGAAACTTTTTCCCCATTGACCGTAATGTAACAGAATCCTTTTGATTGTCCCTGTAATTGATCTATGCATCCGATTTTCATAAAATTTGAAATGACTCGACATAATTATGTAATAATTATGTATTTTAAATTTCAAATAATTCAGTTGGGTAGTTTTTGCGTTGTTATATGCGGACGGACAGACGGCCGGACTGAACGATAACAATAGGTGCTACGTATTTATATATTTACGAACGCACCTAAAAAGGCAATAGAGTCCGCTGCTAGCAACGGATAATCGATCTCGTTTTCTTATAATGACTAGTGACAGCAAATGGTGTTCACGAAATGTCCATTTACTTCAAAATATAAAGTATTGCTTCAGTTATGGAAACCTAATGATACGTTAAGTAGATATATCTCTATTTAAAGTTATTTGTCGAGGGAAATATATCTTGTAGATTATTTTATCCTTTATGTAGAAGAAAAGGAATTTCGATGTATATTTAGGCAATAAAAATATATTTTTCGTAATGTTCATGAGTTTGAATTAGGAATTATACAAATTAATAAGAAAGATAAATTCACGAATATCTACAGCTTCGTTAAAAGTCACGAATTTGAAACTTTTTATTACGTTTTGAAAATTAATCTAAATTTAAAGCTCTAAAAACAGTAAATAAACGTATTTTTAAGACTTAAAAATTAAGTTTAAAACAGCAAAACTTTATGTTACACATAAGAAAGTACAGACATCAAATGTGCCATAATTTTAATAATTTATGCAAATAACTAGTGGAGTCTAATCTCAATTTAACAATTTAATAGGGCTCATTGTTAATTGGAGATCACATTGAATTCTTTCAAAGTGCTTAAATATTATTTATTAATTTTTTATACTTTGACGGTACATTTAAAACATTAAAAAAAATTCAATGTATTTTTTTTAATAAAATTAGATCCACTTTTCATGCAAATTTATTTTTTTTAATCCTATTTAGATATTGTAGTGAAAAAGTCGAAGCTAAGCATTTTTTAATGGAATTATTTTCTGAACCCTTTATTTAGGTGTAGTTTTTTCCTTAAAATACATATATATACACCAATTTGCAATTATAGAATACTTTTCATTAAGAGATATATCCACAAAACATAAATATGGACACTATTTTTATAAAATGATGAATATGAATGATTTCCAATACACTTTGCTCATCAATCTAAAAATTCTTAAACATATTTTTTAAAAAAGTCTCTAACTATCGATTTATTAAATCAGTTTTAATTAAAAAAGTTACATAAAAATCAACTTTTTATATGTCGTTCTGGATATCTTAGAATTAATGTAAATAATTTTTCAGAGGAAATATTTTTTAAATACAAAATTTCGGAAATAAATGATAAAACTGAATATGTATGCATTTAATGTTTCTTCCAGTGCATTTTTTAAAAATAACATATTTTTCGGAAAAACTTTTATTAGCGATTGATTTGTCTTTTCATGCAATGCAAATCAGGTGATGTTACTTTTTAAATTGTTCCAAAAGGATTATTTAAATATGCATTATCAAATACCTGCTTGACACTATTCTATGATCTTACAAAGTTTTTATCGGAAATTTCGTTTAATTTCAATAGATAAAAAGAAAAATTAAGTTCGTACTTACTGAAGAATTGTTCAAAAAATTTGAGTTTCATAAATACATTCTTTAAATGGAGGAAAATTATTATTAAAAAGGTAATCAAACAAAAAAGAATGAAAACACTATAAATTCGCTAAAAAAAAAAAAAGAAAAAAGAAAAGAAAAGAAAAGAAAATAAATGGAAGCCATGAATTGTTTCTGCAACATCGACCCGTTTTGTTGACATTAATACTTTTAATGATATGCTTTCAATAAAAACATTTAAGAGTAAGATACCTGAATCTAGTAACACAAAAAAACTTAAAAACCGTCAAATTCTAGTCGGCTCAAAACTTTCAGGTGTCGAAACCGTGAATTCAGCCCAAACTTCTCATTTTGTGTCCAGTCACTACCTTAGAGGTACAAGGGCTGAGTTGGGACACTAAATTGGCGGCTATGGAGGACCGACTCTTTTTTTAGGCCCTAAATTTATACACCAGTATGTTGCAAAAGATTTCTTTGTCTGATTTAATCTCAGAATAATAAAGCGGAAGATACAAAAAAAAAAAAAAAAAGCAAATAAGAGAAGAAAGTTTTAAAAAAAGTTTTTATAATGAAAACCCCCAAAAGAACTCTATTTCTTTAAATTTAGTATGAAAGTGTTTAGAAAACAAAAAATAACCGTCTATATAAATGCAGATATATACTTTTAATATTTATTTGCAAAATTGTATAGGATAGCAAAACTGTTAAAAACACCTTTTCTTATTTCTAAAGAACGCCTGCGGATTTTTCTGTGTGGACATTTTCTGCATTACCCTACTTAAACATTCCCCAATAAAAATTAAATGACTCCTCTTTTGTGCTAATTTGCCGGAGGATGTTTTTTGATAGACAGAAACATTTGTGGAGCCTAAAGCTATTATATATATATGTAAATCTAAAATGTATTTTGCAGTTTTTTAAAAGTACTTTTGATGACGAATTGAGTCTTTTCAATGCATAGGGCTCTCAAATATTAAAATGCATTATTATAGGGGAAAATATTGAATAAAAATGATTACTTATAATTATCAGCATGCATATGTAATTATTTAAAGAAAAATTAAAATTTTAAGTTTTGAATAATTACTTCAACTGTGTAAATGTCAGAAAGTGGGGGAAAAATCAACAACGAGTATAAAAGACAAAATATAACATTTCAGTGAATAATAAAACGAGTCTGATGTGGCAGTCCTTAAACTTTCTTTTATCTGATACGTGTTAACACTTTCTGAAATATAAAGCATATCCGCTTTTCACAAAAATTTAATTAACAACAACTCTCAATTCCTAATTTAATCTGAAGTTTAATGAAAATAACTGCATTAGTTTTTGGGATAAAACTATTGCGGAAATCCTAAAAAGTACTGGATTACAGCGCTACCTGTGTGAATACCATACCAAAGATTATGTAGGGGGAACTGGGGTACATTGATACAGTTTTTTTCTAAGATTTTTTTTGGTGTCAAGAAAGTAGAAAATTCAAGTTTTTTTCCATGAAGTGACAGCAAAACTTGTGTAGTATGTTATAAAAATGTACAATCATTGTTTTATATAGTATTTTTGCATGTAATTTAAAAAAAATTAAAAGTCATTTGTATCAATGTGCCCCATCCCCGGGGCAGATTGATACGTTTGAGAAAAATGACGACAAAATAATACCAATGCATATTTTTCATAGAAAATGAATTAGAAAACCATTTTATATTTATTTATAAAAATTCAAATCACCCACAATTTATTTTTAAGCAATATTAAAGCAATCAAAATTAAATATATTATGACCTGATGTTTTGGCTGTTTCTTGTCTGATTGTTGGCTGTGGTAACTTTGTCATATCTAGCACTTCAACCCCAGCATTATCTTCTTTCTTATGAAAGATGAAAAAATTACCAGTTTTTCTGTTTATAAATAGGTTCATAAACCGAAAATAAAGGATAATTATATTAAAAATTCTGTTTATAATATAAGTATCATTTTCTGTTCTGCAGTTTGTTTCTCTTACTTAACATTTCGCATGTCGAAAATACTTTTTTCTCTGGAGAATCAATATAAATTCGAGATTTGCCAGAATGACGTCCTTTTCTTTTATTAGTTCCACTAGCACTAGATGCTGGGTAAGTTCCTACGTCTTCTGTTTTCAAAAATACTATAAAATGTTCTAATATAAAGAAATTAGAGCTATTTCACTTCAATAAAAACTAATATTAGAAATTTTTCGTGAAAAAAAAAGGTTGAATTAAGGAGTGTATGGTAAAAAAAATAATAAAAGATAATGAAAATATGAACTATTAAAGGATTTAGGCTGTATCAATGTGCCCCGTCATAGACTGTATCAATGTGCCCCATACAGCGATTTTGAATAAAATGAGTCTCAAATCCAACACTTCATAATTTATTTAACAATAAAGAATGAGGAACTGATAAAGAGAAGCTTTACTTGCCAGGGAGGGTATTCATTTTGGTTGAAAATACTGGAACAGTTATATAATAGCATTTCAATTGTACAACTCATATTTACTTTTGAACAACAAAAACAATAAATCACCTGTCCCATTTCATCAAACTACTGAATCATTCCAAGATTTTCTGTATGTAGTTGAATACACTAGCACTTTTTTTGGAGCTGTTGTGAAACTTCCTGTAATGACCCTGTGAGCGGTAGAGGGGGTGTATCAATGTGCCCCATGTATCAATGTACCCCAGTTCCCCCTAACGATCTCGATCAGTATAAAGCGAGTTACTACCTGCGAGTAACTGGCTTGGCCTTTTGCTCAATGGTTAACGCACTCGCTTTCTGATCACGAGGTCCTCAAATCAAAACCAACCGGTACCAAATATCCCTCAATTAAATAACACTGATTTATATCAGAGACTAACTGAAACAAAGTTTTATTAAATTGATTTTTTTATTAAATTTGAATCTTATTTAATATAAAATAAGATCACAAATAATTTTGATTGTTATTCTCGCAAAGGTCATTAAAATATACAGTGTAAGTTTAAAATTAAAATCTGAAATATGATGTATAGCATAGTGCTATTTTTTTCTGTTATGCAAGTATATGTATATGTAATTTAGCATAACATGTGATAAGGGAGGAGATGGGGATATGGTGACACTTTGTGACAAAGGATGGGGAGGTAAAAAATGTAGAAAGAAAAGTGACAATATTTATGGACAGCCCCTAAGTTGTTATTCTAATTTTCTACCCATCGAATGTCTGACAATTTGGATCCTCCGGTAAATATTAATTCTGCATCTCGAAATTTTTCAAGTACATGAAACACAACATGCTTATATCTTTCATTCAAATGAAGTTTTTTATGTAAAATATATATTTTGAAGTATAAAATATTGATAATGGTATCCCCCCCCCAATTTTTTAGGTCTTTGGAAACACCTCAAATGTAATTTTGTTGCATAGTACGTAAAGTGTACAAAAATCTATTGGCCATATACAGGCCTACACAAAACGTCTAAAAAAATAACCGTTTATAATTGTAATTGATTAAGGAGCATCTTCAATCATTCTACGTTTTTCCTTTCGGAACTTCATTTTTAAATACACAGAGAAAAATATACCTCCTTTTCCTAGAATGATTAGTTAGACATTTTCTAAATCCCTAGACTAGAATTATGCGAATTGGGTAAACAACTAAGCTGAAAAGACGAAATGATCTAGAATTTCTAGTCTCTTGTTTTCTAGAATACGAAACTCTACGAAACAATATTGAATTGTTTCAGTAATGTGTAATTATCGCATGATTTCTAGAATGGTTTCATAAACTAGAATTATAGTTACTAAAACTAACCTGTTGTGTTCTCATCGATTTGTAGAGATTTTATCACTAGAATACAGGGAAACTCTCATGAATTCTTGTAACAGACTTTAGAACTCTCTAGCAAAAGAAGTTAGAATTATAAGGATGACATAGAACTATTTTTTCTTGAGCCACAACATAGATTCTAAATGAACGAACGATATTTTTTTCTCATTGTACTATGTATTATATGATAAATTTATGGATGATATACAGGACTGAAAAAAATCAGATTTCGAAATGACTATTGATAATTGCTGAAAATGCATTTATAAGCGTATTAAGAATTTTAGTTATTTTATATATCATCACATTATTAAGCTGTGAATGTTCATTATAATTTTTTAAAGAGTTGGATAGTGTTTCATAATCTAAGCTTGACGGTGTATACAGGATTAAAATTTTAATAAATTAAATAGCAGCAATTACTTTTTGGCCAATTCTGAGTTTTATAAATAATCCTCAATATCAACAATAATTCAAAATTTCTATTCCGATTTTTTTTCTGAATTAAGGACATTATTGAAGAAAGCCCCTTTAAAGACAATTAAAAGACATTATAAAAAATAATTTTAAATTAATTTTTTTAAAGACAATTTAAAAATCTTATTGAAAACAAACCCTTACGTAATTTAAGCGTAAAAACTATTCTTCTGATGTTATATTTAAGACTGTCTAACTAAATCAAATCTCTTCATCACCCCTAACATTCTTTCTTCTTTCCATCACTTGTAAAATACGAGGTGAAACACAAAGCTTTTATTTTATTCTTCTTCTTTTCGGACAGTTTGATGTGCACTCAGAATGTAAAAGAACTAAAATGGAAATCATGATAATGCATTACAGGAACAACAATGCATAGAGTTTTTTCCGCTTAAAACCCCAAACATTCACCTGGTTTCAAAGACATCTAACTGACTAGGCATTGAAAAGTCAAGAAAGATTTACTATCGTGACCAGCTATGACACGATTTTGCCCCAGTCATTTGGCAACGATGTTTGGAGATAGGCTGACAATCGCGAATTCCACAATCCTTTGTTTGCTGTCGCTTTTTCGAGAAAAAAAAAGTCTTGGCATTTTGTGTTTAATTTTCTCCCATGTCTGGTTTTTTCATTTAGATTACATAGTCTTAGACAATGCCTTTGATTTATTTTTTTCGAGTGGTATTCATAGGGTTAAATTGTTCATAAACGACGTTTTTTTCCCGATGATGCATTGCTTCCCCTTTAACGCTCATTGATTTCTCTACGAAACAACAAAATTTTAATTTCGATATGCAACAGCTACACCAAAATTTACATTAAAAAAAAATCCATTTTATTAAGTATGGGAAAATTTCCCCCCATTTTTTCTTATTTAAAATATATATTTGTTTCATCAATTCATTTCAACATTTTAGCAATGAAATTCTTTGTAGGTTGAATGGTTAATCGGGGAATTTCACTATTTCAGAAAAAATTCTGTTTTAAAAAACCGCTCGCAAAAAAAAAAAAAAAAAAAAAAAATTCTCACGTTATGAAAGTGTCAATAAAGAGGCTAATACCGAGCATGAAAACAGTT
This sequence comes from Maratus speculifer, assembly GCA_964019185.1. NCBI lineage: Eukaryota > Metazoa > Arthropoda > Arachnida > Araneae > Salticidae > Maratus > Maratus speculifer. The sequence goes on from CAXHSM010000002.1 coordinate 684,843, forward strand.
TAAAAAAACATAATTATTCATTTAACTTAACTACTTGAGACAGTAAATTTTATTTATTATTAAAAATATTTTATTATGTTTTATACAATGCTTTTGTTGTATGAGTATTACAAGAAAAATGTCTAAATTATCTGTCACAAAGCAGGAAGAGTTTATCTTGACTCCTTAAACTTAAGCATTATCCTTCGTCAAATTGTAGACTGATTAAACTTGAAACACAAGAATTCCTTTAAACTGGCAAGAATTTCCACTTTCAGCAGATAGCACGTCGTTAGCCACGTAATTACTCCACTGAAAGCTTACTGGTAAAAGCAGTTAGATGTTCGAAACGGAAACGTTAACTTTTTAGCTATTTTGACTATTAACCCGTGATGAGGGAGCAAATGGAATTTACTATTCATAGTTTTTCTCATAAAAAATATGAATTTCTTCGTTACTTTTAAACTCAATTTCGAAATAATTTTATCCAAATAATGCTTTATGTTTTCTAATGTTTCAAAGTTTTTTGAATTAATTTAATTATTATTTAATTGATTTTTTATAGAAAAGCAGAAGTTGAAAAAATATGAAGTTAAAAATTTTATTTTGAATACAAGACAATGACAAAAGAGAATCACAGACATTGAGTACAATATGTTTTGAGCTTTTTCATTGTCACTATTTTCGAACAATAAACTTTTATTTATTTATTTTTTTAATTGTCTGAATTTAAGAGCTCTGTAAATTATAAGCAAAAAACTTGGGAAAATTTGGAACTGCTTTTATAAAAACCTAAATTTCTCTACGTGTATACATGCTACAGATATAAATATGAACACCGTTTATTACAATAATTCACGTAATCATAATCTAAAGTTTGAACTCTTTTGCTGCATTAGTTTTGACAGAATATCCAAAAGATATTTATTTTTTTAATTTGTTGACGGTACGCTATGGAGTTTCGGGAACAAATCTTCACGGAAATGTATGACTTGTTCTAGTATACTTACACACTGACAGTTTCAGGATAATTCCTCGTGTATTTTTCTAAATATTTAACAAAATGTCAATGTCTAAAATTGCAAATGGCCGGTCATCTTTCGCCGTATAGTGTATAATCCAAGGATTTTTTTTGACTCATTTAGGCAAAGATTTCTGTTTTGAAAAATTGGTGATAAAAGATTAAAAATTCTGTAAAAGACATGAATAAAACAATATACGTTGTATGACAGTTTTTTCATAAATATTGATCAGTTAAGGCTGTGTTTCGATTCAAACTGCTTATTTTCCGATTTATGTTTAAATTCATTTTTGCTCTCAAATGTATCCAACTCGCAGATTCTCTTATTTAGAAAGTGCACAAGGTGCCGTGATTGTCAATTCTCTGATAAATGCAGAAAATATTGTAAAGAATGCAATCAAAAAAGGCATTTTGAATCGATTTTTTCGAAGCGGAAGATCTGTGAACGAAAAAAAGGGTCATACTGAGAAGATAATTGTTTATAAATCAAATTGTAATGAATTGAGCGTAAAAAGACATCACACGGCACCTCACACGTCTCTTCAAAAATCACCTCAGCAAGTTTCATGTTTATGCTTTTAAAAATGTGTCTGAAATTGTATCAGACAATTTCAAGCTGTTGAAGGTGGAAAAGCGTTTTTTTCGAATACATTCTTAAGTGGTTAAACTAAATAAAACTTTTTCAGCTAAAAACATCATTGACTTCGTTTCCCTTTTCACCCATTGTTACATTACTTAACATATTTTTTATTGCTTACATTGTTAGTTTATATTTTTATTAACTTTAATTTTAGAGTATCCGTAAATTCTTCAGAAATTACTTAACTTTTACATTGTTTAATTAAACATAATTCAATAAAGACACTTTAAAAATACCTTAAACTAATAAGTACTTTTACTTACTCGTTATTAGAAATATCGCTATTACAATGACTGTTAAATACTAACTCGTAAAAGCAATTAGAAGCACTAAACGATGACACGTCCCCCATTCTCTACGATTTGAAGTGCAACACATAAAAGTAGTTAAAGAACGTTTTCTAGTTCATCACGTACTGTTGGTGAATCTATATTTCATACGTGTATTTTAATAATTATTAATTCCAGAGAGTTGAGAAGAATTTATGATTTATTTTGTAAAATGCTATAAGCAGAATTGGCATATTAAGGATTTTTTGTTTTAAATATCATTTTTTTTTTTTTTTTGCTTCATTTAATTGCTTCCCTGATTGATCCCCAACCTGTTTTTGCCAATCGCGATTTACCCGTACCACGTACGCGCAAATGATTTCAAATCATGATTTATTACTCTTACCAATAATTTTATGTTGTACGTTTTGTATTATTTAGTGCGACCATTTTTCTGATTTAATTAAGAGAAAGTTTCTATTTTAAAAAACCAGTAAAAATTAAATATTAATTTAAAATTAAATATTAAAAATTAAATATTAATTTTTACCGGTTCTGCAAAAGACATGAAAAATAAGCATTATTTCAAAACATTTTTTGATCAGTTAAGTAAGTAATGTAATTAAACATTTTCAACTAGCAAACATCATTGATTTCTATTTTTTTTTAACTCATTGTTTCACACTCGTTCACTCTTTGTTTCTCATTCATTTTATTTACTCATTTTTCACTCATACTCCTTATTTGTTATTGCTTATCTTATCTTGTATTGTTATTTAGCTTCAGTTTTAGAGTATGCGTAAATTTTTCAGCAATTACCGAACTTTTACGTTGTTTAATTAAACATCATTCAATAAAGATTTTTAAAACAGAACCTGAAGCTAATAAGTACTTTTACTTACATGTTATTATAAATATCGCTGGTATAATTACTCTTTAATAGTAACTCGTAAAAGCAATTAGAACCCCTAAACGTTGGCACGTCCCTCATTCTTTTGGATTTGTAGTGCAATAACGTAAAATTTATTTAAGGAGCGTTTTCTTACTCATCACGTGCTGTTTTTGAATCTATATTTAATTCGCGCATTTCAGTAATAATTAATTTCACAGAGTTGAAGAGAATTTATGATTTATTTTGTAAAAGAATAATAGGCAGAATTGGTATGTTATGGACATTTTTCCGTCTAGTATTATTCGCTTTGTTTAATTAAGAAATGCTGTCATTAACCACATAATTGACAAATATTTTTAAGGAAAACTTTCAAATTATGCTTATTTTTTCATATCATTTACAGAATTCGTAATCTTTCATCTCAAGTTTTTGAAATTTCAATTTTAGCCTATCTGAATCGGACAAATGCCCGAATTAAATAATTCAAAATTTAAAATAAAAATTTACTGGTGAGAATGATAAATCATGGTTGGAATATAGATGCCCGTACATGGTACGGGGAAGCCATGTTTGGCAAAAACACGTCGTCCGTATGACGTATGGGCAAATCAGGGAAGCGATTAAAAAACCATTTTTTTAACTACTATGTATTGTAATTAAAACATTTTCAACTAAAAAACACTGTTGACTTCGTTTTCATTTTTTTGTCCTTTCTTACTTTATTTAGTTTATTTTTTATTGCTTATATTATTAGCTTATATTGATATTTAGCTTCAGTTTTAGAGTATCCGTAAAGTCTTCAGTAAAAACCGAGCTTTTATGTTGCGTAATTATACATAATTCAATAAAGACATTTTAAAAACTTTAACTAATAAGTCCTTTCACTTATACTTTATTAGAAATATCGTTAGTATAATAACTCTTTTAATACTAACTTGTAAAAGCAATTAGAGCCACTGAACGATGCCACGTCCCTCATTTACTGCGATTTGAAATGCAACACGTAAAAGTGAGTGAAGGAACGTTTTCTGACTCATCACGCACTGTTGGCGAATCTACATTTAATACCTGTACTTTAGTAATAATTAATTGGAAAGAGTCAAGGAAAATTTGGTTTATTTGTAAAATGCTATAAACAGAATTGTCATGCAAAAGATTTTTTGTTTTAAATATATTTTTTTTCCGTCGAGTATTATTTGCTTTATTTAACCACTTCTCTAATTTGTTCGTGCGTCATCGTGTTCTTGCCAATCATGATTTGCCCGTACCACGTACGCGCAAATGATTTCAAATCATGATTTATTATTCTCACCAGTAAATTTTTATTGTTCATTTTGCATTATTTAATGTAAGCATTTTTCTGATTTAAGGGGTCTAGTACCTTTTAAACTCGTTGCAAATCGGTAAAAACACTGAAAGTTTGAATTAGTGTAACTCCTCTATTTTTTTACGAATAGACACAAAATTTTGGATTTTGATTAAACAGATTATGCTTTTTAATATAATATCACTAGATACAAAACTAGTCTATTACAAAATTTGTGTATTGTTGAAATTAAAAATCTCTTTTTTTCACTCTGTAAGTCATTGCGCGCAAGATAACTTGAGAATGTATGTACGGATTATTATGAAACTTAATGTATATAATATGCTTATATGTATTTTTGAAATGAACTACTCTTAGATCAAAATTTTGTCATTAACTATAAAAAATCAATATTATTGTTTAAAAAAAATCAAAAAAATATATTATATAATCAATAAAACTAGTCATAATTATTACCACTCTAAATACGTAAATGTAGTTCATTTTAATCACACATATGTGTTAAATATCTACACTTAATTACATAATGATCCATGCATACATTCTCAAGTTATCGTGCGCGCAATGACTTACGGAGTGAAAAAAAAAGATTTTTTAATTTCAAAAATACACAAATTTTGTAATAGACTAGTGAGTATCTAGTGATATTATATTAAAAAGCATAATCTGTTTAATCAAAATCCAAAATTTTTTGTCTATTCGTAAAAAAATAAAGGAGTTATACTAATTCAAACTTTCAATGTTTTTACTGATCTGCAACGAGTTTAAAAGGTACTAGACCCCTTAACAAGACAAAAAACTTTCTGTTTTGAAAAAACGGTGATAAAAAATTAAATTTTTTACAGACGCAAAAATAGGCATTATTTGAAAGTTTTCTTCAGAAATATTTATCAGTTAAGTGGTTAATAAAGGAATGCCTCTCATTAAATAAAAGCAAAGATCAGTATTCGTAAGTAGTAGTCGGAATAGTAAATGAAACTCGATACAACGGACCAGTCCAGGATGCCAGTTTGGGTTTTTTTAAATTAAGTTCTCGAATTCTCACAAGAAATTTAAATAAAATTCTTTAATTTATGTCACATTTTTTTGAAGCAGTGTTGCCAGATTGTCGAAAGCGAATTTCCCCAAAATTTCTGAAATTTTCCCCAAATCATGGCTTTTTTCAGAAAAAGTCCCCAACGCAAAGGCTAGTTCTCAATTTTCAATTTTCTGTTATAAAGAAATTTTAACAAATTTAAACTCAATTTTTTCCCCAAATCAATCACTTAAAAAAAATCCCCATTTACAAAAAAATCAAATCGAAAAAAAAAAAAAAAAAAACCTTAGCAGAATTTTTTATGAATATTCACAGCTAATCGACGAGAAAAGAGAGATATATTTTACAACGACAAGCTCGTTTACACTTGTTGCCAGTCGATGACGCTGGCCTATCATTTCATTAGCTCCATCTACAGTTTTTATATCAATAACTTTTTCAAGATCTTGACTATCTCTGATAAGTTAGTTTGAATGAATCTGAGATAATGTTGGCATTATGTGCTTCTATCTCACTTATAAAACATTATTTTCTGCTATAAAATATTATTTTCAATTTTTGTTAGTCCTCCCCTACTGAAGCACCTATTGACCTATCTAATACAAAGCATCTATATTGTATGAATCATTGTGATTTTGTCAATAATAAAACAAATATAGCTGCTTTTAATATTTTTAATTAAATGTTTTATAATATACAGCAAATGAACTTTTCGAACATGCCCTGAAGATTTAGTAATGTAATGTCGTTTAAGACGACAGAGTTATCATTTGTTTCTTATGAAAAGAACTGGTAGGGGTGCTGAATTTATTGAACGATTGTCAATTATAAAGGTAGCAATGTGACTGTACTGTAGTATGCATTTGAAGGTCTTGCAATTGCAAATATCTCTACTGGCATTCCATGAAACCCAAACTAACCATCATTGATAAACAAAAAAAATGTTATATTTATATATTTGTTTAAATTTATATTATTAAATGAAATGTATTTCTGTACTTTTGTGTCTGTCAGTGATAGAAGTGTCAGGGAAAGCTACATGACTTACTTATCTGAAAATTTAGATGGAGGATAGCTCCTATTGCAGATCGTGATGGTGATGAATCTGTAAGGTGAACACGACCACGACAGTAATGATTTATTTCTGTATTTTATTTTTGCTTTCCAAATCAAAATCGAGACAAATCCAGTATTGGCAAATATCTAAAGTAAAAATTGAAATTGCGAAAACAATTCTCCAGCTTTTCCCCAAAAATTTTCATTGTCCCCAAACATGCCCACAAGATTTAGTTGTCCCCAAAAAATTCCCCTGGAGGTTCAAAATTCCTCAAATTAGGGACAAAATCCCCAATCTGGCAACACTGTTTTGAACTTACATTAGCTAATTACTTTTCTTTTCTTTTTTCTTTTTCCGGTGTGAATTAGGAATTCCTGAAATTAAAAAAAGCCATACTAAAAACTCTATCCCTGTCTGATTCAAGTCTTATACGGGTAGAATTTTTTAAACTACTGGAAACAAAAGTTAGATTTTTTGCGCACAGCATTGCCTTCGCATAGTTGTGTATCAGTGCCCTCAAAAAATATTTTGTTCCCGCTAATTTGATTTTGTCACCGCAGTTTATTTAAGTTATAATGTTGAAAATTGTGAAAATCAAAGATCATCATTGCTTAAACGTTCCTACGTGTACATTGAAAATTTATCTTGTTTTTTTTTTAATCCCTCAATGGAGAATTGTTATTAGATTTTAGAAGTTGTTTTAAGATTTACTTTCTCATTTAAAAATATCTTGTGTAACTGAAATAGGTACAGTCAATCAGCATAATTTAGATCCACCTTTACGAAACTTTAATCATTCTTGGACAAAAAAAAAAATAAAATTTGTAATATATATATATTCGAATATAAGTAGCTAAAAGTATGTATTCTTATTATTTAATTTTATAATATTATTGATTATATAACATATAACAATGTAATATAAATTATTTTAAAATAAAATACGTACTAATGAATAAATAACATTGGACTATTATTTCACCTAAAATTGTAATTCTCGTATTATTTAATATAAAAACTTCGCTTGTGCTTTACAATCTGTACTTGTATCGGAACTTCCCATTTCCGCAGTTTATACGATTTTTTTTTCTAAATTACATAAGAATGTTCATTCACATATTATTGTACGACCGACATAAAACCATGCTGTTATTCCACAATAAAATAATAGCATGCCTCTCAACCCCCCCCCCCTCTCCCCGTAAAGAACCTGAAAAACAGTCAATGGAATGTCTCGGAAGACTACTTTTTTGCTGTAAAAAAAAAGAGCACGATCACGATGATATCCCCTTGAAACCCCATGTTAAACGTATAAAAACATTTCATATTTATTTACTTAGAAGGTGTCACAAATAAAAATTAAATTAAAGAGTTGACATGTTTCGGTTCATTAATAAGAACCGTATTCATAACATATAAAATCAGTAGAAAATTAAATGACACTGGATATAAATATAATTTAAAAATCAAAACAAAACATTGCGCCCGCTATGATCGTGAATATAGCCATTGCCAACGCGGCATATAAATATAATAAATTTTGACATGTTAAAGCCCAACACCTCCTTCCAGATCCACTATCCTTTGAGTCTTTCTTTCTATTCATTGAGGTGTTTTTATGACCGCTGGTATTTTGATTTTGATTTACTTTTTTCTCCAGCATAACTCTTCAGAAGAGAGGAGCAAGATGCAATAATGGCGGTTTGAAGTAGAAAGCTGTAGTACACTGTAAAGAAATGGGTAGCGAAATTCTTTGAGGGAAATTGTTTGTTCGTACATAAAAATACATCTTGGATGAAGTTAGAAGATACTAAGATGAAATTTTTGACGAAATATTTTTGTTTGGTCATCAGAAAAAATAGACAATAATGTATGTGATAATATCATGAGTCATTTTAACAACCATATAGTTAGGTACGTTCTAAAAATTTAGAAATTTTTATCATTCATAATTTATATCTTTCTTTCTTTATATTTTATTATTATTATTATATAATTTATATCTTATCTTTAATTTATTTATATTTTAATTTATATCTTTTATATATAAAAATTAATAGATTTGTTTTATAAATAGAGTATTAATACAATAAAACAAAATATGCATGGAATGTTATTAAAATGAAATTGTTATAGTATAAGGATAATCTTCACGAAATAAAATTAAATTTTGTAATATATGTATATTAAAATATAAATAATTAAAAGCATGTATTCTTATGATATAATATCATTATAACATTGATTATGTAATGTACAATGATAATTATATAACAATGCAATACACCTAAATTATTTTAAATTGAAATACAGTCGAGTCTCTCTATAACGATTTCTCTATATCTCTATTTAACGATTTTTTTTGTAGGAACGGTCGATTTTTTCATGATTATATTAAAAATAATCTCCATATAGCGAAATATATATCTCCATCTACCGAATTTTTTTTCAAAAATGTTCTTTCATATGTTCAGAAAACGCTTCAAATAATTTGTAGAATAACTTGTCTTCGTTGATTTCTGGTTTATAGCTCTTAGCTAAATTACTCTACCTTATTCCTTATGTTAAAAAAAGGCATTCAATCCCCCCCCCCAGGATAAACATCCTTTTTGCAAGGTGATATTTGACTTTTAGCCAAGATGAGCATGTGCTCTTGGAAAAGTTTGAAACATATACTTGCTACTGGAGCAATTTGCAATTATCAGAAAGCATCCTAAAAGATAAAACTATTCCATTGTCGTCTTGAAAATTCTTTTCGTTACTTGGTTTGGATACTAAGGCAGGAATAAGGAAGAGATAAGGGAGCAATTGCTGAAAAGGTCGTTATTTCAGCAGGTTTTAATATACCTAAATTATCTCTCATTAATTTTAGAATTTAGAGTGGATGTTTCTTATCTGCACCATAGAGCATTTTTTGTTGTGAGGGATCATTTGAATGAAGAAATGTCACTAAGTGTCATCTATGCTGGTGTTATCGTTTACTGCATTTGCACAAAATTCCTTCTACGATAAGCATAACTCTCTCTGATAAGATAATAATTTTGGAAATAATCAATAAGACACTGGAAAAAAAAAAGAAAGTGGCGAAATCGTTTAAGATTATGGAAAAATTGCATTAAATATTTCAAAAACTTACTTAAACACTTCAAAAACAATTCTATTTCAAAATTTAAGCATTAAATGAAATTTTTTTCCGTTCTCTATTCAAAGAATTTTTCTATATAATGAATTTTTTGACTGAACAACGGATTTCGTTATATACAGACTCGACTGTATGTACTACTGAATAATTAACATGGGACTATTATTTGACTTTAAATTGGTAATCCCTTTTTATTTAATATAAAGACTTTAACTTTTATTAAGACTTCTATTGTTCTTTACAATCTGCTCTTAGTATCGGAGTTTCTCATTTTCGCAATTTATACGATTTTTTTTTTTCCAAAATACACAAGAATGTTTATTCATCAATTATTGTACGAGCGACATAAAACCCTGCTGTTATTCCACTATAAAATGACCACATGCCTCTAAAAGAAAAGCCCCACCCGTAAAGAATCTCAAAAAACAGACAATGGAATGCTTCGGAAAATGGCTTTTTCGCTGTAAAAAAAACTATCATTATGACCGCACATTAAGACCAACACCTCCTTCCAGAACAACTACCCTTTGAGTTTTTCTTTCTATGGATTGAGGTGTTTTTATGACCGCTTGTTTTTTTATATTATTTACTTTTTTTTCCAGCGCGGTTCATTAGAAGAGAGGAGTTCCAGAGAATAATCCTTATAAAGCGGATGAGCGAAGGGTAAGATGCAATAAAATGCAATAAAGGTTTAAAGCGGTAAGTTGGAGTACAGTGTAAAGAAATGGGTAGCGAAATTCTTAGAGGGAAATTGTTTGTACGTACATAAAAATACATCTTGGATGAAGTTTAAAAATGCTAAGATGGAATTTTGGACGAATTATTTTTATGTGGTCACCGGAAAAAATACATAATAATTTTATATATAAAAATATAAGTTTCACTTGTATACAAATCAAACAGTTTAATATATTTTAAAAATTTCGGAATTTATATCATTCATATAAATATTAATAGATTTTTTTTATATAAATAGGGTTTTAGTTTAGTAAAACAGAATAAGCATGGAATATTATTAAAAGAAAATTAATATAGTATATGGATAATCTTTGCGGAAAACTAAATAAATTTCGTAATATGTTTTGTAATAAATTTTACAATAATTATATAACAATTTAAATAGTTAAATACGTTGGTTGGATTGGTTCAAATAGTTAAATACGTTGTATCTATCATTATTTGAAGTAAATATATTTTTAATTTCATGTATGAATTTTGCATATTCTAATGAAAAAGTTTACTAAATTCGAATCAAGGCGAGGGTTAAAATTTCCCCTTAAACTTCTTAATTTTTTTATTAAGTTCCAATTTTATATTAGTGTTAACTTATATTAGTGTTTTGTGCAATTATGTTCAATCACTTTTTATTAACATTAAATTCTTTAAATTTATTAAATAATTGAATGTTGTTTCATGATTCCTTATTGGCTATATAATCGCCAGTATTTTTGTTTAGTCAACTTTTTTCTCCTTCGATACGATCCTCTATTTCAAATTTTTTAATCTTTTATCACCAGTTTTTCAAAACAAAAATTTTTGCTCAGTTGAATTAGAAAAATACTCGGATTAAATAATGCAAATTTTACAATAAAAATTTACTGGTAAGAATAATCGAGGATTTTGAGCACACTTAAATGCAATAAAATTCACTTTCGAAATGATAAACTGGATTAAGCTATAATAAATATTAACTAATTCTTTAAAGGGCAATTGTTTGTTCATGCATAAAATTGCATCTTAGATAAAGATATTCTAGAGGATACTAGGATGAAGTTTGAAAATTTTTCAGAATGATAATAAAACAATAGAGTTCGCAAAGAGAAAAAAATCCAGTATGTTTTTATTTACAATGTTAAACGAAATTCATTTTTCTGAAACACAAAATTATCGAAATATAGCTCATTATATTAACAAAACAAAAAAAAAAATGTACGAGACAATCCGAAAATGTTCTTCTACCTCATACATCTTATTATTTCAAAACATTGTTATACAAGTTAATCCACCAATATTATTAGTTCAGTACTTTATTTTTTTAGTTTTTCATCTTAAGCTACTGCTTCAGTCAATGAATCCCCGCAAAAACGAGTTAATGTCTTATTATTAGCAAAGAACTTTCATTATTCTGTTGTAAAGTACATGCGTAGTTTCGGTTTAACAGGATGCGACGTTCCCGTTGCTGCACCACCACCGATGTACAATAGAGCTGTGAAAATTCGAGAGCATTATTAAAAAATCGCTATTACAGCGATGGAATATTTCAAACGTCAAGCAGAGCCTACTTGCCATAGCCAAAAGCAAAAATATGAAATTTTGTTCAATTCTCTCTCAACTTCAGACCCTTTTCAATGATACAATAATAAAAATGACACAAAAAATCCTATTACAGTGCTCCTTTTGGCAGAATATTTGCAAATCCCAGTAGGATCTTCTGACCATAACCAGACAAAAAATATTTGGATCATATTTATAGATAACTTCATATTCTTCTCGATGGTGCAATGACAATATATAGACACAATGATACAGACATTCTGGATAATCATGATTTTGGGGATCTCTGGCCCCTAAAACGTGTAAATTCGAAAAAAAAAAATTCGAGAGTCGAAAATGCTTCGGTTACAATATTTTCATTATGGAAGATTAAAGAAAGTGATATATGCATTTTAAAATCGTGCCTGTTGTTATCGAATTATGTAGTTACCGACTGTATATAAATATCAATTGTCTTCCACATCATTTTAGATCTTTTACACCCCAAATTTCCCATTAGTGAATAAATGAACAGTTGTAATTTCCGAGTTCCGAAGTAATAGAATTTTTAAATTTAAGTTTTCATTTAATTGTGTTAAAGTTGCAATTTATTTTCCAAATAAAAAAAAATTAAAGATACTGGTAGAAATTTATGTAGAATTCTGCTAAACGAAATATTACAAAATTCAACTCGTTAAATATTTATACATCAATAGGAGAAGTTGCTTTTGCAAGAAATTATTAATTAAATCTAAGAAATTTCGAATTCAATCTTTTAGGATTTAAGTTCTTCAGTAAAATATTTTTTTCTTTTTATTTAATTAAGTCAAAATATGTTTATACTTAAACAAAAACAACAACGAAAAAAGTCATTATATTGATGAAGAAAAGATAAAATTCTAACAAAACTTGCGTTTAATATTAAAATTGACGTACTAAATATGGATTATTCAACAAAACGTGATGTGTTTGTAAAGCTACATTAACTACAGTTACGCGTTGCTCCTAAAATTACAGAGAATGAAGCACGTGTCACAGTTAAGAGCATTTCATTGCTTTTATGATTTAGTATTAGCTCGTGTGTAAAAATTTTTGTCATTTTAAAGTAATTTTTAGTATGTTTGTTGTGTATTGTTTAATCTAGCAGCATAATTCCTAGGCAGTTACTGAATCACTTTGACTATTGTAGTATGTAAAGAAGTTTTAAAAGACTCGTTTAACTGTTGTAAATTTTGTTGATTTGTACATAAGGGTTCTAATTCAAATTTAAATATACGAAACAAATGTGTACATAAATATTAATTTCAGGGTTATAAATGCATCTGCTTTTTGAATACCAACATATTCTAAGAAAAATGTATTTTTTTCGAGCAAATACTTTTGAAACGTACAACGGTGGTAGTTTCTGTTAAACATATTTGTAAATCCTTACACGAAAATAAATTGCTACTCATAAGTTGGAAAATTCGGAATCTCTACAATTAGGGTTCAATAAATTTAATTAGTGTTATAAATAGTTAAATTAAAATATTTCAATTAACTGTAAAATAGTGTTGAATTGTAAGACATTATCTAAAAAAAAAGGTATGAAAATTAATATGATAGGGATGGGAGTGTTCTGCGTTTTTACATATCAATATAATATTTATTAGAGAAAATATTATTATGTTAAATCGCAGCATTTTTCGTTTGAGTAAAATAACATTTTCTCTAAGATTATACTGGTCGGAAAATTCTCATCTCTAATATGATCATCTAATACAGGGCTCGTACGGATACTGTTATTTTCGAAGGAAATGTCAGTATTCTGTACTAAACGATGCATATAATTTAACCCTTTTCAGAAACAGAATTCTCTTCTTAAAAAGGATGAAAAAATTCACTGACATCAAAATAGTCAAACTAATTTCTTAGAAAATAAAAATCCGCTATTTTAAACTATCCTCACAAAATCAAAATTTTATTAACCCTCTGGATCCCAAACCGCCCGAGATATTTTGAGATATATTAATTCGTATCTCTTAATTCCAACTAGACAATTAAAACAGCAATACTTTACTTAATTGATAACAGAGCATTCCGTATTTAAATAAAAGGAAATTAGCCATTGAACTTTTCTGGTGTAAAATCAGATTTTCTGAACTACATAATTTCTAGAACGTGTTCTATCATCAAAATTAAAGGGTTAAAGTATTGCCATTTGTCAATTCTGGTTAAACATGAATATTTCGCCTTATTTAGAATGAGATTTTCTGCAAGAAAATACTGGTACCGAAAAATATTTTGATCTTCAAATTCCAGGACCACTACGAACCCTATGATAAATATTCTGGTTTAAAATGCGTTTAACCCGAATCAAATTAATTCAGCTAATTTAAATTATTTTGATAAATGAGAACCCATTATAAATTAATTTCATCATTGTGCTGCTTGCTGGCTATTATCTGTCCATAGATCAGATCTCCATAAATGAATTCTGATTTTTCTTTTTTCCTTTATAGGGTAACAATTTCTCTGTCGTCATGTGAGGCTCGTATGAATGAAATTGCCAACCTGAATGCAATTCACAAAATTATGTTTCGAATGACTCCATAGTTAAAAATATGGAAACTAACATTTAAGATAAAATAAGAAATAACGTGAGTGATTTGAGAAAAACAGAGCGTTTTCGGATCATAGAACTCATAATTTTGGAATATTTTTATTTTGTTTTCAAAATAGTTCGAATAGAGCTGAAATTAACAAGTAAGAAAAATCATGCGATAAGCATAGATTATAAAACACTTTCCAATACTTCATGAAATCTTTAACAAACTTGGTTAATTAGGGGAATAAGAATATATAGCCAAATATCTATTCCAATACTTTTGAACAGCACTGTATCTGATCTGTAAGTTGATATACATATTATATAATGGAAAAATTTAATTTCGCAAGAAAAACGTTTAAAATTTCTTTTTGAGCAATTTGTACTAATAAATGGGAAACATACTTGAAAACTTTTGTTCAGCCCTGTAGTTATGTACCCCCTCCCCATGTACCTTTATTACACGTCAGTAAGAAGCTAAAATTCATTTTAAACTAAAACACTATTAAAACAACTGAAAACACATTGTTATAAATTATCATTCATAGGTATCCATGTCGACAATTCTTTGCGTGGCCTGTATATCATTTTATCTATATTCTGCAAACATTTCTTTGTAAATTAAATGCATACCTTATTTAAGAACCACCTTTAAGTAATTTACGCTCATACTCAGTAATGTTGGCGAGCTCTTTTGGGTAGCCCTGTATATCAACTATGACATATATATACACCTTTATAATGTACAAAGATTTAGTGAAACTTAAATGCGTGTATCATAATTAAAATGTTTTTCAGCCATAAATCAGCCATCATCGGAAACACATACAGTCCGTCGGAAGGAATATACTATTTGAAATCTTTTGTATGGCAATGTAAATGCAATGTACTTCATATTATGCATACAGTATTGTATAATTTATATTAAACCTCAGTGAAATATGCCAATTTTGTTATACATGAAACAGTTTAATATATTTAAAAAATGTCGCACACTATTCCCCTCACTTTACTATTTTCCAATGGAATTCTTTTGTGTGGCCCTGTAAAGGAATAATAGCTATATTTTCACTGCATATTTTAGTGCACCTCTTAAATGCATGTAAATTTTAATATGTTTGACAGGGTGTAACATCTTTAAAATGCCTTTGAAACGATTTTTCCTCACAGGCCATAATGTAATGGGAAATTTCTGACTCTCCCTGTAAATAAACTAATTATGGTAAAAACTTCATTTTCTATAGAGTTCGTGCTAGAGTAAACGTAAATAACATACAAAAATTTCAGGGCTATTCGAGTATATTTACAGGAGTTAGAGCGCGGCCAGACGGATAGACTGACAGATGGACAGACAAACCGAATGCATAAGCACTTTTCAAACAATGCAAAGCACTTTTCAAACTTTTGTAAACGTTAAAATTCATTTGAAACGATTTACCCCCATAGGCCGTAATGTAATGGAAAACTTTTGATTGCCCTGTAAATAAACTAATCCTGGTGGAAACTTCATTTTTAATAGGGTTCGTGCTAGGGTAAACCTAAATAACGTCCAAAAATTTCATTGCAATCCGAGTAATTTATGAGAGTTAGAGCGCGGACAGACGGCCATACGGCCAGACAAACCGAATGCATAAGCACTTTTCAATTTTGTTGGAAAGTGCTAATAATAAAAAGCGTAATAAAACTTTTTATGTTTTTAAATTTTTCATCTTATACCTTTTAGCAAATAACGGGACGGTGGATATTATTTACTTTTTTCTTTCTTTATTTTTTTTTTCATCTAGAGATATGAAATTTTGTGGAAATATACATTTCATCATAAGTTTATAGAACCTCTTACAAGAAATTTCCCACTTAATTATAATTTTAAGATTAAAAGAAATAAAATTTTAAACCGAAGTTTAAAAATACTCCATGCGTCTTAATCTTTTTTCCTTTTTTTAAAAGATATTTCTTCGATTTGGTCCTTGATTAATCACTTAAAACTATATTACAATCAAATCTGTGCATCTATTTTTTAATCTTTTGAATAATTAATTTTTAGTGGGTTTTTTTCTGAATTCCATATCGATTTTCATTAAAACTTAGCCATTAATAAGATAAAAACCTAATTGAATTATATTATCGAAATCTAACTTTAAAATGCATTGACAGTTTCCTTTGTGAGAAATAGCAGGATTCTTTCTTATCAATTTTATGAATTTCGATTAAAAATTCAGACACATTGAACATTTTAAAAATCTAAAAACGTTCATATATCCATGGTTCCCATTGGTCTTTTTTTTTAAAGCTATTAATTTTTTTTGGAAGAAATTTATGCTAGGTTTTTTCAACAATTCCAAGAAAAACGCTCTTTCAGGTATACTTCTACGAAATTTATAAATAAAATTTTTCCATAAATAAAAGTGATATACAAAAAGCGGACCAAGCGGGACCCTGTATATCCTTTTTTAAGAAAAAATATTTAAACTACATTAACCACTTAACTGATTTGCCCGTACATGGTGCTTGATCCTTCACTTAAAGCTTTTTGACACCGCTATTTGTTTTTTTAGCTCACAGGCTATCATAGCCTGAGAGCTTATGTGCCCGCCCGCTCTGTATGTACGTTCGTGCGTAACGCGATAACTCATGATAAAAATATCGGATGCACTTGAAATTTTGTATGTAGGTATATCCTGACAAGGCGCTTCCCTGATTAGTTTTTGGTGTTCATTTGAAATGTATAAGAGGGGGAACGGGCTCATGCCCCTCCCCTTAATTGATTTAATGGGTTTTTCATGCAGAATTAACAGTTTTCGTTCAAAAATTTAGATATAGGATCATTTTGATGAGGCAATTTCGTGACTATTATTAGGTGGTCATTGAATAAGTATAAACAGGGGGAACGGGGGTTCTAATGCCCCTCCCCTTAATTGATATAAAAGGGTTTTTCAAGCAAAATTGTCAGATTTCGTTCAAATCTCGGAATAGTTTTGGAAGTTTAATGGTTAAGTATAAAAGAGGGGGATAGCTCCTCTTAAATTATATAAATGTTAAATGGGTTTTTATTAAGAATTATCCGATTTGCTCTAAATTTTGGATATAAATTTTTTATATGATAAAGCATGTTCTTGATAGTTTAGGAGGTTTAATGATTAAGTATTTAAAAAAAAGAGGAAAGGAGAGAGCTGTTTCCCTTTCTTAATTTTTTTTTCCAACGGAATTAACCCTTGAAAATATAAGGCTGTGATGTACAATTAGTATGCGTAGCCTGTGAGCTCAATGCCATCAGTATAACTGGGCAATATTCTTTTTTATTAAATACATTTTTATACTACTTAATGACAAAAATGTTTAGACTAAAATGTTACGAATATTTCAGCTTAGAAAAAGTAGGGTTACCCCATATTTTTAATTCATTGTACGTAAAAGATTCAGTTAGGAGGGTTAAATAATCGAAAACATGTGTACAAAATTCAAATGCTTGTGACTTTGTGAAAAAACGACGCATTTGCATTCGGTTTTTTTATAAATTGTTCAGAATAAACTAGAGAAAAAAATTGTGTACAAAAGAGATTTTTGATTTATATTCAGATAACTATATATGAACCCTTAAAAAAAGTATAATACAAGTTGGTTTTTTTTATTTATAAAATGCTCTTTTAGTGTGCATTTGTTGTTTTCAATTATATCTTAGAAGAAAGGGTTTAATTTTGTTCAAGTCTTTCCTCGGAAGGGAGGACATAAAATCTTGGTAATTTCTGAATAATTTTTTTTTAATAATAATTTTATTATTGCTCCTTAAAGCATCTTTTAATGCATTAAATGTTATTCTAAAAAAGAGAGAATTAATAAGATAATGGCTTTAATAATACTTTTGTGTTTATTTTAAGTTGATACTAAAAGTTTCTTATTTATAATTAAATTTTTTAAGGAATTAGGGTAAATAATTCTTCAATAATATATTTTTTGTTATTTTAATTTGCCTTAAAAAATTATGGTGTTATGACTTTAATAATAATATTTTGTCTTACTTTCTTCAAACATTTAATTAAGATAAAAGTTTCAATTTCCTATAATAATTACTTTAATGAAGCTACACTCTTAAATCAAAAGAGTGAATTCCTCAGTCAACAAAGGAGCGAAATCTCTTGGCAGGACAATCATTCCTTCAGAGCGGCAGTTTTATCGAAAAAGAACGCTTTTCGGAAAAAACCGGTCTTTTAAATCATGTTTATAGTAGCGATCTATAAAATGCTCCTTTTTAAATGAAAACCGGAAGTTTTTTGACGTAGTTAAACGGAACTATCTGAGATGAATGTTCATTGGTTGTAATCTAGTCACATGACGTTCGGCTGGTTTGGCGGGATACCTATCTTCTGCTAACGAAGACTGACATGGCGCTTGTTTACGCTAAGGCTTTTGTTACGCTATACCCGAAATTTAATTTCATAATCCAACAGATCCTGATACTGAATAGAATTGCGAATGAGGATACCCCAAAGCTATATGGTAAGTACTTGTTTTCGGTCTCTTTAATAACTTTCTTATTCTCAATGTAGTATGTAATCTCACATGTATGTAAGCTCATACATACATCACAGCTGTATGTAAGAAAATTACCTTAGATCTACACGGATCGGAAATTTGAGACTGGTTTTTGTCCGACCCTCTTGAAAGACATCTAGATTCTGAAAATCATGTCCTTTTGCCTTTTTATTATTAAAAGACCCGGCCCCACTCACATTATTTTGTGTAATTAATAATATCGATTTGTTTTGTATCAGTTAATGCACTTTTTATGTCATATTAAAAAAAATCATTTTCCAATAATGGACACCCCATGTAGATATTTCCAAAAATGTGATTTCAAAAATGTTTATAGTGCGAAAAATATTTTGACTTATTGAAAATCTAAATATTCAAACTAAATTTTTTAACAAAATGTAATAACACCAACATTTTACAAATAGCTGCTTTTAAATTATTTTAATGTGGTTAATAAAATTTCAATGTTTAATTCATTTTATTATTATTATTATAATAACTGTAACACTGCCTTGTAAATTTTATAATCTGGCAATCAAACCAGTCAGGAAGCCAAAAACATTTATTAAGGGCAAAGCTAAGTAGGGGCTTATAGGGCTTTATTCCTCTCCATTTCAATAAAAACAATTGCAGTATATACTTATAACAAAACCGATTTTTGCATAAGTTGCCCCCCCCCCCTCTCCATTTTCAGCTCTCAAATTTTGTCTGACATTATAGCAGTGTGATTAAAAATGTATTTTCTGTCTTAAATGCTTCCTTATTTAATCTCAGGCAAAATAATAATAATAATGTAATGAAAATCATAATAATTGTGAATCTAGTAAATCTGCATATCAGTAACCTCAAACATCAGTTCTAATTTTATTTTTAGTTTTATTTATTTATCCGTTTTTAAGTATTTAAAATTAGGGTTGGAAAAATACCTGTTTTTTTTAGTTTGTTTAAGCCAGATTTTTTTTTTTTTAATTTCTTATCTCAAATACATGCATATTTATTGATGAAAATAGACATTGTTGGATATATAAGTAGCATAACTTCATTTGAAAAAAAAAATTAATTAAATAATTATTGTCAATTTATGTAAAAAATTGAAAATATTGTTATCTTAATTTAAACAGCATTATTAGTAATTATTTTATGTTCAAAGAATAAATTGCTCTACAATGTGAAACATTGATTATAACTTTGAAAAACTTTATAAACAAACATTTAATTTCTAATTATAAATATTTGATGATTTTTTTCCCCCGGAGTTATTCAAAAATAAATTTCACATACTGCTCAAGGTTTTGTTTTTTGAGTTATAATACAAAGTCAAAATTTTTTATCATTAAATTCTGCAAACAACAGAAAAAAAAAAAAAAGATTAGTATTATTAAAATGCTATAACTAGAACCCAATTTTTTAATAGTCTCTTATTCAACTTCATGTTTTGATTTTAATTCTCAAAAGTAATCTCCTTAATCATTATACATATATATATTTAACAGTTTGACTAAAATTTTAAAGATTATCATGTTATGTTATTAATTGTTGTAAATAATTTGCATTTTTGTCAGGGTTGTTATGTTTAAAACAACTGTTTAAAACATTACATTTAAAACAATGTGTAAGACATGATTATTGCTAATAATGTCACAAATTAAAATTTTTGAAATAAAATTATATTAAAAATTTCTAATTAGCTGTATGTACTAAAAGACATTCAAATTTTATTAAAATTATAAATTGGTTATTTAATTTTAATTAAGTATTTAAAGTAAATTTATTTCCTCTAAAATTGAAAATACATAATTTATTTCTTTAAATATTTCAATTATGATTTTATATATAATATCAAAATTCTATAATATATTAATTTTCGAAGATTAAAAGTAAGACTGAGAGAGTATTTTTCGGATATACAATACAACAAGCCTAGTACAGCCTACAGCCTTATCTAGAATGCAACGAAAAGAAAATATTTTGATAAAGCTAACATAATCTTTTCAACATCAAAACATTACTCTTCAGTTATCCGTGAATCCCTCGAAATTTTGCTTAACCGTTTAAACGCCAATGTTCCCAAATGGGAACATTGCATTATTTGTAACACAAAACATATATTTTCCAACATAATAATGATGTCCTTATTTTTCTATAAAATATAAGGTTGATTTAAACTTTTTAAAAGAAAAATATTTATGTTTAAGCATTTATCACAGATATAAGGAATATGTAAATTTATTAATTTGCATAAAACATATATTATTTGCTTTTATCGTTTTCTCTATAGTTCTTACATTTGACCGCTAGAAATCTAAATGTTTTTGGAATTCGAGAAAATATTCACGAATAATATACAATAGCATATAGCGGAAAATAATTTGTTATTATTTGCATATGTTGTCAATCAATAATCATGTTCCAAACTGCGAACACTGAATTTAAAACAGCCAAAAACTACAGACATACTTTTTTTGTTATTTTCTAAACTTGTATGCATGAATTAAAACATTTGAAGCTGTAGTATAGGAAAAACAAAATTATTATTACATTGCGATATTAATTCGGCGTGTAAACGGTTAACAATGAAACTGTTTGTAATGACGTCATTTCTTATAATATTCGGCACTCTGGTACACCAGGTATCCTTGGTGTTTTGATGAATTCATCGCGACTTTGTACACGCAGACTATTTTTGTTATTATTTTAATGTTTTCCATTTCTAATGAATTATCTTCTTTTATACTCCTTTCAAATTGGATGCGAGGGCATCCGAAAGATCTAAGGTAAATAATAATTAATTTATTTGTATATTTTGAGAGATCTATTTCTCTTTTTTTCTGAATAAATTTGGTTGGTGCACAGAGAACATAATATTGAGTAAAAAAATGTGGGCTAAATGCCTTCTTAATATACTATAAATAATACATTCTACCATCAATAGGTAATGCTATAATACTTTATAGATATTTATTTAGTAGTTAAAAAAGATTTTTTTTTTCTCTTTCTTTATTAAAATTATAATGACTTCAGTTTAAAATATTCATATACAAAAAAAAAAAAAAAAAAAAAAATCAGCATTAATTTAAATTTTTTTTAATAGTCTTTCCTTTTTAATAATTCATTAATGAAAATAAACTGAAATGAAAAAAAAAAACTTATCTACTTTCAGTTCCTTTTAAATTCTAATTGTTTAAATTTGCTTTTCTGTCCTCAGAGTTATAAAAGTATGCTACCTATCAACAGTGTTCTCACTGTCGCTCGCCATTGCACCAAATTGCTACTAAATTCTTCATTTGGCGAGTAAATAAGCGATTAGATTCGCCAAATTGCTAGTGCTCAGTTTTGCTTTCTCTTTCTTTTTTCTTTTCTTTCTTTTTTTTTTTTTTGTTTTACATACATATGCATTATGCATATGTATATAAAACATATTTTTAATATATATACTTATTTTTATTATATTTTTAGTGGATAGTTGAAATTAGATTAACAACAATCATTGTCGCATTTATAAAAGTTTTGGTTACATTAGAACATATTGAAAAAAAAATTAAAAGATTAAAGTTTTTTTTTTTTTTTTTTTCTTTTTTTTTTCTACACGGCAAATTTTTTTTTTTTTTTTGCTAATACTTTTCTCATTTGGCGAATGTTTTTTATTTTTAATTAGCCAAATTACTGACATTGGTAAAATGTCAGTGAGAACACTGCCTACCAACCAATCTATCTATTTTAATTTTCAGTTTTGAATGTGTTTTCAGAATAATAATAATTTAATTTAATAATAAAAAATGGACATGTTTAAAAAATATTTATTTCTTAACTAATTTTTTACGTACTTCATATTTTTTTACATATTTCATTACGCTTTAAAGCAGGGTTGCCGGCTTTTAGCCGGGCCAAAAAAAGCCGGCCGGCTTTTTTTGGTTTTATCCACTTAAAAAGAGCGGGCTAAAATTGAAAAAAGACGGCTTTTATTTTTAAAGTGTTAATTTGTATTGAATCCATATTAAATTTAAATTAATTTATTTTTAATATATTTTTAATAATTTACTACTAAAAAAGTTATAAATTTTTATTTAATTTTTCAAATAAATAAGTCTTTATAACTGCTAGGAGTCAACTGTGAAGGCATTATGTCTGAAAAATATAAATCTTCGAAAACAGAAAATATACTCAAAAAATGTGTTTTAAACTTCTACATTTCATAGTTCTACTTATATTACACATTCTTAAGAATTATATTTAATGGAATTATGACAAAATTAGTGTTCTCTATAGATATAAAAAGGGCATGGTGCTATTCATTAAAAAGGGCACTACTGCATCATAAAAGGGCACTTTTGCAAAAAAAAAAATTGTTATTGCCTTTAGAAAGGGAAAAAAGAAAGCAGCAAAATACATAATTTTTAAATATAATAAATCAAGTAACATTAATTTCGAATCATTTTATGATATAAAAATTAGAAATACAATTAAATTAAAACATGATTGAATAGTTTCATGTTCTTTTTCTTAAAGAAATGAAAAAAATTATCATTTTTGGGCAGGGTCATTCCATGTCAATTCAACCACACTGGTACACCCATGAACTCCGATTTTGATGAAACTTGGTGTATTCAATAAAAATATGATATCAAATAGCCCCCTAATTTTTTTAATCTCTAATATCAATATATCTTTATTTAGAGTCGTTCAGTTTTTTAATTCACACTTTTGCATGCACCGGAAAAGCGCTAAACAAGCTGCACTTGATTGCAAAAAAAAAATTATATTGGGCTGCCTAATCTTTTAATTATTTTCAAAATTTACTCACTTACCAACAAAAGTATGATAAACACAGAAAAAAATACTAAAGAACTGAATATATTTATTTTGGACCCCTAAAAAATAATAATTTATTATTAATCAAAAATTTTTTTAAAAGAAACATGATTTTCTAAAAATGCAATATCAAGATGAGGGACAGGTAAAACCTTAGCACATTTTTTTTTTTTTTAAAGCGAGTCTAAATATTTGTTCTAACTTATTCTGGAATAAAATTGTATTTATTATATTTATCAAATTGCATCCAAATGTTTATTATTAGTAATCAAAAGGTTGTTATAAATATTTTCAGAGTGTCAATGCTTCATTATGTAGTGCAGTTTATTTATTTTTTTTTTTAAATAATACTTTGCTAATACTGTTTAAA
This sequence comes from Maratus speculifer, assembly GCA_964019185.1. Lineage (NCBI taxonomy): Eukaryota > Metazoa > Arthropoda > Arachnida > Araneae > Salticidae > Maratus > Maratus speculifer. The sequence continues at coordinate 708,755 of CAXHSM010000002.1, forward strand.
TTAAAATATGATTTTTTAAAAATTTTCTACATAAATTCACTGTAATTATTTAACGTAAATTATTTTAAAATGAAGTTACAATACTTATATTCAAGGCTGGCAAGTTTCTGCCAGGGTGGTTAAAACCAGTGGTTATAACCGGTAAAAACCGGCATGGCAGAAACTAGTTTAGAGATAATACTAATAAATGCAATTATTCATAAATAACATATGTATTTAATATGTAGAGAATTTAGTTAAAAAATTAAAATAAGTATTTTGAATGTTATTCAAAGTAGCAAAAATTTTCAAATGGATCATACAAACATATTTTGTTAATATAATAATTTTTTGCCACTTGAAAAACAGAAATTTTCATAATGGTAATACGATTACTGTTTATGGTTGAATTTCTAATTAAATTTTTAAAAAAGAGAAATTTACGAAAAATTCTATAATCTTTTAACGTTATAACTTAAAAATTATCTACTACAAAGAGAAATAGTTTTTGTAAAAACATATAAGTAAATAATTGTAGTGCAAAAATAAAAGATAAAAAATGGATTAAATATTTTATACTGTTATTTTAAAATATTGAAAGAACAAATTTGTTTTTCTGGAAAAATTAATATATTAGAACATTCCATATTATAGTATTAATTTTGCTAATTTTTCTTAACCTAGACAGCTTTTTAATGTGTTCTGAATGAAAAAAAAAAGTTTGAAAATATTCTTTCAAGACCAGCATTACTGGCGGGTAATGTCATTATTGATGATGTAAATTTTAAAAAATTCTCATTTTCACCGTTATTTGTTTCTAGAAGCAGCTACCCATAGAAGGCAAAACATTTTCTAGGTCTTCCTTGGCGAAATATGTTTCTGAAAGAAAAAAAAAGTATTTTCTTGCCCGTCTTTTAGACTTAAATATCAATTTTTATCCCAAATATTTAGGATGAAGTAAATAAGCTAGCATAAAAGCTAACGATGCAATAAATGTGAATTGAATCTTGCATTTGTAAATTTCCATGATATTTCCATTATTAAATAAGGTTAAGCAAATTTTATGAGCAGCTGCAATAGAACAGTCATGTTTTTTACTTTTATCTAAAGCAATAGCAATAAATTTTAGCATTTGTAACAAATATTTAACTTTTTTATAAATCATGATATTTATTTACAATTTTAACAACTGCAGTGTCCTTAATCTCATTTTCATAATTTTCAATTTTCTGCATATAATATGGTTGATTCTATCTTGAAAGATTCAAAACTATCAAATTTTAATTTGAACTATTTACAATATTTTATTCGCAATTTATTCTTAATAAAATGTATATAAGCAATTTAATACTACTAAAAAAGTCTCAGATTATGTCATGAAATTAGTTTATGCCATTTGTTGCCAGTTTCTGCCGGTTATAACCACTTTCTACCACTGGCATGGCAGAAACTAATTTCTGCCGGCAAAAACCCAGCCCTGCATATTCCAGCAATGTTTATTTTTATCAATAAATGTGCACAAATATGTAATAAGAAAGGATGTTTTAAAAAAACTGGTATAAACCAAAAAAAGTGTCCCCCCCCCCCCCGAAAAAAACCCACGTTTTTTGCCAACCTTTCTAAATAATAATTATTTTAGCTTTGAAAATTGTATGATAATCCATGCTTAACATATTTTCCCCCCTTGTTTTATTACAGATTGATGCTGAATTCAAAAAATTGTATTCAGCAGCTGGGGATTTTCTAGCCATTTTTTCAACACATTATACGCAGCGGATTATGAAATACACCAGACAAAACAGGACTCGGTATTTATGAAAGAATATCTCTCGATGCAGATGGTAAAATGTTTAAAATTGTTCTTTATTTATTTAACAACAACAACTGGGAATAATAAAAGAATTCAGTTACATCAAAGTATCCAATATTTGTCACAGCAAATTTAGATACCATAGTGATTATGTTATTCAATGTATTTAGAAGTCATGAAAAAATTAGAAATCAGAGAGGGGGGGGGGGGGTGGATATTTTGAAGTACTGGAAAAGTCAAGCAATTTTTAAAATAACCTAACACAGTCATAAAATATCATTTAAACCTACATAATTTTGATCCAAAATTGTCACATGGTAAAATGTAAAGAAATTATATTGAAGTCGAGGAAAATCAAAAAGTTCATTTGTCATACTATATGGAATTATAAAATCTGTGTTAAATAATAAACTATTGTTAAAATTAAAAATACATATATATAGGGATTTTTTGCATGCTGAATAATAAATCATCTGCATGAGATTTGGCTGCTAATAATTTGGAAATTTCAAATCTATTTTAAAACAAGTTTACAAATAGTGAAAACAAGAAGTGTAAGGTAAATAATAGAATCCATGTACATTAAAATGTGAATAAGATTTCATCACATACTTTTTCTTTATCATATGTGTCTATAACTAATATAATTGTGGAGTATATAGGTTAAAAGATTAACAATTTTTCTAAATCTTTTTTTACACACACACTCACATATATATATATATATATATATATATATATATATATATATATATACTCGCGTATAAGTCGACCCCTTAACTTATGTTGTTAAAAATAAGAAAAAATTCAAAACCTGCGTATAAGTCGACCCTCCTCCAAAAGGGAAAACCAATTGACTTTCCCCGTAAATGATAGATTCCTCGGATTCGTTCATACTCCAAAAAGGAGCGATTCTTAGGACTCGTTCTGAAATGAAACGACTCTGAAAAGAATCGATCCCTCGGAATCGTCCGAAAGAGATCGACTCCTCTGAATCATTCCGAAATGAAACGACTCTGAAAAGGAACGATTCCTCGAAATCATTCCAAAATGTATGGTCTGCTTAATGTCATAAATCGCAATCGGAGAATGGCGAAGAAAAATCGGATTCATTCCGTTTTTTCTTGGACTCGTTCCTTTTTTCTCAAATTTGCTCCGTTTTCTCGGATTTGTTCCTTTTTTTCTTGAACCGTTCCTTTTTTCTTGGATATGTTTCATTTTCCTCAGATTCGGCCTTTTATCGGAACGACTTCGAATGACTCGTTCCTTTCGATGAACGATTCTTTAAAATGGACGATTTTGCCCATCTCCATTTTTTAGTATTGAAAATGTGTTCTTGACATAAATCATACACATTTTTTTTGTTTTTTGCAGCAGGGTAGGGTAGATTGTTTTTTTGAAAAATAAACTAAAAATGATCTTAAATACAGAATCGTAGAGGTTGGAACTGTTTTGGATTTTATGATCTACAAACAATGGGTTGCTGCAGCACGATTCTGTAGCAAACTATTTTCCGATATTTTATTTATAGATTTTTTTTTAGGTCTCGCGTATAAGTCGACCCCCCTACTTTGAAGTTCTTTTTTCGTCTAAAATTTCTCGACTTATACGCGAGTATATACGGTATATATATATATATGTATGTATATATATATATATATATATATAATAAAGAAAGGAACTGTCAATTCATTTTTCTAAATAAAATTTAAAATTTAATATCTCAAATGTATATATTGAGGACGTTAATTTCAAAACTTGTCTTATCCAAAAGTTAAAAAAAAAAAAAAAAAAAAAAAAAGTTTCTCTATCAATATTTTTTTTTTTTTTTTTTTAATTTACACTGGAAAAATATATATGTACATAAATTGTGTTTGTGTAAGGGATTGGGGGATTACCTCTATTTTGCATTTTTGGCACTGCAAAATCAAGATTTATAATGAAAACCAATGACCAGAACTAAAGTTTTTTGGCAATTTAAAAATATATATACAGGGTGTATCTAAACTACTGGGCAAAACTTTAAGGGATGATAGTAAACATCAAGACAAATAATATTAAATGGGAAACTAATGATCCCAAACGTCTTCTGAAGGAGATAGGCGCCATCAAATTTTAGGGTCCAAAATTTGAAATGATTATAAAAAACGGGAAAATTGATCGATTCCTTTGCAGTTTTCACCAAAACTATTCTTTATGTCAGTATTGTCTTGAAAATAAATTATAAAGAGAAATTTCAAAAAAGGCCGATAGAGAGTGCTTTAGACTTTGGAGTAATGAACAACTATTTTTTACCATTATTTTTTGTATCTCATTAAAATTTTTTAGAAGTCTAGACATAAACTTAAATTTTGAGCTCAAAATCCGTCGTTAAGAAGCGCAAACTGAACTGTGTTCAATGGGAGTGTGTAGGTTCAAATTTCAAATGATTATAAAAAACAGAAAAACTGGTCAATTGATTTGAAGTTTTCATTAAAATTATTCTTTATGTCAGTATTGTCTTGAAAATAAATTATACAAATAAATTTCAAAAAATGTCGATAGAGGACGCTTTAGATTTTGGAGTAACATAACTATATTTTAACGTTATTTCTTGCATCCCACTAAATTTTTTTAGAAGCTTAAACATAAACTTAAATTTTTAGCTGAAAATCTGAATTGTTGAGAGTGGTTAAGTAGCGAAAACTGAACTGTGTTCAATGGGGGTGGGGAGATTCAAATTTCAAATGATTATAAAAACGGAAAAATTGGTCGATTCGTTTGCGTATTTCCCAAATACCATTCTCTATGTCTGTATTTCCTTGAAATTAAATTTTAAAGATAAATTTAAAAAAATTCCGTTAGAGGGCATCTTAAACTATTTTAACCGTTATTTATTTATTTTTTTTAATTATTATTATTTTTTTTAATCTAAATAAATGTTTTAAAAGCTTAGACTTAAATTTTGAGCTCAAAATCTGAATCGTTGTGAGTAATTAAGTAGCGAAAAATTTGTCTTCGTAGAGTGGGCAGGGTAACATTTCAACTCCTGAACACAGTTCAGTTTACGTTTTTTAACCCCTCCCAACGATTCAGAATTTGAGCTCAAAATTTAAGTCTAAGTTTTTGCGTTTTTGGAAGTATTTATTTAGATACAAAAAATAACAGTTAAAAATTGTTGTTTGGTACTCTAAAGTTTATGGCGCTCTCTAACGGAATTTTTTGAAATTTATCTTTAAAATTTATTTTCAAGGAAATACTGACATAAAGAATGGTTTTAGAAAAAACCGCAAACAAATCTACCAATTTTTCCTTTTGTATAATCATTTGAAATTTGAACCTTTCCAACCCCATTGAACACAATTCGGTTTGCGCTACTTAACCACTCTGAACGATTCAGATTTTCAGCACAAAATTTAAGTTTATGTCTAAGCTTCTAAAAAAATTTAATGATATGCAAAAAATGACGGTAAAAAATAGTTGTACGCTACTTCAAAGTCTAAAGAGCCCTCTATCGACAATTTTTTAAAGTTATCTTTATAATTTATTTTCAAGACAATACTGACATAAAGAATAGTTTTAGTGAAAACTGCAAATCAATTGACGAATTATTCTGTTTTTTATAATCATTTGAAATTCGAACCTACCCACTCCCACTGAACACAGTTCAGTTTGCGCTACTTAACCACAGATTTTGAGCTCAAAATTTAAGTTTATGTCTAAACTTCAAAAAAAAAATTAATGAAATGCAAAAAATAACGGTAAAAAATAGTTGTTCATTACTCCAAAGTCTAAAACGCCCTCTATCGGCATTTTTTGAAATTTATCTTTATAATTTATTTTCAAGACAATACTGACATAAAGAATAGTTTTCGTGAAAACCGCAAACGAATCGACCAATTTTTCCGTTTTTTATAATCATTTCAAATTTTGGACCCTAAACTATGATGGCGTCTATCTCCTTCGGAAGAAGTTTGGGACCCTTACTTTCCCATTTAATATTATTTGTCTTGATGTGTACTATCACCCCTTAAAGTTTTGCCCAGTAGTTTAGATACACCCTGTATATATTTTCTGGATAAAGTGAGTTTTTAAACTCTCATCTTCATAAAAAAAATGATAATGGATATTACTTGTTAATACCATCCAGGGCCAATTTTTTAAATACACAAAAATCTTCTTCAAGATAATACAAAAATGTTGCATCTTTTATGTCTTATTTGTGTTATGTCATTTATTTATATTTATTCTTTTTCTCTCTTTTTATATTCAATTAGAAAACTTCCGTGCCTTATAAATGTTAGCAGATTTATTACCAATTGCAGGCTTCAGAAAGAAAAGAAAGGTATTTTTTTTATCTCAAACTGTCAGTAAATTATTCTTTGCATATATATAATCTGATTTGCTGATCAGTCTTTTTAGCCATTGTGAAGGACAAAAATATCAGGGATGAAACAAACAGTTATATGCTTGAACACTAGTTATTCAGACATATTTTAAACTGTGTATCAACTTTTTTTTCCTTTTTTGTTAAAAAATAATAATAAATTTAAATAATAAAAATATATGGTAGGTATTGCTTTTTTAAAAACAAAATAAAATTATTAAAAGATTGAATAATATAAATCAAGATAGACCTGAATACATTTTTAAAAAATAAATAAAATTTATATACAAAAAATGATAGTACTAGGTTATCCCGTCGACCAAAAAATTATCACCAAACTATAAGATTAAATGCCAATAATGGATGATCGTGAATGTCACATTCAATGACATTCAATGTGATTCACGTGTTTAAAATGTCATTAAGTGATTTTTATTTCGACTTTTTATTAATATTTTTATTAATATTCTACTAATTATTTGTTTTTTTGTAATTAAAAATAAAAATTATGTCAATATGTATAATTTGGCTATTAGTTTGGCGATTTGTATAATTTGGCGAAATTGGTTGACGGGATAACAGAGTAGTACCCAAAAAAATTAAAACACTAAAAAACATTAAAAATACAAAAGTAAACATTTCGCCAAGCTACACGCAATAATACTAGTAATGTTTCCAAAAGACTCTGAGTGAGTTACAGTATGGGAAAACTCCTTGCGGACCTAAAGATTTTTGTAATGCACTTACATATGACTTTATGTTTAACAATTTTCTTCTTGTATTAAAACTGTGATGAAACTTCAAAGAGTTGATGTTTCTGTATTTGCAGGTCCAATTTTATGTATCATTCTGTAGGATTAATTTATTTAACACTACTTGAACCAGAAATACCTTCTTTGCGAAGAGGATTTTCTAAGTAAACTTGTAAACATTTTGAGATTGTAAAAAAAAAAAAATAATAAAACAATGATCATTTGCAGGACTTAATTTGCACCAGAGCTCAGCTTACGTATTTCTGTTTTTTGTACATATTTAAATATTGGTTGGAATTCACCAGAGCTCATAAATACAGGTCTCCGAAGCCCAGAATAATAGTGATTCAGAAAACTGAAGCCTAATTTACCCTTTCCTTTCCCTGTCATCTCCAGGTTTCTGCATTCTTTTCTATCAAAACATATATATGTGACGTGTGTTGCACACATAAGAAATGACATGTAAGATTTTCTGAAAATTTTTCTTATAAATGTTTTTGTTAGTTATACATTCATAATATTATATTATGTATGTATGCATATCTGTAAATAGTCCTTTTTTGTGTGTTGACACTATTTCTGAATCATAATTCCTATCTCATTTAGTTGCACAATTCTGCGACTAACATTAATAGGAAAAGATTTTTATCTGGAAGGAACAAAATACTAAAAAATGGAATATTTTATAGTTAAATGTATACAGATTGATATATTTAAAATTTTTATTTTGCTAAAGTAGAAAAAGATGTTTATAATGTATGCGGATATGAGAGATTGTGTGTGTGTGTGTGCGGGGGATCTAATTATAGACATAAATTAAACTCAGAAATATTGCAATAAATTCTGCATAAACAAAACTGCATATGATTGAAAAGAAATCTGTTTAAGTTAGTCTTCTGTTTTAATAGTATTATATAATATTCCTTATATTAGAAATATTGCATTTTTGTTTAAAAAATAAGTTTGGAAGAAATGGTAAAAAAAATAATTTGACAGTTAAGCTATGAGCTTTTCAAGCATGTAATATGTATAATAAGGTGTAATATTGAACAATTTTAAAATAATTCAATACTATTTCAACCATTTTTACACATGTCAGAAGAATTCCTTTATTTTTTAGAAATGATAAAATGTGTCGAATAAAACAGCAATATTTTTTTTTTTTTTTTTTTTTTTTTTTTTTTGCTGTTGTTCTATAAGCTGTAGGGTAATTGATTAATTAACTCAGCAAAGATTTTATTCCAATAACTTTCGAAACAATGGCTTTACATTTGCAAAATTCATATAAATTTATACGAAATATTTAAAGACTTAAAATTAGACTGAATAATAAGCATTTGTTTTATTAATGAGTGTGCAATAATAAAATGGGACATACAGTATTTGTCTAAAGGGCCAGATGTTTGTTACATATCCAGCTTTTACTATGTACAGTTTTCTTAATGTATGTTTTTCTTGTAACAGTTTTTTAATATGCTTTTCTGGTTTGTTTAATTGATATCTATTTATTGCTAAAAATGTTTTTTTCTACAGATTTCTGGTAATCAAAGCTTGAATACTTTATTTTCTTCTGATGCTCTGGTCAGATTTATTGGAGTATGTTTTCTTTAGTTTATTTTAGTATAATAATTTACATAATTAAAATTCTTGAAAAGTGTCTTAAATAGGTTATAAAATGCAAAATTGCCATTTGATTAAAAAAAAAAAATGTTTTATATTTTGTTAACTTGTGAGAATCTTGAAGATAGTAAAGTATACCCAAGAGCAGCTTTTCTAACATTCACAAGCTTTATTTTTTACAAAATATACATGCAAGCGAAGCTTAGTTTTCATATTTCCTTTTTAAAAGATTTGATCTTATTTTTTTATTTTTTAAGAAAAAAAAGAAGCTTTGATTTGTTGCATATTTGATCTATCACAAAAATGTATTTCACAGAGCAAAACTAGACATTTTTAAAGCTTTCTGCAAAAAGACCGCAGAACAGGGTAGTCACAAATCTAACATGGAAACATCAGGAAAATATTAGTTAACTTGGAAATTCATTGAAAAATATGTTAATTTCCAATATGATTGCAATAATCTGGGAAGAAAAAAATTATCTCAGCTCTTGGGCTCAGTCCGTGCCTGAAACCAACTTGGACTCTCTCTTTATATCAGCTTTCGGGCTCAGGGGCTCAGACTGATGGTAAAATTTTGTTTATACAAAAATTCAAAAACAAAGATCTCTAATTATGAAACAAGAATGTAGCCTAAGTTTCTTAAGCAAATTAAATTATTATTCTGTTTTTTAACATATTTTTCGGATGATTCTCAGTGCCAAAGATTCTGTTATAAAGATTTGATATCTTTATAATTATTTTGTACATATTTTCTTACACAAAAGTATTTCACAAATTCAAGAAGGTAATAAAAGGAAGGGTTTTATAAAAATTATTATGAGCAATTATTAATCAATATCTAATATATTTACTGTATGTATTATACTTTGGAATTTTAATGCTTTTATGCTATTGGAAATATAGTAGAAAAAAAAAACCTTTTATCTAATAGCAAACATTATCCTGATCAAGAACAGAATAAAAAGCTACATAAGAATATCTAGTTAAAATAAATAAATAAATTTTATGACAAAAGATTTGGTTAAAATCATCATCCAATTTAAATTATGTTTTACAGAATAGTCAAAGTTTTAATCTCTAAACCTGTCTTTAATATCACCAAATTTAATTATAACATGAAAAGTGGCAGATATAGATTCCTTTCATCCAAATTTCAAACTTTAAGTTTGCAGTACAGTTATATCCGCTTGTATCCCAAAACCATTCGTATTAGAATAAATGTTAACGATCACATTATAAATATTATATTAAACCTTGAAATTACAAAAAGAAAAAAAAGTCAAAATTTTCAGCAATTATTCTGGAGGACAAACATCTCTAATGTCATTCAAAGTAGTGATGAAATAATCATCCTTTCTGTAAATTTCTTACCATAAAAACTCAGTTAAACATTACTTAATCTAAGTCCTAACCTTTTGTTTGGCGGTATTTCTTATTTCCCAATTTAGCTGACCCCAAAAGTGTTTGATGACTTGTAATCTGTATCTGCAAAATTATATTGATATTTCAAATCCTGCATTATTATTTAATTTAGTCTGTTTTATAAGCCTGCCATGAATCTAAAATAATGATAGTGATATTCTCTGTCTTTTATTTTACCCATCTGTTCTGTCAAGAACTTTTAGTATAAACCATTCATTAGCTTCTTGGAATAATCCTCCAAGCAACCATTTCTGAGAAAGAATTTGACTGGCTTTTTAATTTTTAACCCTTTTAGGTGCAAAGTACTTTTATTACAAATGGCACCAGGATTTACAAACTAATTTATTTGCAAATAAATAAAAGCTTTTTTTTTTTTTTTTTTTTTTTTTTTTTCCCATGTGATTTATCAAAGCAAGCTTTTATTTTAAAATTTTAATGTGAATGTGGCATTTTAGAATAAACATTAAGTGGGATCCCTTCCCTTTAAGGGTTCAAAAGAAACTTTCACCAATCTTTGCAACTTTTTTTTTCAAGAAGGGGGTGCTCAATCTGTTATAAACTTATAGATAGACAAACTTCTGAGATAATCACTTCAATCAATAACTTTCATTCAATTGTCTTTTCTCTCATTTTACTGATGCTAATTTATCAGACTTGCTATACATGAACATTGCAGTTACAAATGCTAATTTGGAGTCATCCAACCAGTTTTCTTTTTTAATAGATATTCTTTTATCACAATTTTTCGCATTTCTCCACCACTATTTATCAGTTTAAACCCAAAAAAGCCAAGCAGTTTAAAATGAACTTGTTTTCAGAGCCAGCAGTTCTGCGATGAGGTAATAAGCAAATATCAATTATTCTTAACTGAAGTTTGCCCTTATTGTCATTACCATTATTACACAGTAAATTTTCATTCAGCTCCTCACTAGATATCATTTTGTTAACACAGTATTCTTACATTGTACAGTATAACGTATTTTTGATTAGCTATGTAAAAACTTGTGTAAATAATTTTATGTATAAACTTATTAAAAGTTTATGAATATTTTTTAAAAATTGACAACATGTATTTGTTAAAATATATTTATCTATGAAAATTTCATTATTTTAAAGTTAACCTGGAATAATTAGGGAATTTTTAAATACAATATTTGTGACCATCCTGCCAGAAGTACTCCAGGAAAAATAGGTTCACCTGAAAATGGTCTGAAATTGATATATGTGAAAATGCTATGGACTGTAAAATTTGAATTGCTCAGGATATCAAAATTTACAACATTGTTAATTTCAGATATTTTCATCTAAATTTTCTTCCTATAACAGTATCTTAAAAAAGAGAAATGGGGGACATTCTGTATTCACAGCAAAAACACATAAAAATCAGGCAGTTTCACCTAAACCCATCTTTTTATAGGAGTACAGCAAGGTCTTCCTTTACAAAGAAAAAAGAAAAAAAAAAAACTCTTTTAATATGGTAGATAGATATTTTTATTAAAGTTATCAAAGTCAGTTATTAAAAAAATTAATAGAATAATGTTACTGAAAGTAAGATTTTTCCGATATCTGATTGATTTATAAAGGAATGGTTCAGGTAAAAAGTAGGTCTTTTCTATGAATTAATATTGAAGTATTATATTGAAAAATAACATATAAACTGTTTTACTGTAAAAACTAAGCTAACCAAATTAAAAATATACTTTTATACATGAGATTTCCTGTTATGATGAAGTAATATTTTTCCAATACACCATAGTCAATATTTAAAAAATATTTTATTCTTGTATTTTAATTTTTTGTTAAAATATAAATGATTATTAATTTTATTTTTATATTTGCAGAAGACAAATGGCTCTTTGGAAGAAGCAATTCAAGAAATTGAAGAAAAGCTGCTGTACTTCTTGTGTACGGGTGATGAATGTTTTCCTGATCCTTGATCAAGAATCAGTTGAAGTAGAGAAATGCAGCTTAAAGACTTTTTGACCATTATATATTTACTGTCAAGTTTATCAAGTTGTCGAGTTTTTTAATTTTATGATTTACAAAGTTATTAATGGCCCTGCAGCTCAGTGGAGAATCTGAACATTATTTTGAAAGCCATGGATGCAAGCACTTAAATGTTTTATAATATGTATAGAAAATAAAATACTGTTTTAATTCTTATGTGATTCATTTTAAATATATTTATTGTGCAATAAAATTTTTTTTTTCTTTTAGTACTGTATATTCAAATGTGTAAGTATAAATTTTTCGATTTGTTTTGCACTGAAAGTTTTAAAGTATTGGCTGTGATGCTTAATACTTTGCCTCCTTGAGATGACTGACTTGCATTTGTCAAATTTGTTAAAAATCATTGAAATAATTGCATGTTTTATGTGTTACACAGTGACTAAGTTAGTAGGATACTAGATCAATGACAATGAACCCTAGTCTCACTAGAACTGCCTAATATAGTACCAATGTGTTAACACACGATAAAATGGTGTGCATAAACTTATGAAATGGACATACAAAGGTCAAAAGATTAATATCATAGCACTAGCAGAGTAAAAAGAAGGTTGTAACTAGATGTGAAGTTAATATGAATTTACTTCTATATAGAGAACTTTTTTGAGGTGATGCAACAAGCTTTTTGGATTGATGGAATGTACCAAACTGAAAGACTAATCATACCATGAATAATGGAAGGCAAACACTGAAATATATTTGTTATGGTGAAATGGGTGTTCTGTTAATATGCTGATTTCATTTAAAATTGAAGGTTTTTAATTATTAAAGTAAAATGAATATAAATAAATTTTATTTACGATTTATTTTAAGAAGCACACAGAAGTGCAGTGATTCTTTTGAACACCTAACCTTAGGATGATAGTTTGACAGGAGTTTTTCTCTTGTGTGAAACATCTTCTAACATACTCAATAATTTTTTACAAATTAAACTTGATGAAATATACTATGTTTCTTGTGTTTGACTGTTTGTTATTAAAGACACTAAAAAGAAAAACAAACAAATCAATACTTTAAATCAAACATATCTTTTACTGCATTCTATTATAACCTCTATTGGTAGGCTTGGGTTTCATTTCCGACAACATGTACTTAAGTAATAAATTTTATTTTAGCTAATGTGTGTTCTTTCAATCCTGAGGGTTTATCACATTAATTCTCTCTAAAGGTAAATATTAACAAACATTTCTTCTTCTTCTTCTTTTTTTTTTTTTTTTTTTTTTCAATTATTGGGGAGGGAAAATGCACTTTTCCATTATTATTTTATCCAATGTTTTCTTGAAAAATTAGAATAAGTTAGTAATTAAAAAGAAAAAAAAAAGTCAGCTGTCAACTACATTTAATCATTTTTCTTCGGTTTCTGATATATGTTTTACTAAAGTGCAGTTGCAGTTTTACAAAGATTTATTTTTGTTTACATGTTTAAATACACAGTGCAATGACTTAAAGTAGTAATTAAAAAAAATGCAAAGAGAGAATTTTGTTATGGAAAAAAAAAGAATATGTCTATACAGTCCTCTCATATGTTTATATGCAATATCATAAACTTACGAGTCTACTTCACTTATGCAAAAACATTCACTTACTCGTGTTTGTCCTATGAGAAAATTCCTTTTAAATATATTGTTTGCATTTCCATATTTTTAAAAACCTTTTTTTTTTTTTTTTTCTTCCAAATTTAAGATAACTGACCTAAATCTCAAATATATATATATTTTTTTCAATTTATTTTGTATGAGGATGTTTTCATTTTCAAAATGAGTTTTGAAAATTAAAGTAGCCTCTTAATAAACCTGCAAAAAAAATCGATGAAGTAAAGAATGAACTTTGTAGAGATCAGCCTTAGCTATCCAATATCAAGAAGAAAAAAGTATTTAAAAACATTGAAATGCAAATGGTATTTTAAAAGAAATCCTGTCATTAACATTAGTGAGTTAGTGTTTTGATGCGAATTAAATTAGTCTTTTAATAAACTTCAAACTCATCCATTTTGTTTAAAAAACAAATCATTCACTGTAGAACATAACCTTTGCATCATTACAAGCCCCCCCCCCCCCCCCAAAAAAAAAAAAGGTTACAAATAATGATTGATTCTATAATATCAGAGATGAGATGAGATTTTCAGTTTTTTGAATACCATCATAATCTTAAACAAAATTTTGTTGTATTAAATCGCCAAAATGTTCTGATTAAATAAAATAACATTTTCTCTGTGATTATGCAGGTATGTAAAAAGTTGGAAATCCCATCTTGATTTAGAGATTTTAGTCATAATTTATTTATTTTATAAGTTCCTCATCATTGTTGAACTTTACAAATATGTCTTTCCTAACAAATATATTTTAAAGTTACTGATTGGAAGTAGTGGTGTCATATCAATAATAATCTTGGACACAATACCTGAAATTATTAATTGGAATTGCAAATTTCAAACCATGATTAGAATGAATATTGAATCTACAATACCAGCATTGTACTATAAACCTGTTTTTGGAAAATATCAACAACTGCATTTTATGTTACTTCTAAAATAGAGGCATATGTTACATAAATAGTTCATCAACTGTAGAAAGTAAGACATAGAAATTTATTAAATCTCTTATAAAATTTCTCTTTAATTCTGTTATTTATCTGTATTAAAATATAGAACTAAAGTTAATTATAATATTAAATCATAAAAAATTAAATTTTTAAAATTATTTCAGACATAAATAAAAATTACTATTGAAAACAAAGAAAAAAACCCTCTATTACAAACATAATAAACTATAAATATACTAAAAAGCAAAGCAAAAAAGATTCTCAAAGTAAAAGTGAAATCGTCCATTTTGTCTATATATTCAATCAATACAAACAAATTCAATCGAAAAACAAAAAGTGAAAAAAATGGATTTATTAAAAAAGAGTGCAGTCACTCTTTTTACACACTAATTTAGTCAAATTAGGAGTGAAAAAGTAACTTATCAAAAAGGAGTGCAGTCACTCTTTTTACATACTAATTTAGTCAAAATAGGAGTGAAAAAATAAATTATCAAAAAGGAGTGCAATCACTCTTTTTACATTCTAATTTAGTCAAAATAGGAGTGAAAAAACAATTTATCAAAAAGGAGTACCGTCACTCTTTACATATACTAATTTAGTCAAAAAAGGAGTGAAAATTGCTTTTCAGAAAGGAGTGAAAGGGCTTATCAAAAAGGAGTGAAAATATTCACTCCGCACTAAGGATGAAATTCACTCCTATAGGATAAGTGCATCTTCGACACTGGAAAGGAGTGAAAATTCACTCCTTTTGAGCGAAAATCGATGATTTTTTTTAAGAGAGTAAATCTTATCGATTATCTAGTATCTTTTTATAGTCTTTATTTCGGCATAAAGACAAGGATTTCCCTTTTTATTACTTTTTATAGACGATTAATAATAGCTCTTTTAAATGTACTCTCAAAACATTATATAAAAAAGTTTTTTGAATTAAAAAAAAAGCATTTAGAAATTCCGTATAAAGCATGTTGGACAAACTATATTTTTTCATTAAGAAATAAAAAAAGGAGGCATTTTTAATTGATAGACGATAAAAACCTTTAATTGAACTTAAATGCTTCATATTTTATTATCAGCACGAAAGCAAAAATTAAGTTTTGAATGTTCACAGATTGAAAAAGGCGATACATTTTTTAAACGTCAGTTTTGCTTTTTTGTATTAATTTAGATAAATAATCTTGTTCTAAGAAAAAGAGAAAAATAGTTCTTTTTTTGTATTTTCGTTTGATAAGCAGTTAAAAAACATTAACAATATAGCTTGTCTAGATTTTTTTTTTTCAAGTAATTAACCGAAGTAAAATTTCTATCAAGTTAAAAAAAATATTTGTTTTCAGAAAAGGGAGAGAAAACAAAATTTTTATAAAGAAACATTTACATAAGAAAATGATTTGAAGAATTTTATTTTTGCGTAGATTTTGACTGCCAAATGTTTAAAAAAGTCATGAGAAGTTTTTGTGCATAACATTTTTACAATTTAACAGAATAACATTTCTCTCTCTCTCTCTCTATCTCATCCTCTGTGAGATCGATTTGTAGTGTATATGGCGCGGAGCGCCATTTATACTAACATGATCTTTATGAATAACATTTTCGCAAACAAAATACTGATGCGAAAGAAACGCGAAAATCTCAACTGTAAATCATCATGACTGCATTTCTTAAATTTGTACAATCTATAGATGGCGCTGTTGTCACTTTCGGTAAATATCATGAGATATTTTGCCTTTTATTGAAGAGAAGTAATTTGGTGCGATTAGAGAGTAGATTTGTAGTATGTATTGGAATGGTGTCTCAACCCGAGATGTTTTTTGTGGTGTAACAAGATTTATCAATCTGTTACGCATTTTACCGCCTAACCAGTGGCGTGGTTGGTAGCGGCAGCTGCTGCCACACCGCTGGTTCCCGGTTTCGAATCCGGCTAGCTGCATGGATGTCTGTGTTGTCCCTTTGAAGTGTAATAAATATGCGTAATGGATATCTTTAATAAAATAAGTGTTCTGCATTGTCTCTGTTTCTGTGTATTATGAGTCAATCGAGGCGACAGCCATAATAGCTATAGGCCTCAAAGCACTGTCAATTCAAAGTTCAAAGTACGCATTTTACCGAATATGTATATAGTGTTGTAAATAATAGTGTAGATGTTGTGATGTCTTCATTAAAAATGTGACTGTTTAAGAAGTGTTTAGTATTTACCCGACGAACACCCCCCCCCCCCCCCCACACACACACACAAACTGTAATAACTTTTTTTTTCTTCAGTTGAACGGATTCTGAGTTTTGGCGCGATAAATACTTATCTACTATACTTTTAGATTTGTTAAGAAAGTCATTGGAAGTATATGCAGTACCGCAGAGGGATCCTGGCAAAGTAGTTAATGGGACTCAACGTATCTTGCAATACTAGGCGAAAAAAGTATTTTCTAATTATATGTATAATAGAATAATGTGTCATATGAGAAATATTTTTTTTTTTAAATACCACCACTTTCACATTTTAATTTGCATATAGTTATTTATAATTTCAAAAAACTTTCTGACATTTACAACATTTTCAAGATTGATTACTCTTTTACGTTCACAGTTACTTTAATGAAATTTATACATTGCCCGCTATTTGCACGAACTTTTCGTGTAAGAAATAAAATTAATAAATATTTTTTTTTTGCGTTAAACATTAAAAAATCAATCTAAATTAATGTTATATAGAAGAACCATTCTTGCGATTTCTTTTGACAGACTCTGGTTCCTTAAGAGGCTACTTCAGTCAAATGAAAAGACCCGTTTGCTAATATACTAATCATATGGAAGAAATTTATAAAGGTATCTCGGATGCATTTCAATATTTTTAGATGATTTTTTTAGATAACTGAGATCGATCTGTATGCAGGCCATTCATTACTTTTTTTTTTCATTTTGTTTACAGATATTTTTTGAGGATGCTTTCATTTTTGGAACCGGTTTGGAAAGCGAAAGCACCCCCATAAAAGTATTTTTCGACCAAAATCAAAAAAGTAAAAAGCGACCTGAATACAGATCAATCTCATCTGTCTATTAAAAAAAAAAAAACCTTGAAATGCAACCAAAATATCACTATAGACAGTTATGTATACAGACAATAAATTTCTTTCATAAGATTAGCATTAGCGAATAGATTTTTTCATTTGACTTAACTTTACACAACCCCGATCATGGTCAACTATTCAATTTCTTCAACTTTCAACTATTCAATTTCAACTTTTCATTTGACTTCTCTTTACACAACCCCGATCATGGTCAACTATTCAATTTCTCTGATATCTCTGATGACCAGCTCTGTAAGTAGGGATTGACCAAAACAAAGGTTTCAGTTTGAGATCAAATTTCGGGCATCTGAATTCTGGCTGAAAACGAAATTTTATGAAATAAAATTTTTGCACACTGTTTTTCTTCAGTATTAGCTGAAATTTTCTATTAACCTCTTCAAAATAAAGAACTTTGATATGAAAATTATTTACTCAGATGTTAGAAAACATTATTTTAAGTTTGTTAAAAGTAATTAAAATCAATTTAGAAACAAATATAAAATTTATTGACAAATGTGGTTTTTCACACCTGTAAAAAACAGAAAATTGCATATTACTCATAAATACTACTTACAATTCCGTAATACAAATATGTAAAGTATATGAACTAAACTTTGAAAAAAATCTACTTTTTGACTTCTCCATCTTTTTTAATTTTACAAAAAGTTCGTTTCAATTTCTCATGAAAAATCAACTCTGCATCGCCTTTTGCTGTGAATTATATATATATAATTTTAGTTAATGGCTTATTGTAATTAGCAATAATATATAAAATCAGCTGAAAAAAACTACTGTACATAAGTAACGTTGAAGTTTTGGATACGTTGCAGATATGCACTACAAAAGATTAAATTAAGCTATTCGGAAATAGTAGTGCACAAAATTTATAATCATTTACACCCTTCATAGGAGCTATTTCATTGGCTTAAGATCTATTTTCAATAAGTATTCTATGCAGTAAATTATGACACTTTAAATTGTTTTCGTTTGAATTATATTGCAGGTAATTAAAAGCATGAATGCATTCATTAAAACCTCACACAGTCTTACAGTTAACAGTCTTTACAGTTAAAAGCCTTTATTGTTATTGTAATTAAAATCAGATGTATATTCATCATCCCAGCGCTGTATAAAAGGTATTAATATATCAGATTTATTATACGGAAAATATTTTGGCTAATGACAAAAGGATAACGGGTATATCTAAAGGAAATGACTTATGTCACTTTATTTTAATGCAAATATAAGAAATTGCCCTAGTAACTTGACATTTGTATTGAGGGTATAAATAATGTTACTATGTTCATTTTTGGTATATAATTAAGTTAATGAACAAATACAATGTAACTTGTGTAGTGATAGCTATGCATTTATTTTAAGTAACATAATGAGATATATTAAGTGACATTTATATAAATTAATTGTGATTCAAATGAGAATTTGCTAAGGGTGAAGGATTAAATGTTATCTTGATATCAATTTATTCAGAATGAATTCCGAGACATATTTCCTGCAAACGCTGTTGAGTTTGTTGAATGGAATTTTCATTATTACACTATACTATATTTATGAAAAAACATTTTGGAATAATTAAATTTTGGAATAAAACTTTATTTTCATGTTTTATCAGGTTTCTGTACTTAAAAAGTGAAAACGGAACCAACGTGAGATCAGCCCAGTGTCTGTCACAGCTATTTTACTTGTAAACTATGAAAGGTAGAATGTAGAAATTGGCAGAAGTAATAAATACTATTGACTCATATATTTATACACTATATGGCCATTGATTATTGGACACTTGCGATTTTAGACATTTTGTTAAATATTCAGAAAAATACATGAGGAATCATCTCAAAACTCTTAGTGTATAAATATAATAATACAAGTCATACATCTCCGTGAAGATTGTTTCCCGGAACCCCAGAGGGGACCGTCAACAAATTTAAAAAAATGAATATCTTTTGAATAAGCCTGTCAAAACTAATATAGCAAAAGCGCTCAAACTCTAGATTATGATTGAATGCCTTATTGTAACACGCCTTGTTCATTTTTATGCAAATAGCATGCATACTCGCAGAGTAATTAAGGTTTTTATAAAAATGGTCCCAAATTTTTCCAAGTTTTTTCCTTATAATTTTCTTAATATAAAATATTTTATTATTCTTAATATAAAATATTTTTTCAGAAAATATGACAAACAACATTGCACTCCTGTCATCAGAATTAAAAAATAATGAAAATTGTATACAAAATGAGTAGGTTTACTAAATAATTTTTTGCTGCGCATGCGTCAACGATATCAAAATTTCATTTGCATATTATGTTAGCTAAATGTATAGAGCAACTTTTGTGAAAGTCACAAAATCATAACTTGAAAATTCTGAAAATAATCGTCAATTGAATAAGTTGAAAATCCGTTATTCTCAAAATGAAGCAAAAACAAGAGGGGTTGTATACATATATTCATTGATTAGTGTCAATATAGAATACACAATACAGGATGTACTACTACATTTGGATAAAATCCCTCATTTTTTTGCTTCATTTTGGAAAACGGATTTTGTCCTTTCTCTATAGACGATTACTTTCAGAATTTTCAAGCTATGATTTTGAGACTTTTACAAAAGTTGCTCTATACATTTAGCTAACATAATATGCAAATGAAATTTTGATATCTTTGACGCATGCACAGTAAAAAATTATTTAGTAAACCTACTCATTTTTCATACAATTTTTATTATTTTTTAATTCTGATTACAGGATACTGTGTGCAATGTTGTTTGTCATATTTTCTGAGAAAAAAAATATTTTATATTAAGAACTCTGAAAATTATAAGGGAAAAACTTGGGAAAAAATTGGGTCCATTTTTATAAAAACCTTAATTACTCTGCGAGTATGCATGCTATTTGCATAAAAATGAACACAGTGTATTACAATAAGGCATTCAATCATAATCTAGAGTTTGAGCGCTTTTGCTACATTAGTTTTGACAGGGTTATTCAAAAGATATTCATTCTTTTTTAACTTGTTGACGGTCCCCTATAAAGTTTCGGTAAAAAATCTTCACGGAGATGTATGACGTATACTATTATATTTATACACTAAGAGTTTCGAGTAGATTCCTCATGTATTTTTCTGGATATTTAGTAACATGTCTAAAATCGCAAGTGTCCAATAATCAATGGCCATATAGTGTAGATTAATCCTTCACAAATACATTTTAGGGAAAATATATAGGGGTTAATTTAGTTTATTGAAATAAAATTCTTTATTTTGTACATCGTGCGGAATATCATGTGAAGGCTTTCGTTATGTAGAATTCGAAAATACATTTAATTTTAGGTATTAAATTTTCAGAGAGTTTGTCGAAAATATCATAAAAATATATTTCTCCATCTGAATTTACTTAAACTAAAATTATAGAAAAAATAAGAATAGTAGACGTTAATTTAAACTTTGCAGGGAAAATACGGCGATTATTTTAAGTTACATAGAAAATCCCATTTTCCCGTTATGCACAAATTTCGATTTGCAGGCGTTCAGTAAAGGCGTCAAGGAGCGCCGGAGACACCTATCGTCGCAGAAATATAAAAAGATTATTGTTAAGGAAAGACTACGTGGAAATTTAAATGGTTGCGTTTCATAAACCGTAAAATTTAAAAATATTTTTATTTATTCGTTTTGCATTGGGTGAAAATGGGACAGATAAACCGCTCTAATCTATATTATTTATACATTATGAGAGAAATAATAAATATTCTAAGAAGCAAAAGTTCAATATGTAACGATGCAGTTTCATTTCACTTAGCAAAAGTATGGTTCGAGTTACTCAGTGGTTAAGAAAATAAAAATAAACATTTAAATAAACTAAAACAATAACTTATATAAAAAAAACATGGAAATTTGAATAGTTGAATTTCATAGACCGTGCCACTTCAAAATATTTTTATTGGTTTGTTTAGAACATGACTCAGGTATAATCGAAACATACAAACAGTTGAATGAACCGATTTTTACAGTTTTTAAAATTCTAATTTGCGTATTTAAGAAATTAAAATTAGTATATTAGTATATTAAAAGCTATTAATTATGTATTTTTTAATTAATTGTATATTATCTTTCCTAATTAAATAAAAAATGAATTATATTGGATATTAAACATATCTCTCTATTCAATTATACAGTATAATTAAAACCACGTATTCTTACGTAAAACTCGTGTGTTAATTGCATTTACTCTTACAATAATCAAATAAGGCATGTATTCATTATTGCAGACACTATAAAAGGTATTCACATATTCGATTTACATTACGGAAGATATTATGGTTACTGACTAAGAGATAAGATGTTTATATAAAGAAATGTCATATGACAGGTCATTTTCATGCAAATATAAAATTTTCCCAAATTAAAGTGACGTTTGTAATCAGATAAGAAATACTATGTGAAAGAGGTTATAAGCATTAATTATAAGGCACAAGATAAAAGTTAGCAAGCAACATGCATAAACTGTAAATATGAGGTTTTACTTCTAAGAGTAAAGTAATAAAAATATCGAAGGAAAATTTCAATAGAATAGAATTAAATACAAGTTTTTTATCAATAGCTTCAGATCTTTTGAATGATGTGAGATTAGTATAATATTTCAAATAATATAAATACAAAAAAAAAAAAAAAAAAAAAAGATTTTGTTGTCTACAAATTTATTTTGTCGCTTTTATTATTATCTTTCATTTTCATTATTATTCATATTTTATTTCATTTCATTTTTTAATAATACCCACCTTATTTATTCACATAATTTTAGAATGAAATGTAATACTCAAATTATTATTTAAACAAGTAGGAAATTAAATGTGAAATGTGGCAAACTTAGATGCACTTGTATTGTAATTAGTTTCATAAGTATTCATAGTATTGGTGAATTCTGTGTTGTACTTTAATGTGAAAATCCATGAATATAAAATTACTACACTTCTGTAGATTAAATTACATTCTAAGTAATTTGTTGGAAGAGTCTAAAACTCCTCCAACTAAGATTCATCTATCCAAAAGGCGACTAGGCCCACAACTAGAGGAAGGTAACATTTTTCTTTACCTCTTTTTTTCTCTCTTTTCTTTTCTTTCTTTCTTTCTTTTTCTTTTTTTCTCGGAGGATACATTTTGAAACTTTGAATTTACTTTTTGATATATGAAGGTAAGGACTAGACAAAAAAATATGTGTTTGTGATTCACTAACACATCTATAATTAAGATAAATATAATTAGGTTGGCCAATACTAGGGCGTTTAGCTTGTTATTTACTTTAGAAAAGAATTAAGTATAATAATTATTGATAAACGATAGCTTTAATTTTAATTGGAGCAATGTATTTAACTCAAATGTATGCGCATTTGAATGGCAAAAGTACATTTATTTTATTTTTGTTTGTCTGTATGTCGTTTCTATTCTTTTGCACTCCACTTTATACAAACACGTAGTACAGACTTGACTGTTCAAAATGTTGCGGTAACAGGTTTGGTGATGCGTGGGATGATATGTAACTTTTGGAGAAATTTTATTTTCTTGTTTTAAATAAATATAACACACATGAATTAAACGTGCACTTGAATTTCCATTTGGACTAATATTGGCTGCTATAATTGACTACAAGTTAACCCTTTCATGCAAAAATGTTATTTTACTTTATTATATTTAAAAAATCGATTTCTCAATAAATGAATCCCTTTTTTCCCTAATTTTTTTCTAATCAGATCTCTTAATATTGTTTAGTGTTTTCTTATCTCCAGTGTTATTTTGATGTTTTATAAATTTTTATTCTACATTTAAATATGAATTTGACCTTTTTTCAGACATCAATATTTCAAAGAAATATATATAAAATATTACTCGAAAGTCCAAAAATTGTTCTTTATCTACAAATATTTATCCGAAATCTATAAAAATGACCCAAATTTAAAAAAAGGACTTTTAAAAGGGCAAATTTGAACAAAGTTTTAGCCTTTGCTAAAGTGTTAAAAAATTATTATGTTATTGTAACATGTTACCAAACTAATGATCTTACCACGGAACCTGTTAACAAAAAATAACTGTTTTTCCTGTCTCTATTTATAAGGCAATACTTCCTCAATGACGCTCATATGGATGAAGAGGTTAATTTTTCAAATTAAGTATTCAGTTAATTGAATTTTGGTAAGCGTCTGTCCATAAATGATACCGCACAATTTTTCAATATTTTTGACTCCCTCCTTCCCACTTTGTCACAAAGTGTCACACTCAACCTTACTCCCTCTCACCCGTCGTTTGTCACATGCCACACTATGTTACATTGACGTATAGTTGCAGTTCAGAAACAAAGCACTTCGTTATAGATCATATTTCAAACTTTAATTATATGTTTTAGTGACATTTGTAATAATAACAATAAAAAAAATCGGATACTTACTTTGTATGAAATAAAATTAAGGTTTAAACAAAAAAATAAAAAAAAAATTATGTAGAATGGTAATAAAATATTAACATGGAAGAGCAATTGAAAACAGTAGTTGAGTTTTGAGATTAGAAATGGAATTTAATATATTTGACGTTAAATCTTTTACTTTATGAATATAGAATGCTTAAATTTTAAAATAATTTCAAAATTTAATCTACTTGTTTTTAATGGTTTCATTTAAAATAAAATGTGTGATGTCACATTTCATCTTACCCCTTCCCATCTCTTTGTCACAAACTGCCACAATTTCACTACCCCCCCCCCCCACCTTTGAAAAGTGACATCATTTGTGGACAGTCCCTATATTTAAATAATCATATGTTTATTTATGTTGCTGTGAATTAAAACCATTCATTATTTCATCACTCATATATTAATTGCATTAATTCTTATTATAATTTAATCCAACTTCAACTAGTTATAAAAGATTTTGTTAATCAGAAAATATTTTGATTGACGACAAAAGACTTAAACTTATATTTAACGGAAATGAAATACGTCACTTTTGTTTTAATGCAAATACAAGAATTTCTCGAAGTAAAATGACGTTTGCATTGAAGGAGAAATTTTTTTGTGTCCATTTTTGGCATATTACTTAGTTAATGAATAGATACAATGTAACTTTATACACTGTAAAACATTTGTGTAACATTACTCCATAAAACTGGTGGCAGCAAATCTGCCACCAGTGTTATGGTGAGATTTTTTTTCACTTATATAATGACGTAATTTAAACATGCGTTACTGGTGTAACATTACATAATAGTGTAATGTTACACTGGTTATCTTGGTTAAATCGGTATTATCGTATTCCACCATAAACTTGGTAGAAGCTTGGCAGCCACCAACTTTATGGAGTAATGTTACACAAATAACTTTGAATAATCAAAGTTTCGTGATAAGATCTAGCAAGTAACAGATATTCAATAATTTTGATCTCAATATGAGGATTTATTTATGAAGATTGAACAGTTATTATCTTAACATAAATTTATGCGGAGAGAAATTAAAATTAATACTTAATGTTATAAATTAAGTACTCAGTTAATTGGATTTTGGTATCTTTAAATATTCATATAATTATTTATGTTGCTGTTAATTAAGACCATGTATTATTTCATCACTCATATATTAATTGAGTTCATTCTTATTGTAATTTAACAAACGTATATTTTACTTAAACTTGCCATAAAAGATATTTGCATATTGGATTTATTATACAGAAAATATTTTGGTTGACGACAGAAGGCTAAATCGTGTATCTAAAGAAAATGTAATACGTCAATTTTATTTTAATGCAAATACAAGAATTTGCCGAAGTAAAGTGACGTTTATATTGAAGGAGAAAATATTGCATATGTCCAGTTTTGGCATATCACTTAAATGAATATACACAAAGTAGCTTTTGTAGTGAAACTGGTGCTTTGAATAATCAAAATTTCGTGATAAGATTTAGCAAGCACATGCACCAATTAATTTTGATGCCAGTGTGAGGATTTATTTATGAAGATTTAACAATTGTTATCCTAACACAAATTGATGGGGAGAGAAATTAAAATTAATACACATTTTTAAAAAAATTAAGTATTCAATTAATTGAATTTTGGTATATTTAACCCCTTAACGCGCAGTGTTGCCGGGTCGGCAACACCTAAAGTTCCCCCTGTTTAGAGACGCAAAAACTCCTTGAATATTTCAAAAACTACTCTAATGACTACTTTAAATATTTCTTATGAGTTCTAGATGGCAGCACCACAGAGATCAAACTCTACTGGTTTTAAATAATAGGTAAAATGTTTTATTGTAATACGCGCTTCACAGCAATGCTCTTCTCACTGCGCTTATCAATGCTTTACTTATGGGAGGTTACCACTTCGGCAACAGCTGTATAATTAAAATGGTTAGTGCAATCTTTACAAAACAATACCTGTGTACTCCTCTAGGCCTAAATAGATTGCCTAACTTTTTTTTTCTTTAAATTCCAACTTTAAAGAGTAGTGCGCCGGAAAGGGTTAAATATCCATATATTTACTTATGCTGTTAATTAAAACCATGTATTATTTCATCGTTCATATATTAATTGCATTTATGATTCTTATTATAATTTAATCAAACGTATATTTTAATTGATTTTGCCATAAAATATATTTGCATATCCGATTGATTATACAGAAAATATTTTGGCTGACGTCAAAAGGCTAAATCGTGTAGATCTAAAGGAAATGTCACTGTTATTTTAATGCAAATATAAGAATTTCCCGAAATAAAGGGACGTTTGCATTGAAGGAGAAAATATTGTATGTCTCCATTTTTGGCACATCACTTTGTTAATGAATAGATACAATGTAGCTTATAAGTTATATTGTGTCTATGCATATAATAACACTGATCTTTGAATAATCAAAGTTTCATGATAAGATTTAGCAAGTAATATATATTCATTAATTAATTTTGATGTCAATATAAGTGTTGATTTATGAAGATGTGACAATTATTATCTCAACATAAACTGATGCACAGGGAAATGAAATTTTCTAGAATATGTTTTACAAAATTAGTTGCGTTTAATGGTAGGGGTAGTGGGGTGAAAGGTGACAGAGGGAGGAATAGAACAAGTTTTTTTTTTTACTTTATTTGTCATTCTAAACATTTCATAAATCGCACACAAGATGAAGGCTAGTTAGCTTAATCTTCACTTCACTTTAAAAAAATCTATCTGTGTACGTTTGCTATTGTTTAAAAGAAAAGATTATTTCAAGACTCGAAAGTAAATTTGCTTTATATACATTTTATGCATTTATATATGTTCCATAAATTAGTTTCCCGATTCATGGAACATTATACTGTATATTATCCATAATTTTAACTAAGCCTAAAAGCAGCATTTTTGTTTATACAAGAAGCTTAACACAAAACAAGGAGGTGGAGAGAAATGGGAGAGGTAGAATTCTCTCTTTTTTTTATAAGATGAATGTAAATTGCTAATATACAAACATTTTTAGAAGTTAATCTATATTAATAAAATAACAAATCGCTCTGTGTGTGTGTCTGCGATTGTTAGCGAAAACTAAGGTACGTACGAAGCTCAAAATTTTTCTGAGAGTAGCCCAATATCTCTCCTGATGCACCTGACGCTCAGAATTTCAAAATTCTATTTATTAACTGAGTAATTAATTAAATTCCAAATTTCACTCTCATAAAAAATCGCTTTTTTTAGCTTTTTTCCTTTTCATTTTCTTATGGTTGGTTGGTTGCATAAAATTTTTGCAGAAATAATTTTTAAAACTGAGACTGACCTTTAAAATTCATAGACTGGCAAACTGCCAGTTTAAATGAGGATTTTTTTTTTTTTTTTAATCACAGCTGCTGTACGCCATGGAGGAAAAGATAGGTGGTGGCGAAGTAAACCGAAATAAAGAAAGGTTTGCAAGAGGAAACCATTTATCGCTGAAATTTTAAATTCTCAAAATAAAGCACGAGGAAGGAATTTTGTATTAATAAGACGGATTGAAAGAAATGAATTAGAGCTGAAGCATATTTTACGAAGAAATCGTAACTTTTTTAAATGTTTTTTTCTATTATATTATTTATTAAAATAAATGTTTGCTTTTAAAATAATTGAAATTGGAAAATTAAAAACAATTAAATGTCAAAACAAAATTAAATAAATATTGAAAACATATGATTTGAAGTAAAAAATTTTATTACTAAAAGTTTTCTCTTTTTTTTCAGAAATTTTTAATACTTTATAACGTAGATGAAAAATGTTTATGATTTAACAACATATTTATAATTCCATGTCAATATATAAAATATAGTGATGAAAAGATTCTTTTAAAATCATGCATGAACACTTAAATAATAATATTAATCTAAAATCTAGATTTCAGAGTGCAGACGATTTTAAGACATTAACGAAAGAGTGTTGATTTTTCAAGCAAAGTCTTAAATGATGCTTCTATATTGATATTTCAAAGTCATATGATAAAAATAATCAAATAATTCTTGCCTATGACTGATCTAATTGTATCTTTTATGCATTCTGATAGTGTATTATAGGCAATAATGGCACAAAACGTTATTTTTTAAACGAAATTTTAGTCATCTATTCAATAACAGTTTAAAAGGTAAAAAACAAAAACAAAGAAATACTGGTTTAAACCAGTTTGAATTGATCGGAGTTTCAAAGCACATGGTTTTGTTGGTGCTTATTTGGACTTAATGTCGCGGATTTTAGAGTTACATCTTTTGCGTCACCCCAAGACATTGTACTGCCACTCTATTAATTTCTTTTTACTATATGGTTGTACCCATATTTTTGGCATTTCGAACATTAGAATGTATGAGTCATTAGCTGTGTTGCAATAAAAAACATTACACAACACTTTTCTATGAGTTTATTTTTTTAATCATTGATTAAATTTAAATGTGTTCTATTCAATTTAAAATTGTAATATGGCTTTAAATTGTTTTTAAAACAAAAATAAAATAGCTGTTTGGCGTACAATTGTTTGTATCCGCAAACGATTCATTTACCATAATAAATTATCAAATAGCTAAGTAAATTATCTATCAGAAATAGCCATAAAAAGAATAGTAGCAAAACTGATTATAACCTTAATGTTTTGACTAATTTAAACATAACCCGATTCCAACCAGAAAAAAAAAACAGACCACACTCCGATCCGTGATACACAAAATTTCCGCGAGTATAAACCCGACCTTGACCTAAAAATTCTGTTTGGGAAGAACTATGGATTTGATAACTGACCCGAACCAAATCTGAATCCCGCAAAAATGTTCAAGTGAAGCATAACCCGATTCAAACAAGGAAAAATAATTTGCGTGGGCATGAAATCTGACCCGAACCTAAACATTTTCTTTAAAAAAACCCGAAATATGACTCGAACGAAATCTGAAACCGATAAAAATATTCCAGAGAACTATAACCCGATCCCAGCACGACAAAATACTTTCCATGGTCATAAACCCGACTCAAACCTAAAAAATTTCGTTTGAAAAATCCTGAACTTTGACCCAAACCACATCTAAATCTGACCAAAGTATTCGAAAGAACCATAACCGGATTCGAGTAAGACAAAATAATTTCCGTGGACATGAACCCGATACTAACCTAAAACTCCCATTCAAAAAAATACCTGAAATTTGAATCGAACCAAATCTGAATCTGACAAAACTATTTCAAACAAACGCAACCGGATCCAAAC
The DNA here is from genome assembly GCA_964019185.1 of Maratus speculifer. NCBI lineage: Eukaryota > Metazoa > Arthropoda > Arachnida > Araneae > Salticidae > Maratus > Maratus speculifer. The sequence goes on from CAXHSM010000002.1 coordinate 738,036, forward strand.
AAGACAAAATATTTCCATGGACATGAACACAATCCGAACCCAAAAAATTTCTTTGAAAAAATCGCGAACTGAACGAAATCTGAACTTGGCAGAAATATTCCAGTGAAGCATGTCCTTATTCGAACAAGACAGAATTATTTCCGTGAACATGCAAGAAGACCCGAACTCAACAGTTATATTTGAAGAAAAAACTCGAAATCTGAATTGAACCAAATCTGGACCTAACAAAAATATTCCAAAGAACTATAACCCAATCCAAGCAAGACGAAATAATTTCTATGGATATAAACCCAACTCGAACCTAAAAAATTCGATTTGAAAAAAACTAAAGTTTGATCCAAACCACATCTAAATTCGACCAAAATATTCGAAAGAATCATAACTGGTTTCGAGTATGACAAAATAATTTCCGTGGACATGAACGAGATCCGAAGCTAAAAATTCTATTTGAAAAAATACCTGAAATTTGAATCGAACCAAATTGGAACCTGAATTACATTACGGTAAGTCTTTGATTATATTTAATATCCCGTTAGGTTACAGTTAGGTCACGGTTAAGTTAAAGTTAGGTTAAAGTTAAACGCATTTGTTTTATGGTTAGAATAAGGATATGTTACAATAAAGTGAAAGCTAGGTTACATTTATGTTATATTTAATTTACAGTAAGGTACTGTTAAGTCAAAGTTAGGTTACAGGCAGGTTATGGTTATGGTAAAAAAGTTTGCAGTTAGGAATTTATCCATAGAGTGGACATTATGCATGATTTGATTAAAAATAACACTTACTTTTGTTAAATGGTTCTGAAATTATAATACTACATACCAACACTTTAGCTACGAGCGAATATCGATTTCATTCATGGTATAGTCGGATTTAAGAGTGATATAATTAGTTTGAAATTCAAAATATTTCACTTGGGATTTCTATGTGAAAAAAAAAAATAATAATTAGTTACGTGACTTAACAGTGATTTTTGATAAATATCAACACTTTAACACGAAAATCACGCAGTCGTTGGATGCATATTTCCTCCCACATTTCTCATCGCTCATTTTGAGTATTTTTAGAGCTTAACATTAGCTGTTTTTTAAACCGATTTTTCACACAGTCGGTGGCCACGTATTTCAGACATTGCATTTCTGCATGTTTCGAGTTAATGATAAAATCATACAAATTTTAAAATCATACAAGTTCGTTTAATATTGTTAATACGGACCCGGGCAACGCCGGGCGGGTTAGCTAGTATATTATATGCCAATATTGATCACTTATTCATTTACTTCAAAAGCAAATTGAAGTGATGATTTTTTAATGTCATCTATGACTAACAATCCTGAATTTTCATTACAGTCTTGAAGATACTGAAATTTGATATTGTTTTTGGCTATGGTCAGCAGTTCCTCTCTAAATTTCAATATATTCGTCAAAAGGGGCGCTATAGTTACGATGTCTGTGCCATTTCCATTATTGTACCATCGAAAAGTGTATGGAGTTATGCATAGAATTAAACAAAATTGTTTCCGTATGTTTTTGGCTATGGAAAGCAGGTCCTCCTTGACATGGAAAAATATCTGCCGGAAAAAGGCGTTGTAATAGCTATTTTTGCGCTATTTTCATTATTGTACCATCGAAAAATGTGTGACGTCATGCATAGAAATGAACCAAATTTTTTGTATGTTTTTGGCTATATCCTGCGGAATGCAGATCCTCCTTGAAATCTGGAAATATTTCGCGGAAAAGGGGCGCTGTGGTAGCAATTTTTGTGTATTTTTTTCGGTTTTACATAGCTCTATTATTCATGGGAGGAGCGACAGGAACATGCGCCCGATTATTAAGCCGGTTATTTGCAAATCGCTGAGGACAACGGAAAATCTATGATTTTAATAAACATCATGATCGACATTAATCCGATTCATTGGCTGAAGCAGAAATTTTAGATGAAAATCAAAATGATAATTAATAATATTAAGGTAACTGTAACGATTCTTTTTAATATTAAAATGTACATATGAGATAGATGAAGTTTCGGAATTCGTACATACAACTAGTTACCTTTATTATTATATGATAATTATAAAGCTATTAATTTAAAAAATACATAAATAACATTTTTTTTAAACAAAATCGGTAGCATGTAAATGCAAATCTTTTTAAAATATGTTTGAATCTTCCTTAAACTGAAGTCTAAAACAGGAAAGTGTGTTAATGAATTAACTGTCAAAAATGTAATCTATATTTTTAATATTTCTATAACAGGTGTTATATTTTTATAAATTATGTTTTTCATTAAAAAAAGGTTTTTTATATTTATTTTTATTGAGGTAATGAAAATTAGATATTTTCACTCCAAAAAAAAAAAAAGAGAGAGAGAGAAATAAATAAAAAAGAAACTTTTTACGTTATTAATAATCAACGTGAATATAAAAGGGTCTAAAACATTTTTTCTATTTATATCTCTGTTTTCCATACGCTTCTATTGCTAATCAAGCTAAAGTGTATAAATTTTTAAAGTTCTACTAATATTTGAATAATCTAAGTTTAAAATAAAAATTCACTGCATAATAAACCATAAAAAATAAATGATAGAGAAATCTTTCGTACTGTTTTTGAGTCTAACAAAGAGCACAGAAAGAACTCGTATCTAGTATCATATCGTGTAACAATGACTCCGGAAAGAAAAGGAGAAATAAAAAGTGGCAGTAGTTCTCGGAATGAAACCGATTTTTTTTAACTTCTTAAAAAAGAATTTGGCCAAACTTTAAAAGACGAGAAACAAAAAAAAGATCTTGAGTATATCAATAAAAAACTCAAAACTAATACGAAATCTATACTTTTGTAATTTATTGTATTTTGAAAATGATTGGGTTTGGTCAAACTATTCCAGATCTCTTCTTTTATCATAGGTTTTTTTAGTGACATTGTATATTGCTTACGGGTACCTTATTTTCCCGTTCAACATTTCAAAAAACAACAAACTCTGGAAAAGATTTGCCGAAGACAAAAGCGCAGAGGCTTTTTGTTTGTTTAAAAGTAATCTCGTTGAAAATTTGAGAATAGAAGCTTAGGATAATCTATCGAAAAACATTAAAGTTTGCTAAGCAATGTAATTATTAAAATAAAACAGTTTTGTATTCAAAATTTTCAAAAACAAATATTCAAAAGCTTTTTTTTAAACTACTATGTGGAATTTTGTGTAAAAATATCAAACATTTTTAAATAAAAGTGAAATGAATGAATAAATTTATTCTGTTTTTTAGGAAAAATTGAAGAAGAAACTAGTTGTTCGGGGCTACCGTAATACTTATTCAACATGGATATGCATAATAAAAAATATGGAAATAAAACATGTGTCAAATGCATTGCAATTCGAAAATAAAATTTAAATATTTAATGATGCATAGTAATATTCTATTACTATTATTTGCGAAAATTATGCGTGTCATTAAAACAGATTTTTTATATACTTATTTTTATTGTTTTAAATTAGATACTTCCACTCACCTCCATCCACTAGAAAAAAGAAAACATTTGACGTTTCTCAACAATGAAGCGGAATGTAAAACGATCTAAAATATATTTTTTATGTCATATATGTGCTTTATCTTTGTTTCTATTGCTAGCAAAGCTAAAGTGCATAATTGTTTTCAGTTGTTCTGGTCTTTGAATAATGTAAGTTTAAAACACAACAATTCGCTGAACAATAGACGATAAAAAAAGGCGATAAAGAGAGTTTTAAAACCGAACTGTAATTTACTACAGCTTATTTGATTTATTTTAACCGATATTTTTTAATTTACTTTAGAAAAAACAACACCAACCAAATTAAAACTTATTAGGGACTAGCCATAAGGCGAAATGTTAGTTATATAAACAGTAAGCGCCAAGCTGTGTGGACCCATCTTCCTTCACAAATTATCAACACATGAAAATCCACAGCATGGATTTTGCCCGACAGGAGACAATTCCTGGTGAAAAAATAATCAATCCGAGGCTACAGATGAAGCAGAAACATTCAAACATAGTAAACACTCTACCTGTGCCAGTTGTTGAAGCCATGTACCAATTTTTTGAGATCTTTCTCTTAAAAATAGCTTCCATGGTAAAACAAAAAATCCAAATGAAAGTGTATGCAACTCTATTTGGTCTGATGAATCGAAAACGATTTTTGTGCAATTAGAATACCTTCAGTTAAATGTATATGGTCGATTTTTGTGCAATTAGAATACCTTCAGTTAAATGTATATGGTGCGGTACCTTGCTTTAACAATGGGCTTTCTATAAAAATTAATATGCTTCATAAATTAGACATAGAACTCGGGTTATATTGTCAAACACCTTAAAAACTCTTTGTCGCGAGGAAGTGCTAAGAGGAAAATATGACTATTTGCAGCGAATTAAAGAAAAAATCGTTTTTAAAACATTGAAATATAAGTTTTTAAAATATTGAAAAGGAAACACCAAGAGTAATTTGAGCAAAAAAAAAAAATGTAAAAAATAAGTAGATTGGAGAGAAATGTTCCAAGTAATGTGCGTTTATTTACTTCAAACTTGATTTTCTCAAAATGTTGTTTTAACTTCGGTGTTTTAAAAAACTATTATACATAATATTTTGAAATTTTGCTTGACCATTCTACACATATTGCTGTTTAATCTGAGATGACTTGTTTAAACTCATAAAAAGAACTTTTTTTTATTGTTATCATTATCTTTGAAAAAATTGAATGTATTTTTTTTTTAATTTGAATGTGGTTTCTACTTCAAATTTTTAAAAATATATATGTTTTACTTAATTAGAAATTTAACTTTAAACTATTAAGAATTGTTGATTTTATGCATAATTTTTTTTTCAAGTCCATATCTTGAGTACAAATTAAATATTTCCAACTGAGCGAAAAATTGACCAGGCTGGGAATCGAACCCAGATGCTTGGCTTGCAAGGCCAATGCTTTACCTGTTAAGCTACCTGGGCGATAGCCAGCTGGGATTTAATTCGTATTTAATTCGTATGATTACTTTACCAATCAGTTAGATTGTGATGAAAATAATAGCATAGCTTAAGTAGTTTATAAGAAAAAGAACGTTAATTTAACGTAGCAGGAATAGGGATTCCGACTGCCCTTAAAAACAAATCTGGAAGTAACCAATTATGAAAAACTTTTATATAAATTTAGTGGTGATTCGTGCTTAATATTTAAGGAAAAATGCAGAATAGCGGCGCCACCGGTTCGGCAGTTTATACCGAAATCTTATCAAAACAACCTATGTTAACTTCTAATTGAATCTGAATTTTGATGAAAATCGTGCATTTATTTCTCAAATAGAGATATTGTGAAATTTTTAAAACTAATTCTGCATAACAGTGCCGCGTGTTAAGTGATCTGTATCAAAAACTTATCAGGATCAATTTTTATCAAGAACTAACTGAATCTGCGTTTTGATAAAAATCCATTTATTAGTTCTTGAGTTACAGCTATGGCGAAATGCTGCCCAACAGCGCCACCTGTAAAGCGATTTACATTAAAAACTAAACATTTTTAATTTTAAGAGGAAATAACTGTACCTGAAGTTATATAAAAATTCGTATATTACTTCTTGAGATAAAACTATTGTGATAATCATGAATAATGCATCATGTTAACGCCACCTGTCGAGCGATTTGCACAAAGAGTAAGTACCAAATTATATCAAGAACCAACTGAAACTGTAGTTTTGTGCATCAGTTCTTGAAATAGAGCTATTGTGGAAATTGTGAATACTATAGCATAGCGGCGCCATCTGTTAATCAATATACATCAAAACTAATCAGCTCTAATTTATATTAAGGTCTTGATGAAATTAATGTTTTGTGAAATTCCGACGTTAGGTGTTGTGACACAGTGCCCACAATTTTTTTGATACATACAGACTCATAGAATGACAAAGTGACAGACAGACTCACTGACACATCTTCCGAAAACCACCAAATCGTGTTCAGGACCTTCTAAATCATATAAATCCATTGAAAACTGGAAGTCTATATTTTACTTCTTCCAATATTTTCTTCTTGTAAAAATAGAAAAAAAGTTAAACATACACATAAAAAAATATTGGAAAAATGAATTTTAAATCGGACAGCTTATTTATTTATTTATTATTAAATTATTATTATTATTATTATTATTGCAATGTAGACACATGCGAAAAATTTAACTAACTATTTCAGGAATAGAAGAATTCTGTTCCTAAAATGATGAAATAATTAACTGACATCAGAATATTCAAACAAATTTCTTAGAAAATAAAAAAAAAGGTCATCATTTAGTGCTTTTATAACAAAAGAAAAAATTTATTAAATTCATTATTAAATTTCATTATTTTATTAAATTGGTGCCATTTGCCAATTCTGGAATTAAATTTAAATGGTTAAATCTTCTAGCTACTGCATTTTGAAAACATTAAATTATATCTAAAAACCTCATGCAGAGTAGCGATTGGTCTGGAAAAAACAGAGTAAAAAAAAAAAAAGATAAACTATCAGAATTTTCTTATAGAAAATACATTCAAATAATATAAAGGAATTGAAGCTAAATTTTTCTTTAACAAAATACTGGTATTTAACACCTTTTTTCACTGTTTTCCCCGACCACTCGTCACAATGTCATAATATTAAAAATAAGTAAACTGAAGTGGCGTAACTTTTTTTTATATTTAATTTCTATAACTTGAAGTCTATAATATTACTGTGTACAGTTTATTTATATAAAAAATATATTGTTCATACAAATTTTCGAAATTTTGTAGGTACTCGAACAATTCATCGGTAATATTCTTGTGAAACTGGAATCTTCTTCTTATTGTAACGGCTTGTCCTTTGGCATTTGTTGTGTTGAATAAAAATGATCTAATAAGTAAAAATAAAATAATTTTTATATTAGAATCCATTGAAATAAATCCATACATCTATCTCAATAGCAACCCCTCCGTTTGAATGTTGTAAACGCTCAAAAGCTAAACAAATTTCCCTATACAGAATGTTTTTCGTAATATGGAGATTAATTTGCATGTTAATCGTGTTCATTGTCAAGGTTCATAAGATAATTCGTTCGACTGTCTAAAAATTTTTGTAGAAAATGTTAGAGTTTATTGATCCTTTTGAATTTACATTTTTAGAGAAATTTCAAAATAAACACTTTTTTCTTTTTACTTTATTCCGGTAACTTTTTAAATTAAAAATTATTCCGAAATATTAGGCTAACAAAGAGGATCGATTCAATGACCGAACGTGTTTGAAATGAATGAAATTTTCTAGAGCCATCAACTCATCTATATTCCAGTGATACTTGTTTATGAATGTTCAACAATATTGGATGCTGAAGTGCAGTGGGATCGTTTAACAGTCACTCCGCAAATATTCAGCTGATTTTTTTAGTCAATAAGTGCAATTTGTAAACATCAGACGGACGCCTAATGGCTTTTGGAATGATTTTGATCGATTTGTATTCAGATTTGTAAAGTGATGACGCTGAAATAATATTTTTTCTGTTCCAATTTTAAAGAAAAATATAGATAGAGAACTCTTATTTGTGGAAAGTTTATCATTTTGATATAACTGAATTGATTTAAAGAATTTTATTAATTGTAACGTACAAAGTTTTGTAGAAAAATGTTTTATTCAAAGTTGAGTTTTAAGTTTCGAGGAAACCCACCATTAATACCTTTACGATTATTGTAGCATATATAGCGCTCTTAATTATTAAGTATTTTAGCCAATAATTTCCAATTAAATTTATTCGTAGTAACAAATTATTAATTAAAAAATCTCTATCCGTAATTAACGATAATAAAAGATTAAAAGCTCTCTAATGCATTCGCCATCAAAAATTTGCTTGCATCAAACTGTTGGTTTTTGAACTATAGGTTATGCGAGCAATAGTTGACCAGTTTCGTATAAGGTAATATTAATACAGTCTTTACAAATTTAGGATTCATATTATATGAGCAAAGATTGCAAAATATAATTTTTAAATCTGAAGAGATTAAATTTGTTAAATATTTAGGAAATAAAATTTCAAATTAAAAAAGTCATAAGACTTCGTTCATGAAAATTTAAAAAATAATAATGCACAGCTGCCATCTTTTATAGCTTTTTCCTTTTTTGCATCTATTTGTCAAAAGAAAATAATTATTTTATTCTACGCTTCTCATGTTAAAATAAGACAACATTTTCTGTGGAAAAATAGTAATAGAAAAAAAGAGAAAAGTAAAATCTATGTTAACAATTTCCTTCTCGATAAATAAACGAACGATTTATAACATTTTCTAATAAACAACTCTTTTTCGTTTTTTTCATTTCGAATATATATGTTTATAAGTATTAGAACAATTTCATTTCATTGTCATTCTTTAAATTTTACAAGCTTTTCTAAACCTAATCAACAGTAGCCTTTACCCTCAACCTATATTATTTGAGTCAATAATTCTAATTTTGCTGCTAAGTATGATACCTACAAAGTACACAAATCAATGATAGTAATTATTACACCCACTTGCCTTTGTTACATCCATCCTGCGGGCATTTAACATTCTTGTAGTGCGTGAACTAGATTAAAGCCACAGAAATATGAAATAATGCATATAAAATGATTATTGCAATTGTTACAATGCATTAAATTTGGGAATAACAGTTTTGTAAGTCTTGCAGAAAGCCATACTTACATTGTATTATCATTTACTAAATATTTTGGTATAATAAAAAAAAAAATCTTAAATCGTACGTTAAATGTGGCAAATGAGATACTGTCTTTTAAATATTCAGATTTTGGTGTAATAGTTACTGCATTCTTACGCGAAAATGCATGAATACAAATTTGATTACGATTTTATAGATTAAATTTAGAAACATGGAAATAAAGACTTAATCATAAAAAGGAATAAAAATGAAAAAGGACGTCATCATCATGGTAACCTAGAGTCATGACATATCATGGAATATCATTACATTAAGGACGTAAGACAGAATTCAATACACCGAAAAACCTATTTAAGTGCGTACGTAATTATAAAAATACGTAGCACCTGTAGTCGTCATTCAGTCTTTCCGCATATAATAACGCAAAATCTCCCAAACGAATCACTTGAAATTTAAAATATATAACCATTGCTTAAAATTGTCGAGTTATTTCAAATTTAATGAAAATCGTATGTACAGTTAAATGACATCAACAATCAAACGTATTCCGTTACATGAAGTCCAATGAAGAAAAAATAGTTTCGAATGTATTTTCACAATGTTACTGTCTTTCGATGATACAAAAAAATGATATGCATCTATGAAGTATGCACTAAAATATACATTCTGCACAATATGTAGTGCAAAAAAATTTTGTTATCAATTTATAGAGCCACACAAAAGTATTGCATGACATAATGGTATAGATGGATGCGTTTCGTGAAGTGTTTTAATTAGATAAAACTATTCCACATTTTATGAAATTACGTTGCTGGGGTTAATTATTCCACATTTTATGAAATTATGTTGCTTCAAGTTACTTCCTGTATAATTGAAAGCATATAGAATTTACAGGGACACACAAAAGATAAAAGCTAAAAGAAAAGATACTGTGTCTGAAGTACTGCACCAAAGTATACACCAAAATCTGAATATTTTTAAAACTTCATTATAGTACAAACGCACCTCATTTGCTACGTTCGACGAACAATTTATGATTTGTTAAGATGTGATTCAAATTTAATAAAATTTGAAATACTCCCAATATTTAATTATAGAGCCATTTCACATATTCAGGGATGCAAGCATGAGCCTAGAATACCTGATTTTCACAACTAAATTTTTATGATGTAATTAAATTATTAAATTTCAAAAATTCTTTAATTAAATAAAGTTAGGAATACTCTAAAAATTTAATTGTTGCAATCAATCAAATGTGGCGCAGCGGTTCCATCCCTGTATATGTTAAAATTCAAACGATGCATTTGTATGCTTTTTGCCTCTAAGAGAGTTAAAATTAATGTTTAATGTCAGCATACTGCACAGTTCATCAAATGGAAAACTTTTGAAAGATGTAATTTTTCCATTTTTCATTATTGGGTGAAAAAAGTCCGGGCCAGGATTCGAACCAGGGATGTATTTCATGTTTCAAAATTAATCTAAGATTTTTTGCCATTATTTTAACACAATCAAATTGATTGGTAAATTCATCATACGAATTTATCATTCGTATGATAAATCTACCAAGCAGTTTGATTGTGTTATAATAATAGTAAATCTACGTATCCATCGTTATATGAAATTCCATTACCTGCGGTTTATTTTGCCGAGTTGTCTAAATGACAGACCAGATTGTATGACTAATAATATTATCTGAGCAAAAAATCCCAGCCGGCTATCGCCCAGTTAGATTAACAAGTAAATCATTGGCCTTGTAAGCTAAGTATATGGGTTCGATTCCCGGCCTGGGCAACTTTTCGCTCAGTTGGAAATATTCAATTCGTAAGCTTTTTTGTTTCTTGATCAGAAATACACTGTTTTTTGTATTGGGAAATAATACTACTGATGTGAATTTTGCAATATCTATTTCAACTTTTATTCATGTTTGAAAAATAGCATATTGAATGATCTATTTTTTAAGGTATAATACATGATTTGATATTTTTGATCAATTTTTCATTTGTTAAAATGGTTTATCACTATAAAAATCTGAGTACATAAAATGAAATAACGTGTGTGAAAATCAAATAAACAGATAATACAAAATCTAAACTGAATAAATGGAAAATATGAGAAGCTATGAATGTTATGAATTCGTCATATGAGCTTCATAAGAATAATTCATTGTAAAAGTATCTTATTTCGTCTAATATTGTCAGCATTACAAAGACTACAATAAATAATATTGAGTCCCTCGTTATTTATGGAAAAAACAAAATTAATGAAACAAATAAATATAACAAGAAATAAATTAAAATTCAACAAGAGAAGATTGCAAACGTAAAGACATATAAATGAAAAATATGTCAAAGTAAAAATAAAGTAAAAATATGTCAGAGATGCAGTTGGAATCAGATTCATTAAATGTGCTAAATGGACAAGCAACTTGACATGTGAGATGTCGGAGAACGAGTTAAAAAGTCGGCAATTGTAGGTCAATCGTGACAAATGAGGTGTGTTCTTACTAAAACTATTTTTATATATACAATATCTGTTACAGCATAGCTGCCAACTTTTACGCATTATTCCTACCACAAAAATTTTATAGTAAACATTATTTTAATTAATCGTCGAAATCTTATTGATGGATGAAAAATCTCAGTACAATTTCAGTGATGTCAAAAATGCGTAAAAGTTGGCAGCTATGGTTACAGTATAATGGAAAAATACATGAATACCTAATTTTTTATTATTCTAAAGATTAAATTTAGTGATACAATCATAATAGGATTTCTTCTTAAGTAGGACGTCATCACCATGGCAACATAGAATTGTCATCTATCGTGTGACAGCACAGAATTCATTACGTAAGAAAGGATTTAATACAGCGAAGAAATCTATTATTAAAATCTTTTTAAGTTTTTGTTTGATTATCATAACATTCGAAATGACTCGGCACCATTCTGGAAAGATTATCTATGTAAAATTTCAAACTATTGATTTGGGAAGTTTTTGCGCTTTTGTGTACAGACAGACAAATGGACGGATAACACGATGACTAACGTGTAACACGATAACGTAATTTTATAATTACAATCGCACTAAAAATTATACAGATTAAATAACACATGCTTCTATCTAGAAATGGTACGGATAACCAATTTATCTAAATGACTAATTTTTCTAACAGGACATCGTTTAAAAATTGACGAATACATTATTAAAAGTTTATGTAGAATGTTGTTCATAATTAATCTCTTGGGGACGAGCGACGCGTATACATGCCGCAAAAAGGCTTAAAAATCAGTGTTTTTTCGCCACCAGTAAAATTTTCCTGTAAAATATGCCTTATTTAATTGGAGCATTTCCTCAATTCAACGAGGCAGAAATTTCTGATTGTAAAAACCGGTGACAAAACATCAAAAATTTCGTAAAAGACTCCCGTCGCGAAGGTGTTAAAAATCTGTAAAAATGAATAGAGAATAATATATATATATAATATATATATATATATATATATACAAGGTAAAATAACACTAATAATAAGGGATGATCAACTGAGCACAAGCTCTTCATTAAATATTTGGTGTTCTTTGCCCAATGACGATGTTTATAAAATTAAGGAATGCTAATAAAATTTAGTGGTGACAATAGGTCTTCTGACGTTCAAGTCCGGCACTCCTGCTAATAATAACAATAATTAAAGAAATGTTTATATTTATTATTAATAAACAGTTATTATAACGCTTTGTGACCCATCCTCAAATTCGATTCGGTACAAATATCAAAATGTGCTTATTTATTAATTTATTAGCGTATTTCCGAAATTAGATGATTAATTGTAACTTATATTTAAGAAGTTGTGACAATCGAATAAAATTTGTGCAAATAACCGGATTGGAAAAATTAAAAAATGTATTATAATAGATGGTGATTAGTAATAAATAATTATTAAAAATATTTTTTAAAAGAGATACAAATGTGACTGAAAAATAAAAAAAAGTACCATATGAAAGATAATGTATGATGAATTATATATTTCTAATCTTAAGGAAAACATATTTATGTGCTTTTTATTACTATGCATTTGTGTCTCGAAGCACAAAAATATCATTTCTGATAATGAGAATTTCACGGCGCATTAACAAATGACAACGGCAAGGAGGTGAATCTTCCTCGTATAATAATTCATAAAATATTCCTTTCCTTTGTATAGACTTTATCATCCAAGAATACCTTGCAGCCAGTTTCTTATTATCTTCGAGTTTCAATCTCTTACGTTATCTGACCATACACAAAGCTATATTACGACAAGAGGTTATATGTATGAGAAAGAAGTCATTGGGGGTAGCGGAGTTGTGTTCAACTCTACGTAATATGCACAACTCTCACTCTAATAAATAATCTTACAGATAACGGATAACGATTCGGGATACTTCGGCAGATAATTATCTTAATGTAAGAGGGAAAATTTCTTCCTGAAGGAGCTGAAATAAATACGTTTCAATTTTCAAAGGAAGCACTTATGTCACAAAAGAAATCTGGAACTCTACTAACACGAAGGTTTTTGATTTTTTTTTTTTTTTTTTTTTTTTTTACATACTTTGTACTATTTTCAAATCCAAATTTTTTACATTTTTTGATTGATTTAATTTTAGAAAAATATTACAAATTCTATTAACCATTTAATCTTCGCGCCCGAGACATTCACGGGCTGCAAACTTCACGGGTTTTATTCAGAATTATTTGATTCCCCCAAGTTTTATAAAATTGTGTCATTGCTTTTATTCTGGCATCATTTTACTTGTCATTAAATACGATGGATATTTTTTTTTTCAAAAAACTGGTGGCAGTAACGAATTTGACTTTTTAAAACGTAATTTAATGCGACCATTAAGGGGTTAATAAAGGAAGTTACGAATTTTGCGCTTTAAAAATTAAATAGAAAACTTCTTATCGGTAATAATGTAAGAACGAGGGTTTCCAGTTTGATCTTCACTTTCATTTTAGAAATTCGGATTCTTACCAGAAAATGGAAAACGTATTTTCAAATTTATTTAATAACAGACTTTTCATGTTTGCTTAAGAAGGCGCAACACTAGTCCCAAAAAAAGACCAGGGTGATAACGTAAAGTCTATGGGAGCGTTCTTTTCAAATATCTCGCTCCAATTTTAATACTTTTAACTGATTTTTTTTTTCATAATATAGCTGAGGACGATCCACAACCGGCCTAGTTTTATCTTTTTCAATTTTGGTTTTAGATAAAAAATACTTTAAATTTCAAAACCGGTTTAAACTGGTTCTTAAATTGAAACTATGATAATATTAAAATATATAAGCAAAATCGAAAAAGTAAAAACTAGGCCGGTTGTTGACTGTCCTCAGCTATCCTATGCAAAAAGGAAAAGAAAAAACCGTAAAAATATTAAAATTTGAGCGAGATATTTGAAAAGAATGCTCCCATAGTCTTTACATTATCATCCGGGTCTTTTTCTGTGATTAGTGTGGGGCCTTAACCACTTTACAGATCAGTGTTTTTGAACAAAACTTTAAAATATTGTTTACTTTTTCATGTCTTTTGCAGAATTTTCAATCTTTTTTCACCGGTTTTCAAAATAGAATTTTTTGCGTTATATAATCAGAAAATTGTTCGGATTAAATACAGTAAAGCATCGTTTATACGACGATCACTTATACGACGTTTACATTTATACGGCGTTTTAATGTGGTCCCGATTCATTCCTATTCATTTTAATGTAAAAATATATCTTTTATACGACGCCCTAAATCGTTTATACGTCGATTTTTCGATTTTGTATAGGTTTATTTATTTTTTTTCTTGTGTATTTTACGAATGAGCAGAAGTTGGCAGCTATGAATGACACCAAAGAGCATGTTTAAATGCACTCCACATTATAAAAATGTGGGCTGGTGTTCGAGTAGTCTGAAAAATCAGCTTACGTGTAACAGATTACACTGAGAGGTGTCATTCTTTTTTCGGGGATGGTCAGTTTTCCTGACCTGTTTAAAGTTGCAAATAGACTATCCTTCTAACTGTTATCAGTATTGGCGACTTTTAGTTGGCCATGGGGGGTTTTTGATCTTTAACTTTAAATGGAAAGGAAATGATGTACTGTAAATGAGGAACCTTTCGGTGAAACATAAATAAAGGTACGCATATTTAAATTGCTTACTAATCCCCCCCCCCCGTTTTTAAGATTATTTGTTTATTTTGGTTTGTTTAATTTAAAAATCAATGCAAATCATCACGTTAAACATTAAAAGTAAGTGAAACAAGATTAATTCTAGTTTTGGAAGTGAAAATTACGTCGTTATCGTTTATACGACGTTTTTCGGTAGTCCCTTCGGCGTCGTATAAACGATGCTCCACTGTAATGCAAAGTTTACAATGAAGATTTACTGGTGAGAATAATAAATCATGATTGGAATATGGATCCTCGTACGTGGTACGTACAAATCATAATTAGCAAAAATGCATTCTCCGTATGACGTACGGGCAAATCAGCATAGATGTCACCAAGATTTTTCCCACCACTAAAATTAAAGAGAATTTTTTGTCCTGTTTCATCGTTGAAAATTGTTAAATTTTGGCGATTATTCAAAATAAAATTTTCTATGAAATTTTTATGGTTGGAAAAAATCGTACAATCTGGCAGCAGAATCTGGAAAGCAGTTAAACACAGTGGTTTCCAACCTTTTTTGGTCGCGCCCCACCTAAGCACCTCTAAAAGTCATGATGTCCCCATCATTTAAATAATTGAAATTATTTTTTTAATGAAACATGTCCAAAAATTAATTAAATGTTGTCATCTGCAAAGATAATAGAATTTTTTTTTTCAATAATGGTAAGAAAAAAGATGTGTTTCTACGAAAACAATACTGAAAACAGAAAAATTGAATTTTTAATTATAATTGCCAAAATAAAAAGAAATCATAATTATTCCGGTGTCAATGTATTTTGAAATTTTAGATAGGAACGATAATTAATTTTATTTTTATTCATTTATTTGAAAACTTTTTCATCGATTTCTGTTTGTAAACGACGAAGCTACTTTCAAATGAAAGATATATATATATACTCAAAGTTTCTTAATAAAAAGTCTGAAAATGCCTCTCTGAAAAGTTATATTGCCTACTGTGGGTCTTATGCCCCACGTTCGAAACCACTGGTTTAAAGTAAAAATGAATTTAAAAAAAAAATCCTGTCTCAAGTCGTAATTTCAGTATAAAAATGGAGGACAGATTTGCAAGTTTTGAGAATATTGCATTTCTTTTAAAATAAAGTTCATTGTAGCATAAGTGATGAAACTTGCTAACAACAGCTTCTGAACTCTCTGTTATTTCAATTGACTTCTTAAGGACATTCGTCTTTCTCCTTTCATTCCTTCATTATCATGGCACTACATCCCCTAGCCTTTAATCGTGTTTTTCCCGAGTGATATAACCGAACAAAGAACAAAGCTTTCACCTGATCGTAACTAGGATTGTAAAATCTATGAGTCAACCAAATGCGGTGTTATCATAGTTACTTACCTTGATCTTGAGAAGTCAATAGAATTTACACTGAATATATACAAGACAGAACTAAACTATGCATATTTCATAATGTAGCTCAAACTATGGACGGTGTGACTAATTATGTTACTGTGACCTACCTTCAAGCAATTTTTTACAGCATTTTATGACACAGTTTAGAGGACGCCGTTCAGTAGGGTGGAGCGAAAAAAAATTTTTTTTTGAAAATCAAAAACGGGTAGGTGCCAAAAGTTACCTTTATACTAGTACATCAACTGCGTGAAATTTTACCGCTGAAAAAAAATGGCTTGAGTCTGCGCTTTTGCTCCAAAAATTGAAATTTTGGGTAAAATTTGTCATTTTTTGACATTTTTTCAAAAAAATTAAAAAATTTCTACAGAGCTGGTTAATATTTAAAAGTGTTGCTTAGACCTTTATATTTATCTGCTTAACATATTTAAACTATAAAACAATATGTTTATTCCCTATAGCTGGAGCAAAACAGACAACTTTTAGTAAGAAAACAGCATTACCACTCTATTGGGTCATATAACGAATTGTTTTTAATACAGCTCTTGTTTTCAAAACTACCTTGGACATGCGTCGTGGAGGTGGCTATATTTCCTATAGCATCCGGCCCAACTATTCGATCATCTTAGTACAGTGTTTTATTTATACATTGATTTGTGATTTTCTTTATAAAAATTTGGCATGTTTTCGATGCGTCCACCTTGTTCATCAGTTCTTTGAATCCACATGCTGCTGTAACTATCTCCATGTATATTTTTACAGTTTATACAAAAATGAAATGACAAGCAGAGTAATGCACGGGAATAGTATTAAAGGGATCTATTCGGCAATCTATTATATTTATCAAACTTACATTCAGTTGATGAATAATGATTGGAAGTTCTGTTACCACAACATTTTTTCAGTCAATTGTATTTTTTTTACGTAATGATTTGCTTCAAAGATGATTTCAGATATTTCAACTATAAGTATGCCATCATTTATTCTACTTTTGCATTTTTTATATGTTGAGAAGCGAGCTGTTTAATGTGATGGTGATCGTCAGCGAGAATTGCAATGAAAATTTGTTCTCCATGTGTAAAGCAACCGCTGTTGTAAATAACTTTTTTTTTTTTTTTTGCATTAATTTTATGCCGTTTTCTAAGTGTCTTCGTATCCAGTTAATTTCCTATTAACTTTTAGATCCCCTTTTTATGAGTGGACAACATTTGATGGTGAAATGTCCTGGGCATAAACTTATAATGCATTGTGCTTTATGAGGGAATGGACGGATATCGACTATAAGTGCTCATTTAAAATTAGGAGAATTTTATTTGTCACTGTGAACTATTTTGCATGGGGTAAGCTTAGAATTGTCTATATGATATTGAATCATTCGCTACTTCAACTCCAGTGAATTTCCTCTGCGTCAATTATTAGAGAAGTCGATATAAAACGTTCTAAGATACATGGATTCACTGGATCAATAAGGAAAATCTTTGTCTACGTAATATTCACTTCCTATTGCAATTTTTTTTTATAAAATAGAGAAATTATTTTCTCAAATTGAGAAAAAGATACTCAGAACAGACTAGAAATTTCTGTCGGAGATTGCAAAGCTAATTCATAAGGAAAGTTATTTCTCAAAGAATGGGGAATAGAAATTTAGAAAACATCTCACAGAAAAGACAGCTCATAAAGTTAACAAAATTTTCCGCTTTATATAAGCACAGATTGGCAATCAGCGTCTATATGTTCACTCACCAAATCTATAATCCAAGTTTATACCGCGGGATGTTTTATACCAAATGTACTACACACCTAAATAATAGATCTAAAATCTTATTAGAAATTACTAGACTACGGAACAACACAGGAAACGACATAAAGCATACTAAAACTTCTTTAGAAATATTGTTGTTTTACACGCAAATTTTGTTTGCAATCCTCTGTGACGATCGTCATAATATTAAACAGCTAACTTCTCAGCATATATTCAATGTAATAGGTTCAATAAATGATGGCATACTAGAAACTGAATTCATACAATCAATTTTTAGGCAAATCATTGCATATAAAATGTAATCATTGCATATAAAATGTATAAATGCATTGCATTGAAAGAATGCTGTGATAACAGAACTTCCAATCATAATGTACTAATTGCATGAAATTTTAATGAAGATGATAGACTGCTGACTAGGTTCAAATAAGAACATACCCAATACATTACTCAGCTTCTCTTATGTTATACATGGTATAAAAGTATACGTGCAGCAGGTCACACCAGCATGATTCAAATCATCCAAAGTCTATGAATACAAAGAAGAGATAAATTACTTTGATATATAGAAAACTTATACTCGTCTTCGGGAAAAAAAATAACAATTCAATACATAAATAAAACACTAGGCCTAGATGATTGGGTGGTTGAGACGGGTGGGATAATGCAACCACCTCTATGAGTTATATACACAGTAGTTTTGAAAGCAGCTAGGTAAGAAATGCATTCAAAAGAACATTTCGTTGTATGCTCCAATAGAGAGATTAACGGTGATTTTTCACAAAAAGTTGTCAGAATTGCTCCAATTATACAGACTACAGATATTGTTTTATAGTTTAACTATGTTAAGCAGATAAATATAAAGGTCTAAGCAACACTTTTAAATACTAACCAGCTCTGTAGGAATTTTTAATTTTTTTGAAAACATGTCAAAAAACGACAAATTTTACCCAAAATTTCGATTTTTGGAGCAAAAGCGCAGACTCAAGCCATTTTTTTTCAGCGGTAAAATTTCACGCAGTTTATGTACTAGTATAAAGGCAACTTTTGGCACCTACCCGTTTTTGATTTTCAAAAAAAAATTTTTTTCGCTCCACCCTACCGTTCAGCCTTCATGCTATAGACTGTCGATAAATATATTTAATCATTGAACTAGCAGAAACATTTTTTTAAGATATCAAGCTTTTAGAACTTTCAATAACCTAAAATGGATAACTTTCGATAACTACATATTTGAAAAATGCTTGTCCTGTTAACGCTTTCCGGCACACTGTGCCCGGTCTGGTATACCCTATTTTAATTCCAAACTTGCAAACGGCACCAGTAATATTTTACTAAAATTTTTCTTTTAGAATAAAAGCTTAAATTGGGGATTTCAAAATATTTAAAAAATTCATTATTGAATTCCGGTGTCAATCGATAATTTCTCATTTTATTACAGATTTTGCCCGTGCTGGAAAGGGTCCATCCAGGATATCCATTTGCTGTTTATATATAAAAGATTTGTTTTTCCACGTGCATTAGTAATTATATAAATAAGTAGCATATTTATACAAAAGCAGTTGTCGTCTTCCGGTCCGTCTGTCTGTCCTTCCTTCGGCAAATAACAGTGAAAAAAAATTTCAACCGAATGGTTTGAATTTTAAGGTAAAAAAAGGTTGCAGAATTGTTTCGAGACGTTTTAAATTTTATGAAAATTGAATGAAAACTTTTAAAGATATTAATATACGTTTCCTTTATTCTATTAAATCCTATCATATGTGAGAAATTCAGTGGCATCCCTTGACATGTCATGATTTTAGGTTGTGCTGGTCATTACGTACTTTTTTAACCTGGGTTCATAGTGCTAGTGCATTAATGAATTTATTTTACAGAATCGTAATAAATTTTACATTCAAGCCTTTTTGACCAAGAGAACCAAGCACCAGATCTGAATATTTCTAAAATTAATTAAAGTACAAACGCACCTCATTTGCCATGTTTCACATAGAATTTCCGAATTGTTGATTTAATAACTTTCCAACTTTATTAGATTAGACTAATCCAATCTTGTAATATAATAATAGTATAGTTTCACAGCACATTGTTCAATGATTGTTTCCAATCGAATTAATAGAAATACCTAGTAATCACATTTTTTTCTATTTAATCAATAATAGAAATAAAATAATATTATTTTACGCTCAGTTAACATTTGTAAGTTTCGAGTTTTAGGTTAAATAAGCACAAACATTCATTGCATCCTATAATTAAGCCACAGAACTTTTCGGGACTGTGTAAACTACTGTTACATAATTAGAGACATTACATTCAGAACACAACAAAACGTCGAA
This sequence comes from Maratus speculifer, assembly GCA_964019185.1. NCBI lineage: Eukaryota > Metazoa > Arthropoda > Arachnida > Araneae > Salticidae > Maratus > Maratus speculifer. The sequence goes on from CAXHSM010000002.1 coordinate 758,345, forward strand.
CAGTACAATTACACCCATCATAGTTATCTTTTTGAATACTCATAAATACAAAACAAAAATTAGAGTTGTAGATTGAGTGGAACATATCCAATCACAGGTAGACCGGGAGACGGCAGCACAAGCAATCACCTCATCGAGTTCACGGATAAATTTCTAGGATTAGTAAAATCTCGATTCGCATATTTAAACTTCGATGGTCAGCCATGTCTTATGTTTGTGGAAAACCCATGAAAAATCAATTTTAACGACTGACCCGTAGGTTTATCATTGTGTTTTCCTGCCTCCAGATGTATGAAAACATGGAGAACTACGAGCAAAAAAACGTAATGATAAACCTATGAGTAAAAATTTTTTAACAGAAACTAAAATAGTTTCCAAGTGGTTTCAACCAAGATATGACTTAGCTGACTGATTGCATGTGGATATGCGAATCGAGATTTAACTAAACAAGAATTCCATTCATGAACTCCATGAGGTGTCTACCTCACGATCTATGGGTTACGTAAAAATTACCGGAACGACAATTATTTAATTTCAATTTGATTTTTACCATTATTTTCTTCAAACGCTAGATAGACACTGATACATATGTATCAAAATATCTGGTTTTCGTTCACTTCTCAAATTTAATAGAATTCCTTTATTGTTTCATTATTGAATTTGTATTAATGAAGTAAATAAAAATTTAGTGGTAACAAAAAGGCTTAAAAATTGGTAGCTATGTTTGTTATTCTGTGCGAATGTGGTATTGCTAACATTATATTTTTCCCCTACATTGTTATAAATTCTTTAAATTCTGATCATTTGAGAATTCTTATAAATTACCAGCATATTGATATCGAAATAAACGTTCCATATTGAGTGTTTTTTACTTTTTAGTACCAATTTATTTTAAATGTAATATTTGCGTTCTCTTATATTAGATTTATTTGATTAAATAAGATAAAAATACTATTCTGAATTACTGGTATAAAATATCATTAAATAAACCCTCTTGAAAGTGTTAATAAAATTACTATTTGTAAAAAGTGACATCCAATACCGACCAAAAATCGAAAATGTGTTTATGATACTTACTTATGATAGTTGATTGTAATTAGAGTAAAAGATTCAATGTTTTCCTTGTATAAAGATAGAAAAAAATATTATTTTAATGTTATTTTATAACCTGTGTGAAATTCAGTCAGACAGTTTTAGATGTTCGACCTGATGCGTTGTAAATGTTTACGTTATTAATGTTACTATATCTTTGCAATTAGATTATAATATTACATATATACAGGGTGTATCTAAACTACTGGGCAAAACTTTAAGGGGTGATAGTACACATAAAGACAAATAATATTAAATGGGAAACTAAGGGTCCAAAACGTCTTCCGAAGGAGATAGGCGCCATCAAAGTTTAGGGTCCAAAATTTGAAATGATTATAAAAAACGATAAAATTGGTCGATTCGTTTGCGGTTTTCACGAAAACTATTCTTTATGTCAGTATTGTCTTGAAAATAAATTATAAAGATAAATTTCAAAAAAATGCCGATAGAGGGCGCTTTAGACTTTAGAATAAAGAACAACTATTTTTTACCGTTATTTTTTGCATCTCAATAAATTTTTTTAGAAGTTTAGACATAAACTTAAATTTTGAGCTCAAAACCTGTTGTTAAGTAGCGCAAACTAAACTGTGTTCAATAGGAGTGTATAGGTTCAAATTTCAAATGATTATAAAAAACATAAAAATTGGTCAATTGATTTGCGGTTTTAACTAAAATTATTCTTTACGTCAGTATTGTCTTGAAAATAAATTACACAGATAAATTTCAAAAAATGCCGATAGAGGGCGCTTTAGACTTTGAAGTAACGTACAACGAGTTTTTATCGTTATTTTTTGCATCTCATTAAAATTTTTTAAAGCTTAGACATAAACTTAAATTTTGTGCTGAAAATCTGAATCGTTGAGAGTGGTTAAGTAGCGCTAGCTGAACTGTGTTCAATGGGGGTGGGAAGGTTCAAATTTCAAATGATTATACAAAACGGAAAAATTGGTCGATTCGTTTGCGGTTTTTTCTAAAACCATTCTTTATGTCAGTATTTCCTTAAAAATAAATTTTAAAAATAAATTTTAAAAAAATCCGTTAGAGGGCGACTTAAACTTTAGAATAACCAACAATAATTTTTAACTGTTATTTTTGTATCTAATTAAATGCTTGCAAAAGCTTAGACTTAAATTTTGAGCTCAAATACTGAATCGTTGAGAGGGGTTAAGCAGAGCAAACTGAACTGTGTTCTGGAGTTGAAATGTTGCCCTGCCCACCCTCCGAACACAGTTCAATTTTTCGCTACTTAATTACTCACAACGATTCAGATTTTGAGCTCAAAATTTAAGTCTAAGCTTTTAAAACATTTATTTAGATAAAAAAAATAACAGTTAAAAATAATTGTTGGTTACTCTAATGTTTAAGGCGCCCTCTAACGGAATTTTTTGAAATTTATCTTTAAAATTTATTTTCAAGGAAATACCGACATAAAGAATGTTTTAGAGAAAACCGCAAACGAATCGACCAATTTTTCCGTTTTTTATAACCATTTGAAATTTGTTACTCCCCACCCCCATTGAATACAGTTCAGTTTGCGCTACTTAACCAATCTCAACGATTCGGATTTTCAGCTCAAAATTTAAGTTTATGTCTAAGCTTCTAAAAAATTTAATGAGATGCAAAAAATAACGGTAAAAACTAGTTGTACGTTACTCCAAAGTCTAAAGCGCCCTCTATCGGCATTTTTTGAAATTTATCTGTGTAATTTATTTTCAAGACAATACTGACGTAAAGAATAATTTTAGTGAAAACCGCAAATCAATTGACCAATTTTTACGTTTTTTATAAGCGTTTGAAATTTGAACCTACCCACTACCATCGAACACCGTTCAGTTTGCGCTACTAAACCACAGATTTTGAGCTCAAAATTTAAGTTTATGTCTAAACTTCTCAAAAAAATTATTGAGATGCAAAAAATAACGGTAAAAAATAGTTGTTCGTTATTCCAAAGTCTAAAGCGCCCTCTATCGGCATTTTTTGAAATTTATCTTTATAATTTATTTTCAAGACAATACTGACATAAAGAATAGTTTTCGTGAAAACCGCAAACGATTCGACCAATTTTTCCGTTTTTTATAATCATTTCAAATTTTGGACCCTAAACTTTGATGGCGCCTATCTCCTTCGGAAGACGTTTGGTACCCTTAGTTTCCCATTTAATATTATTTTTCTTGATGTATACTATCACCCCTTAAATTTTTGCCCAGTAGTTTAGATACACCCTGTATATATATACATATATATGTCATGGTCAATTTCTTTGGTCGGTTACTATTAATAATAAGCAAATGATATCCAAATGAACATGTTAAAATGATAAATTTATGAGAATTTATCAAATTAACTGGTTCTTATTAATAATTACCATTTAAGGTTTGTAAATATAATACATTTTAACTCGTTTGGATTAAGATTTTTATTTCGTATACTTTTTTTTATAAATATTCATTCTAAAATTATGCATTTTAAAGCTGTATAATTTATACTTTGAATATTTCAGTGTTTAAAACTTTTATCTAATTTATTCAGTAATTTTAAAAATAATTATTTTAACAGTTTAGTCTTTTGCGTCTTATTAATATAGAACACTTTTTCGAATGACTATTATTGTCTTTTTAACAATTATTTTTGTTATTAGATTCTAACAGTTATGGTAGTTCATAATCTTGCAAAGTGTATGCTCGTAACTAAGCTTAATTAATCATATTGAGCAAGCATCATCAGCAATTATTTATAATTGCTGATGCCGGTAAATTTGATTAATATGCAACATTTATCAAGTTTACCAAAAGACATGTTTATTATTAACCTATTATTATTAATAATCAAGGAATTTATCAAATGAACCGTAACGTATATACTACATTCGCACATATTCGTACTTTGCATTAACGGTCGGTGATATTTTTGTAGCTACTTTTGTTTCCAAAGAGTAACGTGAAAGATTTCTACAACACATTCTACTACAAAAAGTTTTACTTGGAAAAAATGACAGCCCAAATATATCACTTATATCATTCTAAACATGTAAAAACTTATTATAAACTTCGAGCTCATATCTGTTAATTTTTACCCTCGGTAATTACTATTAAATAAGTCATGAGGGATTCGGCTTATTTCATAAAATTAAAATTTGCAAAGTAACAGTGCTAGCCGTAGCATTTAATTAATGTCATTTTCATCTCCTATTTATCAAAAGATAAATCTATACCCTAAATTAACACTCATAATTCTCACCAAGTGATGAGAAAAAAAATGAAAAGTAAAAATAAGTCAAGAATAAAACTTTATGTTAAATGCATAAGATGCTTTCAGATGTCGATGCCTTAATGCATAATTAAAGGTTTTTAATACAGTTTTAGCACTTAAAGGGCCTAATTTAAGACAAGATGAAGTGACGAAATACCGCTGAGCTATAATTATGTCATTCATATGAAAGTTCATGTTAAATGACTTTCTATGATATTACTATAATAGTCGTGACAAACGATCAAATTCATTGACACCTAAAAAATATTCAAGAAATTATACTTAGAATTATTTCACGAGCTTTCAAAAGCATTGCATTGCATTCAAAATAGAATTGTTTCTAATCTGTAGATGCTATTTGGTAATTGTAGTTATGTAGATAGATTGTATAGATAGTGAATATAAAACATCTTCTACTGTATTATTTTATTCGTCATGACAAATGATAAAACGTGATGACATTAACAAGATTTCAAGAATTAGATATATACCCAGCTAGAAAAAGTTTGCACTTTTTTTGCAAAAAAGTATAAATTGTACACAATTTGTGCACAAAAAGTGACTATTTTTGAATACCCCGAAAAGTATATACTTTTTGTGGAAAATATTTACATTTTTTATGTATACAAAAAAGTTCATATTTTTTGTTGTTAAAAATCGTGCACATTTTTTGCATAAAATAAATAAATATTCTGTGTTTGCAAAAATTGTGCAACTTTTTTTTTTTTTTTTTTTTTTTTTTTTTTTTTTTTGTAAAAAACAAATCAAAGATTCCAATTTTGCAAATATTATGTACTATTTTTTTATGAATGCGAAAATTAGATTCTTTCATTACAGGCATCATTATTTCCATGCCTGGTGCCTTTTTCTAAATTAGGGGAAATTTTTCGGAGCAAATTAATGTTGTATTTAACTTAAAGTTAATCGGAAGGAATAAATTCTATTATGTCTTAATAAGGCAAAATAAAATAAGTTAGTTAAATTTCAAAATCGGGTGATTGTGAGCCTTTCATCAGTAAAGGAAAATTAACAGATCGATTATAATTTAAAAGTAAACGAATTAAATACATTTTACTATGTTTATCAAATTTGAAGAAAAACAAATTTTAATTATTTAAAATTTAAAATCCAGGAAGGGGTAATGAGCCTACGCCCCCCCCCCTCTTCATTAACGGGAATAATTTCCGGAGATCCTCTTATATTTTAAGTTGCTTGAAAATAATATTTTTTTAAATAAGAAAAATAGAAATTTTGATTAATAATAAAATTCAAACTATAGGGGGGGAGGGGTTAATGTTTCTCCTAAAACTTCTAACTTTACGGAAAATATTTTAATTCCTCTTTTATTTTAAATTTCTCGGAAAGATAAAATTTTACTGTATTTTTCAAAATCATTCAAAAATAAAATTTAGATGTATTTCAGACTAAATAATATTTAAATCATATTTGAGGGAGGGGTAACGGCTCTCATGCTTCTCCGCCATAAAAATTCTTAGTTTCTTTTTAATTTTAAATTAATTAAAATAAAATACGTTTTGCTAGGCATTTCAAAATCGAAAAAAAAGAAATTTAAATTAATTAAAATTTAAAAATCTAATCAGGGGGAAAATGTGCCTACCAACCCCCCACCCTTCCTTAACAGAAAATTTCATACTTTCCTTTATTATTTTATAGTTACTTGAAAGAATGAATTTTGCTGTGTTTTTCAAATTCGGAGTGAAACAAAAATTAGTTAAATTTCAAAATCGGGAGGGGCAAATGTCATCCTATGCCCCCTTCCCCAAACGAAAAATTTTTAGTTTTTCTTTTTTTAAGTTACTAGAAAATAATAAATTTGACAATGTATTTCGAAATAGGAGAAAAATAAATTTTACTTAATAAAATTTTAAAAAGCAAGAAGGGGGAGGGCAATTGTTCTCCTACGCTCTCAAACCCTAGAAAAGTTCTTACTTTGTCTTTTGTTTTAAATTTCTCGAAAAGAATAAATTTTAGTAAGCTTTTCAAAATTAACAAAAAAGAAAATTTAATCAGTTACGTTTCAAAATCGAGGGAAAAGCAGTGGACCTCCCCCCCCCCCCCACACACACACAACACGCGCGCGCACACACTCTACTCTTTTCCTACGATTTAAGCTTAAAAATACAAGTGCGGTTATTAAGTGCATATGTCCTCCTCCCCTATCAGGTATAACTTCCAGTTATTATGAAAATTACTTGTGCTTTCAAAAATCAGATAAAACCTGTTTAATTCTTAATTTATTTATTATTTTCGCATCTATCTTTCCTACTCCATGAACCAGAAGCATTAATACTTCTCAACTCGCAGACTTGGAGGAGCTAATGTTTACATATGCTGTGCCGACCGCGAGGTTTTAGCGGCGAAAAGAAGTTTGAATTAACCATACCGCGTGTTGCGTCGTTTATTTTTACTCAAATTGAAGTAAAGTTTAAATTAATTGCTTTAGTATAAAGGCTAGTCTGAAATATAGATGGGACGAATATTCGGTCACTATTCGGTATTCGGCCCTCTTGCCGAATACTCGGTCAGCCGAATATTGAAAGCTTGGCCGAATGCTTTTGCTGAATACCTACGGCCGAATATTGTACGATTTCTTAACAAATACATTCAGAATAAGATTTTTTTCTTAATTTTTTGCAACTTTTTTAAATTGAATTCATACACGCTTACTTTCTGACATATTTATGAAGTCATTTTCATTCATAATTGAACAAAATATACAATTATTTGGATACTAAAAATTTTGAATATTTCTGTATTTCCTATAAAAGTTAAGAATCTTTTAGAAAATGTTGTGGAAGAAAATTTACGTTGGAGATTCAACTATCAGGAAAATGACTGTTACAGGAATGTTACATTACAACTCAAGATGTCTAAGTCAGTCACTGAGTGAAGCCTATATAGAAAAAAGAAATAAGTAATATCTATCCGAGACACTACTAGATAGAAAAGAGTATCCTTTAGAATGGTAGGCGAAGAATTCAAAAGACTTTCCTAACCTTTCACAGTTAGGAAAAAAATACCATTCTGCTCTGGGAAATATACTTTATTTAGTGAGCGATTATTTTCTGAGGTAGGTAACATGTATGAAAATGCACCACTAGTTTTACCCAGAGATTTTTAATAAAAATTTTCTTTATTCCATAGTATTTTTAAATGTGTGTGTGCCCAAAAATGATAAAATTTTCTCATTTCTTTCGGAAAAAGAACAAAACTATTCAATCGTGTTTTAATTGTATTTTTTCATTTTTATATCATAAAGTCATTTGAAATTAATGTTGCTTGATTCATCGTATTTTCCTTTTTTTTTTTTTCTTTTTCCCTTTTTAAAGACAATAACAAATTTTTTCTTGCAAAAGCACCTTTTTCCGCTGCAGTACTGTCCTTTTTAGTGAATAGCACCATGCCTTTTTTCTTTCTAGAGTGAACACTAGATACAGCATAAAAATTTTTTATCATGATTTTCTGAATTGCGCTCAAAAATAGGTAGATAAAAACTATTCAGGGTATGAAAGTTATAAGGGGTGGGGGAGGAGAATGTCAATTTCAAATAAACTTTTTATTATGCATGAAAAATATAAATAGTGAAATTAAAAAGTAAGTTCTACTATTTTAAAAAACATTCCTTTCAATATTTTTCGGCCCAGGTCGAATGATAGATTTGATATTCGGCTTCGGCCGAATAATCGTTGCATTTCTACTTCAAAGAACTCTAAAAGATGGAAAAGGTCTCTGCAAATGTAACTTTATCATTTTAGGTGGGGGAGGGGCTATCGTAAGATATCTCTAGGGCGGGGGGTGATTTGGAGATATCTCTAGAGGGGGTGGTAATTTTGTGCTGTGGAAAATTATCTATTTTCTACAGCACAAAAATCGCTGATCAACAAAATTATCGATTTTTTCTTGTTTGGCAACAAAAATAAGATTTTTACGAAATGAAACAACAAAATGCGCAATTTTTACGAAGCCGATTGATGAAATTTATGATTTTTCGAGTCTGGTTGACAAAAATTATTGATTTTTACAAAGCCGATTGAAAAAATTCGCATTTTTTCTGCACCTATCAACAAAATTCGTGATTTTTATTAAGACAGTTGCCAAAATTCACAATTTTTCTGCATCTAATCAATAAAATTTGATTTTTACGAAACCGATTGATGAAAATCACAAGTTTTACAAAGCTATGGACAAAATCGTGGCTTTTACAAAGCCAATTGACGATATTTGTAATTTTTTTCACACAATCTGTAAAATTCGCAACTTTTCCACAGCTGATCAACAAAATTATCGATTTTTTCTTGTTTGACAACAAAAATAAGTTTTTTACGAAATGGATTGACAAATGCGTGATTTTTACAAAGCCGATCGATGAAATTTATGATTTTTCGAGTCTGGTCGACAAAATTATCAATTTTTGCGGAATGATTGCAAAAAAAATGTAAATTTTGTCAAAAAATCGCTAATTTCATCTGAAAATTGACAAAACGTGGTCAAAAGATAATGAAAAAACATGCGAATTTTGTCAATGGATAGTGAGAAAAGCATGAACTTTGCCTGAAAGTCGCTAATTTCATCAAAACATGGTTAAAAGCTCATAAAGAAACACTAATTTCACTAAAAAGTAGTGGTAAAGGATCATCAAATTTCATCAAAGCGTCGTAAAAAAAAAAAAAAAAGATTAAAAACCATGGAAAAAAATTCTTGGATTTTGTCAAGGGATAACTTTGTAAAAAACCAAACAAAACATGGTTTAAAAAAATCTTGAAAACAGCACTAAATTCATTAAAACTAGTGAAAATCTCGCCAATTTCATGAAAAGGTCTCAAAAACCTTCAGATCTTGTCAAAAGATTGCAAAAAAGCAGGCAAATTCTGTCAAAAAATCGCAAATTTTATCAAAAGATCGTGAAACACCGCAAACTTTGTCGAAAGATTTTGGGAAACACGACAATTTCGTCTAAACATAGCAAAAAACATTCAGATTTCTACAAAGCATTGCGAAAAGTATGCAAATTTCTTCGAATAATCTCATAATAATACGCAAATTTTGTTAAAAGATACTGAGAAATTTGCAAATATCGCAAGAAATACGTGAATTTAGTCAAAAGATTGCAAGAAATATGCAATTTTCTTCAGAAAATCGTGAAAAACACATAAATTTTTTAAAAAGAAATGCAAAAACACTCACATTTCTTTAAAAGATTGTAAAAAAAAAGTGCAAATTTTGTCAAAAAACAGAGAAAACAAGGTCTATGAGTCGCACGAAAAATGCAATTAAGTTTAAAGTTCTCAAATAAAGCACAAATTTTGTCCCAAGATCGTTAAAAACATGCAAATTTTATCGAAAGATCGCTAAAAACACTCTAATTTCATCAATAGATCGCAAAAACGAAAAAAATTATCAAAAGATTGCGAAAAGCATGCAAATTTTATCGAAAAATTGAGTAAAGCATGCAAATTGTATCGAAATATCTCGGAAAACACTCGAATTTCACCAAAGAATTGCGAGAAAAACAAGAATTTTGCTAAAGGAATGCTAATTTCATCAGAAAAATGTACCAAACACAGTTAAAATATCATGAAAAAACACTCATTTTGGTGAAAGATTGCAAAAAACTCGCAAATTTTTTCAAAAGATTGTGAAAAGCCTGTAAATTTTGCCTAAAAATCACTAATTTCATTAAAAGGTAGCAGTAAAGGACCATCAAATTTCAACAAAAGGTCGTAAAAAAAAAAAAAAAAAAAAGGCAAATTTTGGCGAAAGATCATGGAAAAAAAGCTTGTATTTTGTCAAAAGATAACTTTCTAAAAGACTGAACAAAACATTGATAAAAAATCTTGAAAACAATGCTAAATTCATTAAAAACTAGTGAAAATTTCACTAATTTCATGAAAAGGTCTCAAAAACCTTCAAATCTTGTCAAAATATAGCGAAAAAGCAGGCAAATTCTGTCAAAGAATCACAAATATCGTATAAACAAGGGTAAACAATTATGAAAAAAAGTAAATTTCATGAAAAAAATCACAAATTTTATCAAAAGATCATGAAACACCGCAAACTTTGCCAAAAGATTTCAGGAAACACAACAGTTTCGTCTAAAGATAGTGAAAAACATTCAGATTTCGACAAAGCATTGCGAAAAGTATGTAAATTTCGTCAAATAATCACAAGATAATACGCAAATTTTGTTAAAAGATACTGAGAAAATTGCAAATATCGCAAGAAGTACATGAATTTAGTCAAAAGATAGCAAGAAATACGCAATTTTCTTTATAAGATCGTGAAAAACACGTAAATTTCTTAAAAAGAAATGCAAAAACACTCACATTTCTTTAATAGATCGTAAAAAAAAGTGCAAATTTCATCAAAAAACAGAGAAAACAAGGTCTATGAGTCGCAAAACAAATGCGTTTCGGTTTAAAGTTCTCAAATAAAACACAAATTTTGGCATAAGATTGTTAAAAACTTGCAAATTTTATCGAAATATCGCTAAAAACACTCTAATTTCGTCAATAGATTGCAAAAACGAAAAAAATTATCAAAAGATTGCAAAAAACACTCAAATTTTATCAAAAAATTGAGTAAAGCATGCAAATTTTATCGAAATATCGCAGAAAACACTCAAATTTCACCAAAGAATCGCGAGAAGAACAAAAATTTCGCTAAAGGAATGCTAATTTGATCAGAAAAAAGTACCAAACACAGATAAAATATCATGAAAAAATAATCATTTTGGTGAAAGATCACGAAAAAACCCACAAATTTCTTCAAAAGATTGTAAAAAGCATGTGAATTTTGTCAAAAGACAAACAAAATACGGTCAAAAAATCTTGAAAAAATGCTAATTTCTATAAAAGATTATGAAAATTTCATCAAGATCGTAAAATTTGCAAACCTCGCCAAAAAATCTCAAGTGTGCGAGTTTCATCAAAGATCGCAAAAAATATGCCAGATTTTCTCAAAGGATCTCAAAAATTTCATCAAAAGGTCATCTCTCCCCCCCCCCTTAAATCTCATCAAAATATTATGAAAAAGTGTGAATTTAGTAAAAAAAAATAGGGTTGCGTAAAACTGCAAATTTCATTAAACGATCTGGAATCATAAGTGCAAGTTTTTCAGTCTTTTAAAAATTCCCGAAGGCGGAAACGAAACGGAAAAATCTCTGAGGACGGAAGCGGATCGCAAAAAACATGTGCTTTTCATCAAAGGATTGTGGAAAAAAACATGATTTTTGTGAAATGATTGCAGAAAAAAGTGCTATTTCTGTCAAAGGGTTGAAAAAAAAATGTGTTTGCAGGGAAAAAACTCGATTCCTGTCGAAGGATTGCAAAAAACCACCGATTTTCGTAAAAAGCTTGTGAAGAAAACATGATTCTTGTTAAAAGATCGTAGAAAAGACATCTCGGTCAAAGAATACGAAATAGATGCAGTCTCTGTCGAAGGATTGCAAAAAAGATGAGTTTTTTGTCAAAAGGTTGCAGAAAAAAAGCAATTGCTGTCAGTAACGTAGCTATGTTTTTTGGCGCCCGGGGCCAGCAAGAAATTTTGCACCCCCAACCCAATATAGATATATAACAATTTCTCTCAATTTGGCGCCCCTAGGCCTCGGCGCCTGGGGTGGACGCCCCCCTTGCCCCCCCTTAGCTGCGCCACTGATTGCTGTCGAAGAATTATGAAAAAGACGTTATTTCCGTCAAAGATTTGCGAAAAAGAAGCTATTTCCGGTCAAAGAATACTAAATAGATGCAATTTTTGTCAAAGGATCACAAAAAAGACGTGAATTTAATCAAAGGATTGTGGACAAGATGCGAATTTTGCCAAAGGATCGAAAAAAAGACGTGATTTCCATCAAATGATCACAAATTTCACGATTTTCATCAAATGATTGCAGGAAAAATGCAATTTCTGTTCCAAGATCGTGAAAAAAAGACGCTTTCTCTAGTCAAAGAATACAAAATATGTATAATTTTTGCCAAAGGATTGCAATAAAGATGCGAAATTAATCAAAGGATCGTGGAAATGACGCGAGTTGTGCTAAAAAAGATCGTGAAAAAAAAACATGATTTCCGTGTAATGATTACAAAAAAAACCCACGATTTTCATAAAATGATAACAGGGAAAACGTGATTTCTGTCCAAGGATCACAAAAAAAAAAGCGAATTTGATCAAAAGATCATGTAAAATACTTTTATTTCATCGAAAAATTGCAGATTTCGGCTGAAAACCGTAGAAAAATCACAAATTTCGGCTAAAAATAATGGAAAATCACAAGTTTTGGTTTAAATTTGTTGAAAAATCACAAATTTCGGCAAAATGTTGTAGAAAAGTCGCAAATTTTTGTCGAAAGATCAGGGAAAAAACTAATTTTGTCATAGGGTCGTGGAAAAAACACGAGGTATGTGCTCAGTGTATGTACACTCAATGCGGGGGGGGGGGGGGGGGTCAAAATATTTTCAGTCTTGGCAAAATCTCAAACTTGCACCCATGTCTGAAATATGTTGAAAATTTTAATCTAATTATTCTTTCAAATGTAAAGAATACTTTCAAGATAGCAATCATTTTAATTTTTATGAGTTTATTACTCGTAGCTTTAGAATATTTCAATCTGTTCCAAAAGTGGCCTTTATTGCTACAAAATCGAATTTTTACAGCTACAAAATGTGATTTTTGCTGCTCCAAAATGTTTTTAGTGCACTTTCATACCTGTATACCTTTTCAGAAAATTTGTTGTGAATTTTAGATTTTTTTTTTCCCACTTAGAATCTCCCCCCGCCCTCACTTTATGTAATCCAATTAAATGTTAAGTAAAAGTTATTAGTAAATTCAATGTTGATAGTTAGAAAAAAAGCAAAATTTTTATGAAGTGTTCATAATTTTGTTTACTGGTCAGTGGTTGGAAAAAGCAGGCCAATAGCTATGGTGAAAAATGTTAATTTTCACCATATGAAATTTACAATTACACACAATGAAATTTACAATTTCTTTTTGTGCCTGATCGCCAAAATTCCTGATGTTTCCGTATCTGATCAACTAAATTCTTGATTTTACTAGTCTGACAAATTTTGCTATTTTTCAGACTTGTTACTTTTCTGCAGAAATGCGGGATTTTGCTCTTTAGCCGATGGATTTTATTATCCAAAAGTTTGTTGACATTTTTATGGAGGGGAAGGCGCATAACAGATGAAATACAACAAAAACACAAGTACAAACCACAGCAAATTTCTTTAAAGGATTACAAGAAAAAAAAAAAATCCACAGGATTGAAAGGAAAAAAAAAAAAAAAAAAAAAACTATAAATTCATCGAATGATCGCAGATTGAGAAAATAATTGTTTATAAATCAAGTTCTAATTAATTAAGAAGAAAAAAAAAGATCACACAATTACTAAAATTGCATCAAGTGTTTCATCAATCTGAAAGTAAATCGGAAAATTTTAAGCTGTTAAAAAGGTAATATTTTTTTTTTTTTTTTTTTTTTTTTTGAGTAAACAAAACATTGAAAATTCAATGAAGGGTAGAAACCTCATAAAAGTATATTTTTTATATTGTTAAAAAGAGATAAGCATAGTTAATTTACTTTTTTTTATATTGGTTTTGAAATTATATCCAAGTTTCTTTGCAGAACTTTTTATAACATCTTAAAACACAACACATAGCGTTAAGGATTTGTACCTTGTAGTTTCACAGGACCCTAAAAAATATATTTTATTTTTGTTTTCATCTATATCTTACTTTTCTAGCAAAAATTTCCAGCTCTTTTTTCTAGGAACTTTCTCTACACATTCTAATTGCCTATTACTTTTTATTATATTTTATTTTAACCATTTACTTTTTACTGGTATATCCTTAATTAAATAAAATCATTTATTGTTGGTACATATACAGTTTATTTTTCTCTGTGAAATAAAGATAAAATAATTGTTTATCATTTGAATTTTTCTTTAGTTTATAGCTAAGTACTCAGTAAAAATATATAACTTTTTATATAATTGCATAATTTTAGTTACAAGTGTGTACAATAAAATTTAATTTATTAGCATTGAGTACAATTATGTAGTGATTATGATAACCATTGCTTAATGCTTTCTACCCAGTTTAAAAATAGCTTGAAAGATTGTTTTGGTATGAAACATATAATATAATCAGTTTTGGATTTTTACCAAAATACATATTTAAAGAATTTTTTATGAACATTAAAACAATATTATTTAATTAGGGTGTTGTTATAGGTAAGGTTTTAGTTGAAGTACTTCTAATTACACCAGGAATTGTTTTTATTGGTTATAATAATAAATACTTTAGATATACAGTAGACTCCCTAAAATCCAAACATAATTTTGTGATGTAAACAATGAAACATTCACTTCAGATATAGGAACAAAGTTTGACTATTTTAGTTTTATGTCAATTTCATATATTTTTTAATTTGTAATTTTTGTTAATTTTGATGAGTTTGTTTTTTCATGATGGAAGAATAAATTTATTTCTGAATTGCTGATATCATTGGTAATCACAATCTCCTTATCAAATATATTTATGTATTAATCAAGCTTTTTTTGGTTATTAAGTCTGACTAAACCTGAAATACAACTTCTTTATTTTACCGTTTTGTTGAGAATTAGTAATGTACCTTTATGAGGCAAGTTGCATTGAATAATTTACGAAAAATATATTTCATCATTATAAATGAATATTTAATCATACATTATTGATTATTAACTCTACCTTTGCTTTTAATATTTTAATCATTTTAAAAATTATCTAATTCTTTATAATTTTAGGTTATTACTTATTTTAATATTTTATAATATTGTAAGTATTCATTATAGTTTTGAATGCATTATTAATTCAATTAAAATTACTTTTAAAAAAGTAAACAAAGCAACGACCAGAAATTCACAAAATTCTAAAATGTCTTACGTTGTGTGGATTTGAGGGAGCCTAGTGTATATATATATATTTATATTACATATACATTCATAAATATTTAAAATAAATTTAAATACATGTAAGTAGTATCTATAGTTCATTTTTGGCTTTATTAAGTAAAAAAAAATCCATAAATTTTATGAAATATCATTCATTCCGAATTAGCCTTGCAAACTGAAATATAAATCAATTTAGTTGTATATAGGCATGCTGTGGAAGGTGTATGGAAGTATACACTGTATATTTTCTGGATTTTTTTAAGAAACACTGTTTACTCTCTGTTTCTCATAAAAGCTAATGGCATATTTTATCTAGGGTATACCGCCAACTTTGAATGTATACTTTCTGCCTGGAGCATATAATTTCTGATTTTTTTATGACTACACCACTGGTTGTATAACCAGTATACAAAACTATAGAAGTATATTTAATATAATTTAAAAGCTTATACTATATACACTTATAAAATAACATTTACACACACACACACAAAAAAAAAAAAAAAAAAAAAAAAAAAAAAAAAAAAAAAAAAAAACCTCAAATGTTGTACTACTTGGATCTTAGTAAAATGTGATTTTCACAAACAATCTTTTCTGAAGATGATTTTGTAGCAGTTTACAATGTATTTTTGTTATTAATTTCCAGTAGAGATGGAGGGTTTTTTTTATTTTGTGTATTAAACTACAATGCTTATGGATTGCTAAGAATATTTTTTTATTTTTGTTTAAGCATACTGTTATGATGTAAGGTGGGTGACCATTAGTTACCCTCGAAACAGATTAATCGAGATTTACCCTCGTTCACCATATAAGCTAAGCAATCATGATAGTAGAGAGTATTAGCAGTGGCGTAGCTAGTGGGGGACAGATGGGGCAATCCGTCCCGGGTGTCACCCTCTAAGGGGTGACACCCAATCTTTACTTGCAATTATATGCACATGTTATAAGATTTTGAAAAAAAAAATGGAATGAAAGGAAATTTGTAGTGCACGACGCATCAGAGTTAATTTTTCAATTTATAATATTTTAGCTTATATGAATAAAGCCTCTTTTTTGTGGATTTATTTCAGATATGTATTTATTTTTTTATTATTAATTCATGCTATTATAAAAATTTTGCTCAGCTTTCTGTCATAGTTTCATCGAGATTTACCCTTGTTCACCATATAAGCTAAGCAATCATGATAGTAAAGAGTATTAGCAGTGGCGTAGATAGTGGGGGACAGATGGGGCAATCCGTCCCGGGTGTCACCCAATCTTTACTTGCAATTACATGCACATGTTATAAGATTTTGAAAAAAAAAAAAAAAAAATTGGAATGAAAGGAAATTTGTAGTGCACAACGCTCATCTTTCTGTCACAGTTTCATAACAGTTGCACCAATAAATTTATGCTTGCTGTTTGGTCTTATTAATTTTATTGTTGCATTGTGAATTATGTATCTGATGGGGGGGGCTTATATGTGAGTGTGGAAAATAAAAATTGCTAGAAAGTTTGAAGGGATGCTTACAATAAGGATTTTACGCTTATAATGAAGTTGAAAAAAAATTAACATGATACCAATGAAACCAACTTTTATTGAAAAATAAAAACTTATAGAAAATGACTAGATAAAATTGTTAAACTAGGATTATGCCTAATCTTGATTTAGTTTTTGTTGATAAAATTAGTAGTTACCTTCGAAATCTAGATCTACCTGCGGCTGTAGGATGATCTGGCGATAATTTTTTGGAATTATCCCGATGAGCCTACAACTATTTATGTGACAACTCTTAAAATCTAATGTTAAACAAAGTAATCCTTTACAAATTTTTTATTTGCATTTCAATTTTTTTTTTTTTTGGGGGGGGGGGCTATGTTTTTCATTTTAAGCGCACACATAATTATCATTCGATAACTAAAGTAAAATCAACTGTCATGTCCTTTTCAAATTTTTCTGTCAAACGATTTTTTTTCCCCTGTAGATTTGAAATAATTATTTAACTGAGCATTTTTTATGATATTTCAATTTTATTTGCAGGTTTATTTACTTAATGTATGCTTTTGTTCACAATCTAAAATTTATATGTATTTTTATAGATATAATTTTAATTTCTGCAGATTTTAATTATTCAGCAGAAAAAAAAAAACCTGCGTATATTTTTTCTTTGCACCTCTGATTATTAATAAAAAGTGTACTGTGTAAGACTATTTGGTATGTAAAAAGGAAGGCGTCCAAAATCAGCGTATTTGGCATCTCTGATTATTCATATAAAGTATACAATTTAGGGATATTCAGTATGCAAAGAAGTGTACAAAAAAAGTGTGCACAAAATCTGAGCGTATTTGGTAGCCCTGGTTGTACATAAAAAGTGTACAATTTAAGTATTAAAAAAAAGTATAAAAAAATAAGTGCACAAAAAGTGAGCGTATTTGGCACCTCTGATTTGCATAAAAAGTGAACAATTTAGGTATGCAAAAAAAGTAAAAAAAAATAAGTGAACAAAAAGTGAGCGTATTTGGCACCTCTGATTTGCATAAAAAGTGAACAATTTAGGTATGAACTTTTTGTCCACAATTCGGTTTGTACTTTTTGTGTATAAGCAGAGGTGCCAAATACGCTCACTTTTTGTGCACTTTTTTTTACACTTTTTTTACAAACTTTTTCTAGCTGGGTAAATAATTCGCAATTTAAAAAGTGGTGTTTAAAAAAGTCGTCAGATTAGGAAGTGTCAAATAACATATGTACTTCATAGACATAATAAGGAATAATTATTAAAATGTTCTGTGCAATTATATCCAAAATAGATAGGACACAATAAATTACATTGATGATATATTATTACTCTTGTAAGTGTCATGGCAGCATTTAATTGGCTGACAGTAAAAAATGACCGTAAAATTATCATAAAAATTGCGGTAATAAATACTTCACAAACTTTTATAAAAGCATTGCAATGCTTTTTTAATTAGTTATATGTCGAGAATTTTTTTTTTCATGTTTAAAACTTTGGTAAGTATCATGTATAATGCTTATTAATTGTAATTATGATAGAAACATTCAGCGCAAGAAAGATGAGTTTTACATATTAATACTTTTGGCATGTCAATTGATAAAACCTGTTGACATTAACAACATTCTTAAATTTATAAGCGTAAATAATTAAGGGTGTCATTTTTTTTAAATGAAATATGAGATTAAAGGGTATTAGATGACATATATTACACTCCGTTTATTACAGCATAATTATTAACATTTTCTATATATTGATATCAAAATGAGATAAATTACTTTTATGATTTATCACTTTTACAACCATCATGACAAATGATCAAATCCGTTTAGAGAAAAAAGTTTCAAAAATAACTGTTTAAGAAACTTTTCTTTTTATTTTAAGCGTTACAAATCTTATTGAATATTAATGTTGTGTTATTAATGATTTTTAATTTGTGGTACTTAATGCGTAATTATTGTTACATTTCCCAAGTCATAATATGAAATTAGACTAATGATGAATGATGTATCTTACGATTTTATTTGCTATAAGAATCAAATTATTTTATTAATATTTGACTATTTTTGAAAATTATAAATGCAAAGATCTCGCAGTTTTAATAATAAAAAAATTGCCTATTTTAGTTAAATATTGAGATGAAACATTGTTTATTTTTTCCATTATTTTAAATGGAATTTCATAGCTGTTTCATTGCTTTGGATGTAATGTTAATTATATATAATGAATGGCAAACAACTTTCTACCTTGCTGTAAGTATAATGACATACTATGAAGTTTGTTGTCAATACAAAATCTACCACCTGTTTAAATTATAAATACATCACCTGTATTATACATGAAAATTGTTATTAACTTTTAAATTACTTATGAGATTATCTTATACCTTTGATGTATTTTATAGTACAATCAAAATTTTAGAAGAAAATACAAAATGAAACATCATTTTTAATGGATATATTTAATAAAAATAATTATAATTTTTAAGAGGCATTATTTCGAAATTCAGAGAAAAGTGTTATATTAGTTGTTGTCTTTTTTAATTGGCTTGATATTTTTTATATTAACCTCTTCGCTACTGGCGATTATTACAGTATTTTTAATTATTACTGAATTATTTCTTCTCTCATTTGACTTCTGAGCGAGATTTTTGTTTTATTTTCATTAGCTCGAATCTTAGAATTCGAAACATATTATTCTTATATCGAAATTTCATTTATATTTGAGTATCATTAATAAAATGGGACAAAACTGATGTACCCATTTGGGTACTCAGGGACTGAAGAGGTTAAAGTAGATTATATTTGATGAATATTGTGCAAATATGAAGACCTGCAAAAAGTTCCTCTTCGCTATAGAAAATATCAAAGTACAAGACTGTGGATGCTATTTTTCATGAAAAGTGAAATGTCAGTATGTGCTATATATCTGGCAAGCTACAACATCCCAAAATTCTTCTGGCATAAAAGTATAACACTACATGCTTATTAAAACGTATTTGTTTCCATGGGGCATTTTTATTTTACATCGTTATGTTGCCACAAAATACAATCAAAATGACATTTTTGTCCGTTATCCGCGATTATCATATTATTTAAGCAATAGTACTACAAATATTTTCTCATAGGATATGAAAGTGTACGACAAGAACAAGAAGAATAATGTAGAACTGTATAGGGATATTGTTGCTTTTAGAAAATATAATCCATTAAATATTCAAAAGATTCGAAATCTGCGATATTTAAATTAGCCATTACAAAAAAGCATCGCAGTTCAGTAAAACAAAATATAACATGCAGTAGTTGTACATATGTACAAAAACATGGAAAAGAAAAAGAAGTGGGGGTCACATGGTATTGTAGGGTAAAAACAAATGTTTAAAAAAATCTCGATGTCTCAAAAATCACATCTTTCCACTATCAGAAAATGAAAATGAATTGTTAATTAATTGTGTAAATCTTGCAATGAATTTAAAAAAAGAGAGACATATTTTACAAGATGAAGGTTTTATTTTTTAAGAGATAGAAAAGGTTAAGTTTAAAATAAAGTTAAAGGATAAAGTTAAAATTAAAGTTATTGATAATTATAAATTTTAGGAGTCATCGTGTAAAATATTAAAATCTACTCTATGCTGATTTCTTACATTTTGATTTCCTGGATTCAGTATTATTATTTTTTTTTTGCGTGCCCCCTAGATATAATACTACATTTATTATTCAGAGTCAACAAATATGAAGTAAATAAAAGAATTATCTTTATCATTCTGTACGAAAACGTTTCTGCATTGGGTGAATTTATATTAGAGTCATCCTGTGTTTTCCGTTTTTATTTAATGGAAAAAAAGGGAAACAAAAGAATTATCTATTTTAATATCGCAAAAAGTAAGTTACGCAAAAACATTAAAGTTAAATGATTAAATCAGAAATCTCATATCATTATCTTGCATTAGCAGAATGAGGTTACGGATTTCACTTTCGAAAAATCTAAAATGTACATTGTTTCGATTTATGACACATCAGCATTGTGTAATTTTGAAATAATCTACAAAACATCTACGCACTTCTTCTAGATATAACGCAGTTTGAACTCTATATAATAAATGACCTTTCCCAAGTGCTTTTTACCTAATGAAAAAATGAAAGGAATAAAAAGTAAAATAACATTTTTTCTATTTTGTAAAACATTTTTAGATACAATAAATTCATAAGGTGAAATGCAATATTTCATCTTGATTCATTTGCAAAATATAAAATAGGAATAAAAAAGTTATTAAAACTTTCACATTATTAAATCACTAGATTTTAAGGAATACACGTGCTCTAATGTAAAAATAATAAATTAAATAGAGCATGGTCAAAATTAATTATCAACTTGGTTCATCCTATTCAAGTTTTCACGAGGAATTTATTTATAAACTCTAACCATAACTTAGGAATATTAAAAGAAAAATTATCATTGCAAACAAAATTTTTACGTGTATAAATTTCAAT
The DNA here is from genome assembly GCA_964019185.1 of Maratus speculifer. NCBI lineage: Eukaryota > Metazoa > Arthropoda > Arachnida > Araneae > Salticidae > Maratus > Maratus speculifer. Next base: position 779,614 of record CAXHSM010000002.1, read on the forward strand.
CGACTTCTTTATATTGGATTTACGACAAGAATTTGATATGAAACATAATTTGCTATCATTAAACAGAATTTTTATCTCCTCATATATCTCATCAAAATGGGAGAAAACTTGGTATTAGAAAAAGTGAATCTGAATGAACATGAATCTGATATTAAATTTGGTCGTACTTTTCGTATTAAATGAAGTGATAAAAATTCTATTTAATGATAGCAAATTATGTTTAATATTAAATTTTTGTCGTAAATCCGTTATAAGGGAGTTACGGAAAGGGGTATTGAAATTTATACACGTAAAAATTTTGTTTGCAATGATATTCTTTTATTATTTTCTTTATTTTCTTAAATTCTTTTAATATTCTTTATTATATTATTCTAAAAGTTATGAACTTAAGTTTGCCATTTTACCTAAAGGCCACAATAATAATAATAATATAGATGTCAGAAGTAAAAAATACACATTTTGTTTACATTTCCTAGTACTTTCGGGCTTAACAAAATATTAGTTTCCTGAGGAGATATTTTGAATATAAGAATGCGTCAAACGCGCACAGTCTTAACATTACCGAGGGGAATTTGGCCGCTGAGTGACTAGCAACCTTAAGCGACAAAATCTTTTAAAACCTGAGAGCCCATTAATGCATGATCACTCACTCAATTGACGTTTCTTCCCCGAGACCCAATATTTGAATGATAAAATCCGATACATATCTCTCAATAAAATACCTTAATAGTATTTTTATTGCATGGCCTATTATGTTATGAGCCGCAATTCAATGTGTCAAATGATAAATGGATACCTCTGTGATTACCCTTATTATCTACGATTGTCAGTAATATCCATCATTATCAAACATTGTACAGTGAACTCTCTCTATTCCGAACACTCATAGGACCGACCAAAAATGTTCAGACTACGGGGGTGTTCAGAATAGAGGGAGAATCGGAAATACATTATTACTACTATTATGTATTGAATTTACAATCAGTAAAAAATATTTCGAATGGGCAGTCATAACACTGTGCAATGCCAAACTTAATTTTGTCAGTTTTGTATTGTACTATCTCATCTTTTTATTAATTTTTTTTTTACAAAACATACATTTACATTACAATATACCTCTTGAAAACATAATCAGTATATTACTTAAATGAAAAATTTTAGTCTGTTTTTGCATTGTATGGATTCATGACGAATATTTTTAGTCTGTTTTTGCATTGTATCTGTTCCTGCAATGCACATGTTATCTGGCTGTTTAAGAAGTGGAAAAGCTTTGAGGTGATGTTTCAGACATATTGTTCAACAGATCTTGAACGAGTCTCTTAGTCAAATTGCTTGAATGTAATCCTCGTTCGTTTTATTTCGTCAGTCTCTTCTGATTCTCATTTACTTTCCTCTTCATCTTCAACAATGTTGCTCTTGCAAACCATGAGGATTTCATCGGTTTTGAGATAAGCTCCAAGTTCTGTTTCAGTTTCTGAAGAATTGATCCCAAGTCACTCACAGCTGTTGTTTCTTGGTCCTCTATTCTTGTTTGCCCATTCTCACATAGGAATCCAACTTTATAGAAGTACCTTTGGATGGTGTAGTGTAGGAGGTTGTTTACTTTTATGCTGTTGATATCCAATAAACAGCATCCATGACGTTGATCTTCTGCCGAATTTGCCGCCTCCATCACCAGGGACAACTTTTTCAGAAAATGGATTTGGAAGTAAGTTTTAATGGTCTTGATTACTCTTTGATCCAGTGGTTGAATTATAGAAGTACAGTTTGGTAACAGAAACTTCAAGGTTATGTTGATCAGCTGCCTGTTTATAAGTGATCTGTTTATAAGCAACATCAATTTTTTTATTCCTTTCTCTCTTCATTATCTCGTTAGTTCCCTCGAACCACTGTGAGAAAATTGTGAATATCATCTACACTTTCCGATTTGGTTTATAGTGTGTAGGCAATGATGCAATCTTCACATTTTTTAAACGATTTCTGATAACAAGAAATTTGAGCTTCTCATCCATCAAACAAGTACAGAGCATAATGCAAATCTTTCTTTTGATATTTTTCCAACTATGCAATTTTTGCTTGAGTTTTGTTTGGAAGAGCTGTGAAAAAGAAGTACCGACAGTATTAAAAATGTTTGCTGTATTGAAATCCTTTGTTATGGTCAGAAGTTTTATTTTCTATTCTTCCACAGTGTCTCCTGCAGCTTCACCATTTATTATTTTGAATTCGATGTTATGTTAAATTTTGATATGGGTCGTCAATCCTTCCAGTGCCTTTAATTCTGCTATTTTCTGCTTTTCTGAAAAATTTGAAGTAGGTGTCCAGTGATAGGATGATTCGTTGTTCTCATTTGACAAAAAAATTTCCAAACATTAATGTTTATGTTCTTGTTTGCCGTTTTCTATTCCAAAATTCTATACTTATTTGAGTTCGTTAAACCTTTTTTATTCTTCTGCAACAAGTTTCGTTGAATCTCCATGATGCGAGAATTTCCCGAATTCTGATTGCAAACACATGTTCAGTTTACAGAGAGTTGAGGCAAAAATGGGGATCGAAAATAGCGTTCATAATAGCGGGGTGTTCAGATTAGAGAGTGTTCAGAATACAGAGAGTTTATCTTATGTTAAGTCTATGGAATTTCGCCGGGAGCATCGGAATGCGTTCATAATACCGGGGTGTTCAGATTAGAGTGTTCAGATAGAGAGAGTCCTCTGTATTATGATTATTAAAAAACTTTTTATTTCTTATATAATATCTTATATAAAATCTCCTTCTTATATAATTGCCATTTTCAATGCCTCATACCATAGCTGCCAACTTTTACCTATTTTTAATACCACAAAAATTTCAAAGCAAATATTGTCTTATTTAATCGTCGAATTCTTACGAATAAACAAATAGAAAATCTCTGTACAATTTTAGTGGTAGCGAAAATGCGTTGGCAGCTATGCTCATACTCATAATACAAAAAAAATTTCTTATCACTGGTTCAGTCATCTATCAATTCACTTATTACTTCCGAACGAGCTCTGTGTGTGTGTGCAGACAGATCCCTTACTGAAAACCTGAAGGAGAAAAGGAGGGATGAAATTGTGATATCACATTCCCGCCTTTCCTCCCTGCCCTTTATTATGAGAAGTCGCATGAGCAACTTTTCAAAAGGACTAAAGAAGAGATATATTGGAAAGATGTAGAGCGGAGGTAGAGGCGAATCATTTTCAAGAGTTAATTAATCGCTGCCGATGCTTGAATAGATTCTGGAGTTCTTTTCAATTTTAATCGACAGTAATAGTTGAGTTGTTGGAGTAGAGAGATGGGGGAAGGGGGAGGTATGATTTGTGAAAGGATATAGGTGCGCTCTGTTAAATTTCAGCACAGGAGAAAGGGGCTTCCCGTCTATAATACCAAAGGTATCATTTGCTTGATCCTTTATGAATACAATATCTGCATCGACCCAAGATTTGAACATGGATGTCGCATAGAACAATGTCATTGTCTCAGTGCAACTGAAACGGTGAGATATTGCTACAATGCGTTTGAAGTACACCGCGCTCAATTTAAAGTTCACTTAGTGTGTAGGACCTGGTTTGAAAAGAAAAGATAATAGCAGGGTTAGCGGCATTACCGAGTCGCTGAACATAAAATATGTCAGATTTAATTTTTAAAAAAACTAAAATTTTTAATTTGAAAATTATTTTTAACAGAAATCGAGATAGACTCCTAGTATTTTTCTCCATATAATTTCAATCGACAGCACTGCTACTTCTACTTTTTGCTACCTTATTATTATAGATTCTCTCATTTCACACAAAGTGATTTATTTCTAAGAATGGAACTGCACTTTGAGTAAAAAAATGATGTTTTTTTAAGTTCTTATAATTTATTTAGGAATTTAATCAAGGTGGAATGTTGCATTTCCTCATATGATTATAGTTATTAGCACATATCAAGGCGTTTTAGCTTTTTATCATGAATTTATCACTCTTTTTTCTTTCTTTCAATTCAGAAAGATATTTGTTACTTTATGATGAAGAAATGGCAAAAGACTACGGAAAAATACGCAAGTAAATAGGGTATAACGATTGTCGTGCTCATTTTTTTTCGCTATGTGGCAATATTTCTTTACTGAGTCAAACTCCATTCCAGATGAGCTCTCTTGATGGTATTAGAGAAATGGTATTAGAGTTTTATTCCATTTATAAATACTATTCCATTTATAATTATAATATATATTAGGAGTTCTTCCATTTATAATTATAATATATATTAGGAGTTCTTCCATTTATAATTATAATATATATTAGGAGTTCTTCCATTTATTTTAAAATATGTCCACATAATCCCTTTCCTTTTAAATTAGAACTTGCCTAGACATTATATGAAAGAGCAATGTCTCGAATTACATGAGACTTGAGCAAAATATTTAGAGATCTTAGCATTTATTTTAACACGTCACTTCATGATTGTTTAATACGTAATTTATCACATTGCTAACCAAATGTAAACTAACAGATTAAAAAATGTCCAAGCAGGCAATCGAATCCGGTACCCTTGGAATATCATTCCACGCGTTCTACCATTTAAACTACGAGGACAATACACAAATTAGCATCTCTCACTCACATATATTGGCAATGCTGCAAGAGGAAAACAAGATGTAATAGTCTTCATGAGCACATAATCCTGCGGCATGTCTAATTAATAAATCAGCCGTACATCAGGATGTACGCTGCATACGTTATTGACCGAAATGACCAAAATAGCATGACTTACACCGCAGACGTCATAAACTTTAACAGGTTAAGTAGGTTTAAAGCTTGAAGCTCTAAATGTAAAGTTCTAATGTAACTAATTAATCTAACTGTAATGTATTTTTGGTCTTTCAAATTCAAATTGTAGTGTAATTATCCTTTTACATAAGTACTGACTTAGAGGGAGTAACGGGAGCAAATCAGGTTCAACCACTTAAACCCCTGAGAACGAGCGACACGTATACGTGCCGCAAAAAGAGCTTAAGAATACTTCTTTATCCCCAACAGTAAAATTATACTTTAAAATTTGCCTTATTTAATCGAAGCATTTTCTCGATTTAATAAGGCACAAAATTCCGGTTTAAAAACCGGAAGAATTAAAAACTTCGTAAATGCTCCCGTCGCAAAGAGGTTAACTAATCTTTAACTTTATAAAATCTTTCTAATAATACCTATTTTTTTCATGTCGTTTACAATATTTTTAATCTTTTATCACCGGTTTTTCAAAACAGAAATTTTTACCTCATTGAATCAGACAAACTCCTGTATTAAATAATGCAAAATTTAGGATAAAAATTTATTGGTGAGAATAATAAATCATGATTGGAATATGGCTGCCCATACGTGGTACGCACAAATCATGATCGCGCATGATTGCAAAAACACGTTGCTCATATGACGTACGTGCGAATAATTTTAAAAACCTTTTGAAGTTTTTACAGAGTTTTAGCTGAACATATGTATGCATGTACATTAGGGTGGTCACAAGAAATCAATTTTCGAATTTTTTCGTGGGGACCCCTCAAAAAGTTGCCATTTGGTTAGAAAATGAGATTAGAAAAGTTTCAGCTCATTTGCATAATATTAACCCGTGCCGCATTCGGGTCAAAGTTCAGAAAAAACGTGATTTTTCTCAAAAAAATGCAGTTTTTCCTTCATAAAATGAATAAAAACAGACATAGAAACATAATCCTAGTTTTATTTGATAAAGTAATCTTTTGTCTTGAAGGATCACTTACCATCATTTAAAAAAATATATATATAGATGTATAATATATGCATTTTTCAGGATCAGACGTAATCTGATCCTCAAAATAGACTTCTTATGATAATGCGAAAAATAAATGCAAAATTTTCTTTTATCTTTTTCTAACCTTTTTATTTTTTTATTTTTTTCATTTTGCACTTAAAAAATGTTATAATTATAAGAAAAAAAATCAAAGTAATTGAAAAAAATTGAAATTTAAAGTGAATGAATGAGAAAAAAAAAGAGCAAATAAAGTATAAAATGAGAACAAATTATGTTTAAATGCAAAAGTTTTATTATAAAAAAGGAGCTTAATAAAGAAACAACATTATCACTTACTACTGTCACGTTAAGATGATAATGGCTTAGATAAAGTGGCTTTGGAAGAATCCGGAAAAGTTTTTCTACATTCAGACACAACTTGTAACAGAAATTGCTTTTGTTCTTCGTCTTTTGTTAAACATGAATTGAAATCTTGTATTAACTTTATTACTCTTTCAGCTGGGTCATTGACAACTTTAAAACTATTCACTATTTTTTTCCTTTCAAATAATCCTTGTTTTCATACCATAAATCGGGATCAGCGTTTAAAAATCGCACATTAATATCAAACCTTTTAAAAAAATTTACAGTTTGAGATGAAACAAAAAAATCGACTTTTTTGTCCAATAAATTATCCACTTCGTTGAAACCTATTAATGCTCTTACATTCCTATTATCAACCTCATCCTCATCATATTCTTTTTCAATTGACATTATTTTAGCGGCCATGCTTATTTTGATTTTTTTTTCCAAAGTATCATCAAAAAATGAAAAGGCAATTAGCTCGGGGCTGAGGTACCAAAGGTGTTTTATCATTTTAGGCAGTGCTTTGTCCGCAATCTCTTTATCTATATTTCGATATTCAACAAGCGATTTTATTAGTTTTAGATCTTGATTGGGGGCCAGAGTGGGAATGGGAGCGTTAAACCATGCTTTTACATAAACGTTGACTATAAACAGACAAATGTGTCTAAAAGCATCTTTTTCTAAGTCTGTTAATAAGAACAAATCCCTGAAAAGATAAATTTTCAGAGAATATATTGCTTTGGCCATCAATCTGGCATGGTGAATAGCACCAGGAGCTGTGAAGAAAACGTCTTTTACAATATAACGTCCTATAAAAATTAAACAAAGCTGAGCAAATTCTTTATAATCATCCCTTGGTTGTTGAGATTTTAAATGTTCGATGAGGAAACTTGAAATTTCGCCTAAATTGAGTATTTTATGTTTAGCATCTTCATCTTCAATAGCTGTTTTGTATTTGGTCTTGTCTAACTTAGACCAACCAGCCTGAAATTTCTTAAAAATATCTGGCTGAGGACCAGTGGTTTTGCCTATTTTGGTATCAAAAACAGCTTTTAGAATAATTTCTAAAATATGGTGGCGACATGCTAAATGCAGAAGATTATTGCCTAATAACTATTGTAGAAAAACGCAGGTTCCTCTCAGATGACCACTGTTTACAGAAGTTGTATCAAAACACATTGCCTGTATTTTGTCAACTGCTCCCCACTCTTCAACTGCAGAAAATACAGCTTTTGCCTGAGTTATTCCCATGCTATTTTCAAGCTGGGGAACACCTATCAACTGCTCTTCATTCCCACAGCTAATTAAAACCGCTATTCTCTCTACATTTTCTTTATTCAAAATATGTGGAAGCAGTTTTCCATCCCAATGAACAACAGCTCCCTCTAAATCGGAATTTTCAAATCTTTTTTTAATGAGTTCAGTTCTCTGTTTTCGAAATAACTGTCTGCGGAGTCGTATTACACTTCTGCTTAAAATTAATGTCTGTGGATTGTGACCCAATGATTCTGCAGTAGCTGTTATTATTCGAAATGCATCTCTATCAGAAATGCTACACCTATCTAATAACAAAGACAATTTTTCGGTCATAATTTCCTCCGTTTCTCGAGAGTACTTCCTTTTCTTAATTTTTGCCTCGCATTCATCTGCATCCGAAAAATTCTCCGCCGTATCATCTTGAAAAGGTTCCTCTTCCTCCGACTGACTGCTGCTGCTTGTTCTTAGTAAAGGCTCCAATTCTGCACCTTTATCTTCTAAAAATAAAAAGAAACATCATAAAAAAGAGCCCTTAAAGAAAATTGTATTTTGTTTAATAATCTTAACAGAAAATATAATAAAGAAATTTAATTAATTTCTTAAAATTTTTTTTAAAATATGTGCAATTAAAACTATTAAATTTTAACAACATTAAAAGATAGACAAAACTCACCAGCAGTTTTTCTTGATTTTTCCAATCGTGCCATTTCAGCTGCTCGTCTTTTTTCTCTTCGTTCTTCCACTTTTACAAATTTCATGTCAACGCCTCCCATGCAGCCAGGGCGCCCTTTCTTTCTCTGGAGTAACAAAAACTGTTTGTCTTCCTCAGTAATGTTTTTAAGGACATCCTGATGAGCAATATCAAAAAGGTCATCAAGAGTTGACTTAAATGTGTCTATTTTTTTATTTTGTGCTTTTGAATTGGATCTGCTAGCACTTTTTTGTAGATTTCTCCACTCTTCATAAAGCTTTTCAATTTTTGCAACACAATCTTTAAAATGCATAGTTGGTATCTTGGCTTTCTCCCAGAAAAGTACAACTTCTTGAGCTGTTAGTCTAGCAGCTTCTCTGGTCATCAGTTTTACTTGGCGAATATTATAAAATAAACTGCGTAAAACTTGGCAGTTACTGGGTAACTTACTGCCAGTTATTTGATGTGACATGTGGCCAATTAGAAAAATCCGGTCTTGCTGCCTTAAACTCATATTCACTGTGAATTTAGAACACGAAGGTTCTAAATCCATTGTATCTCGAACTTCACAAAGGAAAAAATCACTAAGTGAACTTAACCGCTTGAAATCTAAACAGTAACTGAAGTGCTCTTTTCTGTTTTTACGAATAAGTGGGGGAGGTAATGTGAAACCTCCTGTCAGTCATTTCGGAAAGAGGGGTGCAGTTTGAGTACAGCTGGGTGCCGGAATGTTTCGGATTTTAAAAATAGATTATGGTAGCATGTAACAGAAATGTTTCTTGCTGAAAAAAAAGGAAAAGAAAAAAAAAAGAGATAATTAAAAGATTTGTTTTTAATGCATTTTAATTGCAATATAAATTAGATAGCTCTTTCTTTAGAGATGCAGGCCTAAATACCCGTGGATTAATTATAATTCGGGAAAATACTTTTTTAATTACAAAAATTGTTATTTTTCTTGTCTTTCAATACAAATAATAATAATAATAATAATAATAATAATAATAATAATGAAGATCCGAGGTAATTAGAATTATTCATTTCTGATTTTCCCCTTTTTTCAAAAGCAAAGTTTGAGAGTATCGTTCACTACTTTGCCTGAAAAATGCTAAATGTCATTAAATATGAGATTTAAATTGGGGAAACTCAAAGTCAATAAAGTGTTCTTTGAAATAAGATAAGAAATAGGTTTCTAGGATCAATAGTTTTTATTTAATAAAGGAAAAACCACAATTTTTGGCAAAACATTGCATTTTTTCAATAATTTAACCCCGATGCGGCACGGGTTAATATTATTCAATTGATCTGAAACTTTGTCAATATCCTTTTCAAACTAATTGGCAAGTTTTACAGGGGTCCCCCGAAAGGTACGATAAAAAAAAAATTTCGCCATGTATCTTGTAACCACCCTAATGTACATATCATAGAGAGGGAACGTAAAAAACAAAGTTTTGGTTAACTTACAAAGCTTGTTGCCAGAAATTCTTTTTTAAATACCGAAATGCTTTCTAAAATAATAATAAGAAGAAAAATATTTACAACCACATTCCACAATGATTACTGTTTTCTAAGTTATGTTATTTATTTATTTCTTTGAAGTTAAAATGTGCTCGTTTTGAATAAATACAGCTCACAAATGAAATAAAAACTGACGTTACCAAGCACTTGATCATTGAATTATGTAAACAACACTTTTCAAAAGATAAATAAAGCTTATGGAGAAACAACATCTATTTTAAAATTGCACAGAAAAAGAAAAAGATCTTTTCCCTGGTTACAACAAACAAATTAAAATTTTGCCATTTTTCACGATTTCGCAATAACTTTTCAGCCTCCCCCCAAAAAATGAAAATGATATATTGCATCGTCGAAAGATTAAATATTTAAACAATCTTTTTTATGTGTTCATCATGTTTTGCAAAAAAATATACGTAAGTTATTATCTTTAAACGCTGAAAAATGAATACAACATTAGTGTTTGTATTTCCGGTATTGAACTATTAAAAGGAACGTTTCTCTATATTCATTATGTTTTTGAAAAAAAATGTACACAATTATATGCGTTAAGTATATTTACATTAGTGATCATAAGACATTTTCTTTCATTACTGCCATAAGCTGGAAAAATAAATATATAACAGTATAACAGAAATTTTCTAAAGGATAATTGAAAGATCATCTTTATTTTGAAAACCTAAAAGAATCAGTTGAATTTTTTTTTTTTTTTTTTTTTTTTTTTTTTTTGCTTTAAGAGAAAGGAAGAATTATACGAATATGAATGCGCATAAGGGTGTTGCTAAGTTTCAATTACACGCAAATATTTTTTAATGTTACTTCGCACCATTTTTTCAAAGCAAAAATCTTTTCGAAATATATTTTATTTTAAACAGCGATATGAATAGAAAGAAGTAAAGTTTTAATTACAAAACTGTCACAGTCGGCTATTTTTATATTCTATTCGCACCATCGTTTCTTAAAGAAGACATCTAATAGTATATTCCTCAAAAAAGTCTATTAAAAGCATATATAAAGTGAACAGAATTAAACAATAGTTGCCAGTAACTTTGCGATAGCAGTACGTACATCAGAAACTAAACATTTTTGATGGTTCACAAGATAGTAGAACACATAGTGATGAGTTGAAGATATTGACAAGAATGATATTGTTTCTCAAAAATTATTGATTGACATAATTATTGTAAATGATTTAACTCCATGGAAAACTGAATATGATATTACGAAAATGATGATGATATTAATGGCATTTAATAGTATATTCTCCATAAAAGTGTACTAAAAGCGTATGTAAAAGTTCTTTTGCATTTAAAAAAAAGTGGTATAAGAAAAAGGATTAAACAATAGCTTCCTGTAACTTTGCCATAGCATCATCAGAAACGAAAATTGTTAATGGTGCACAAGATGGTTACTTTTTTATTCGCCGCTCGTACTTTAAAACTTCGTTTTTAGGTAATTTTCCAAACAGACTATTTCTGATTGTCTAAAACAGGCAGGTGACTCAGAAAAAAAACATATTACATAGAATAAAAATGCAGTTAGAAATAAAGTTCAGTCTTAGTTATATTTTGTTACTACAAAAAACTTACAGCATCATAAAAAAATAATTTTTTTCCGGTAGCTAAACATTTTGCTTTGTTTAGATTTTTGTTTTGTCTCTTAAATCTTTCATCAAATAGCGATCTCTAGAAGTCCATTTTTCTTTGGAGAATAACATTGTTGTATTAAAATTTTTTTATATCTCGTATATCTTTGATATTTATTTATTTATTTATTATCTTGTTTGAAAATTCTTTTGTGACATTGGTGTGGATTTTGTTGCCATTTACTCGTCTGAAAATAATTTCCTGCGTTAGTTTCGATATTTATTTTATTTATTTACATGAAAACATATATTTAAATTCTTAATATAAATAAAGAAGGTTCTCTGAGCCTATATATTTTTACAAATATTTTTTTTGAATTGGTTACATCATTTGAAACCATTTATCATCAATAAATAAAATCGCTTAGAATCATACAGACGAGTTACATACTAACGGTGACTAATTCAAGGTTTACTACTAATAAATAAAACTATTTTTTTTTAAATTTTCATTATAATAGCATAGTGCTGGAAGATATTAAAAAAGGCTAAATTCCTTTATAGCATTTCTTTATAGTATATATCACTTTCATAAAACCGCAGAAATTCTGTCAGTAGATAAGTCGAAAAATACTAGTAAAATTTAGTGGTGTCAGTAGGACTCACCTCTGCACAAATTTTCCACCACTAAATATATTTATCTCAAAGTCGCACAATAATCTTTAAATTAACATCAAATTATGTGTCGTAAAACCTCTAATCATGCTAAGAAACATTGTTATTATTTTATTTCTTAATCCCTTCAAGATCGGTGGTTTATTTTTGGACAACCTAATTTTAATCCTTAAATGTCGCATTGGCGTCAAATTACTGGAAAGAAAAATGTCCTTTTATCAAGTACGGTTACAAAAGCTTTTGCTTATTTTGAAATAAATTTGTTTCTAAATTCTGGTGTCAGTATTATGTTTCAGTATTTTGCTATTATAAGTAACTTGCCCCTGAAAGGGTTAACTGTTTCACAGACGCCTTTTGTAGTCTGAAAACGGTTAATTTCAATGCCGAAACTATCAAATGTTACCAGTACTTTGTTAGTACAAATTTTATTTCATAATATATGCGAAGAAAAGCTTTTGATTATTTTTAATTAAATTAGTTAATAAATTGCTGCGTGACTTAATTATTTGAACATTTTATTAAGAGAAATGCTTTGTACCCGAAAGTCTTATTTTCAGAAATGGACACGTATCTTATATGTTTGCACATTTTTGCCTTGAAAAAATAATTTGTTACACATCGCTTGTGATAACAAATTCATCTGAATACGAACTTATTATTCTGGTTTTAAATTGTTTTTTGTTTCACAAAAGCTGTTCATAGCTTTTATTTTATGGGGGGAAAGATGAGTTGAAAAGCGTGTTTCCTGTTTATATAATACTGTTTTACATAGTCTTAAAAAAATGTGTGAATCCATTTCCCAAGAAGAATTCTTTACAATTTTTCTTTGTTGTTTATTCAATCTTTTATTCACCGTTCGTACTTTAAATCTTTATTTTCAGGTTACTTTTGAAACAGACTATTTTCGAATATCCAAAAAAGGCAACTGACTTAGAAACAACCGTATTACATTGAATAAAAATAGAGGTAGAAATACATTTTTGTTTTACTTATAGAGAGTTATAGATAAAACTACAGCATATACAAAAGTCATTATTTTCCGAAGACTAAAGCATTTTTCTTGTACATATTTTTCTTTTATACCTCAAATCTTTCATCAAATATCCATCTCTATATGCCGCACATTCTTTGGAGTCTAACTTTCTTGTATTAGACTTTCTTTTTATCTGGTATTTTTTTAAATTATTATAATTATTATTATTTACTTTTCATGTTTGAAAACTGTTTGGCGACAGTGGATTGATTTTTGTTGCTATTTATTTGGTGGAACTTCATATAATTTTCTTCATTAATTTTGACACTAATTTTACTTATTTATTTGGAAAAAGCTTTTTTTTACTATCTTTAGGTATTTAAATTGTCATCAAACAGAATTTATTTTATGTAATTATATGATAAAAAATAGCTTATCATCACTAACAGAAATTATAAATTTACATAAAAACATTTTCTAAAACAGGAATTAAAGCGTATATAATCAAAACAGAGACAAATCCTATATCAATCATAGATTAAGAAACAACTTACAAAACATTCAAATGATTCTAACAAAACTTCTCTATTTGAACAGATGAAAATGATTTTCTAATTTTTCCGTTAAAACAATCCGTATTCTCTTTCCCTCTTTTTTTTCTCTTTCTTAGTGAAAAAAAAATCTTGGTCATAGATACGAAATTTCGTCTCAGTTTAAGGAACTTCTATAAGAATACTTGTCACGAATAATTTTCTGATCTGCGAAATTCAAGAAGCTGTACCCCTGACTATGCAATTTGGAAAACGGATATCACATTTGAAACTCCCAATCCAGAAATTTTTATCTGTAGTTTCAAAGTATCCGGATTCTTTTGCGCAGTCCTATATATCATCTGCATCACGATTTATACATAAATTACAAATTTAGTAAAACTTTAACTTTGTAAGAAAACGTAAAATTCATTTAAAAATTTCCCTTCAACAATTTCCGCAAATAAATGGAAAATATACTCGAATTATGTGTTTGTAACACTGTATATGATATTCTAAGAGTCTATTAAGGTAAAATTTAAGGGTCCTTTTAGGGCCCCTTCAGATATGTCCATGTAACAAAACAGGCCTGTTCACAAAATTCCATTTAACCAAAAAGGCCCCTTCAAAAAATTTCATTACGTGAAAATTTCATTACGTGAAAATTTCATTTGTGAACATGTTCACAAAATTCTTCCTTATTAAATCGACCTTTTTACAAAATTCACTTTAATAACCACATGCTCCTTCACAAATTTCTCTTTAATTTTGCTCGTTTCACAAAATTTCATTTAATAAAACAGGCCTCCTCACAAAATTCCTCTTAATTAAATACGCGTTTTTGCAAACTTAATTTTAACTCATTAACTACGAATTTCTTTTACATTTCTTTTAATCCCTCGATATCAGTTGATACATAATAATTTTAACACATTTAATCTGTTAGAGTTTTAAAATTAGGTAATGTAAAAAATTCCTTACTATAATTCAGGTTTTCAGATAAAAAAAAATCGTAATATTTAAATGACAATTTTTTGCCAATCAGGATCTTTGATGAGTTAATAACACAAACTCATTCACAAAAATCTATTCCATAAAACATAAATTTTATTAATAATTTTTGTTAGGTTTTGAAGTGTGTAATTTTCAATCAAAAACAAATTCACTGCAAAAGAAAAATTCACCAGAAGGATTAATAGAAATTGCTATTAATAAATACTTGGTTCTAATTTCAACAACTATATATCATCTTTTGTTGCAAAATGTGATCTTTGACAAAAATATAACATTACAAAAATAACTTTACTTTCACAAAACGGACCTCAAGGAGAGAAAAAAAAAAAAAAAAAAAAAAAAAAAAAAAAAAAAACCTGCATTAAGACGATTACTTTTCTAAGTTCTATCTTTCATTTTAAAATACTACGGAAATGCAACTTTATGCTTTTTTATAGAATTTCCCACATTTTAGGTGAGGTTTTTCGGATTCCATTTATTGGCACACTTATTGAATTATCCGCGATGTCACTAATGCATGTTTCGAAAAAAACATTTCCGCGAAACGGGCAAGAGCAGGATAAGCAACCATTTATTTTACATGGAACCAAATTTGTTTCTGATCAAATGTCAAAGTAACTCCTGATTTCACCATTCAACCACTTAATCATGGATCAATTCCCGAAAACTAGGGATGTCTGTCTTTTTTCACCCTCTTTTGGTTCGTACACTCACAACTAGTTTTTGCGATTAGAAGTCATTTTGTTTTATGTTCGCAGGCAGCGTGTTTAATGTATAATGACTTTTTCATGTCATTGGGAAACACCCAATGGAAGGGAAACTTCAATTCAACTGTAGGACAGGGACCTTTCCGTGAAGCGCACGTGACGTCATACGTAAACAAACTCGAAGAACCGTGAGCTTCTCAGGGCAAAACATAGGGAAATCCTATAGCTCATAACGTTAAATCAATTGTTATTTAATGCAAGATATTTACTTTAGAATTAATTTTTTTTTTCTTTTGCTGTCTATGCACTTAAGAAACACCATTTTTAATTTTATCTGCTAAAATTAGTTTGGTAAGCCCAGAATAATAATTATTATTGCGATTAAAATAATATACCTAGTATTCTGTAGACACGTGTGTTTGTAGGTGTTTATGTAGTATTGTATAATAATGATAAGAATTATTTGTTGCATGTCTATTTTTGGATATTATAAAAAAATAATATTGAAAAAATAGTTTTTTTAGTTAGAAATATTGCGTAATTTTTTTTTTTTTTTTTTTTTTTCCCTTAGAAATATAGCGTTGATATTTTTTGTTGTTTTCCTTTTTTAAAGATTCAATGTGATTAAAATCTGAAAATATTGAAGTGTTTGTTTGTATAAAAATATATTAAAATTATAGTTATATCTTTCTTGTCTACATCAATAACTAAAAATTTCTGATTGCAGAGTTGTATCAAAGTTTAAAAAGATAATGATTGTATGAATGCATTCACCTATGGCGAAAGTAACTGCTTTTTAAAATATTTTCGCAGATTTAATTGTGACATTTTTTAAAAGACAGATTTCATAAATTAAATAAATTTATGTATCTTATGATATTTTTCATTCTGAATATACCTTTACTTCATAATATGCATATCTGTGATCACATTTAAAAATATTATTTTTTAGTATTTATAATGCTATTAGTATTTATACATTGTTATTGTACGTTTTCAAATAAGAATATATGTCATCAAACAGCACATGTGGCCATGCATTTATATCATCTCCCCATTCACACTTCGGGATAATATATGGGACTGGAAACTCATATGAATGGACATGCATTCCATTTAATTTATCCACATATCTTACTTTGGCCGAAGACTCAAATTTTCTGCATATACGGATAAATTAAAAGAAGACATACCTGAAAACACATTGGCCGCCATGGAAAACTCGGTAATGTTTTGCCCTGAGTTACTGCACATCACAACTGCGCAAGCTGTTTGTTTACAGTGCTGCGCTTTCCTTTCTCCTGAACCATTGTAAAAATTCCCGTTTTCTCTCGTCAATAAATTGCAGAAGGGAGGTGAAGAAAGATTTTCATCGAATTCAATTGAAGATGGGCAAAATACACGTGTGTTCGGAGCCTTAGAGAAGTTCAAAATGTCTCACACAGTTCCAGCAAAAAAGAAGAGATAAAAAAAATAATGTCTATGTTCGACTATAAGGAGGTAATCAGTAAGCCCCGTTGAAAAATAAGGAAAAATTACTTCAATCAATGCATGTTGGAAGGTCTTAGGCTGCATGCGCATTGAAATACATTCCCCGTCAACCGAATTCTTGGAAAAGCCTTTTGTATAGGAATCTGCGGGTTCTTTATAATAGAACGAAGGGGAATAAACAAAAGAAGCGGAAGATAAGCAGATCTACTCTACTTGACGGAAAGATTCCGCTTTTGCCGGATAACAGACCCTTTCCTGCAAAACTCATTAAAGATAAAATACACCGCGTTGCCACAACAAACAAGCCGACGAGTATCCTCAAGAAGTGGTCAGATCTGTTTTGACCCGTAATCAGTACGTGTTGGGGGGATAATGGGGAAATATCTTCATTCAATGCATATGGGGAGCAGTGGCGGATCCAAGGGGTAGGTCATGGGGGTCATGACCCCCCTCTGAAAGAAGAACATTTTGAAAGGAAATTAAAAGAATGAAGTATATATCGAATTTTTTCAAATTTATCCCTTGCTCAGCAATCAGAGAATCTTTAAGACTATTTTAAAGCTGTACTTATACCCAAAGTAGGTAATTTCTGACATATCCATGAAGTAATTTTTAATTTTATATACAAGGTGATTTTCTCAGAGGAACGTTTTCCATTTTTCAAAAAAGGCAAAGAATCTTTCGCGAAATCTCTGAAAATTGTAGAATTTTAAATTGAATTTCAGTACGCGACAGCCAATTGTTCTCTCATGACGGCATTTTGTAACTTTCAAGTCCTAAAAATTTGTATAAAATGCTCAATTTCTTGAATGATTGTTTTATTTTATATCGAAACGGAAAAAATCTTCAATTTCTTGGCATCTGAATAAAATGAATATCATTTATATTTTTACGAATATTTATGCAATTTTTTTTATAAGAATGAAATTAACTCCCCAAAAGTATCAGAAATTAAGCTATATTGGATGTGGGAACAATTTTCAATATAAAAATTGTTTATTAAGAGATGTGCCCCCCCCCCTCAATAAAAAAGGAGCCATGACCCCCCCCTCTAAAAGGAGGTTTGGATCCGCCCTTGATGGAGAGGTCTTACCCCACCTCTTGTCGTCAATTCAAACTTTTTTGTCGTAGAAAGAGGGTTTGATAAATTCAATCACCCTATTTTATACTTGCCTTAAGTTGTACTGCTGGGACAGGGCGCTATTTTTTCTTTAATCTCCTGAAAAAAGTGTGGGTGACTTTTTTAGAGTATAGAAAAAAAAAAATCTTTAATTTCTGAATCGCATGAATGTTATGTTATAAAGTACGTTCTTTAGTCTTTATTGGAAGTTACGGGATTGAAAATTACAATTAGTTTCCAATGGGTCGTACGTACAGTATCGCGAAATGTCTGTTCCCAGCCAGATGCACCACACGTTTTGTGAATTCAACGAGCGAAAATCTCTAATACCCCGCTCAGACGTTCTTATTTTTTATTGCGGTTTCTTTTAAGTTTTATCCACTTTATGAGTAATATTATGATGCATAATTCAGAATGTCTTTTGCATAATTTTATAATGAAAATTGCGCACTTTTTCTATGCATAGAAGTGAAAAAAAAATAAAGAAAGAATTGTTGTCTGAATTCTGAATGCGAGTGGTGAGGGGAAAAACAGTAGAAAAACAAGCGAAAATTGTCAGAATTTTCTAATAGGAAATATTTCTAATAATATGAAAGGATTAAAGAAAATGAAACTCTATACAAAAATATTAGTATTACTCTTTTTGACTGTGTTTTTCCCTAGCAAATCGCCACTCTGATAAATATTGTTTAGGGATTTTTGCCGAAATTTTGTTCTTTATACTAAACTGTAGACAGTTTCATTGAATGTATCAGTTTTGTAAGAAAATATTTGGCTGTCCTTTGTACTATAGAAATGCATTAAAATTTTATGCAAATCAGAAGTTGTGTGTGAAACGCGGCAAATGAGGGGCGTTCGTATATAATTAGTTTTATAATTATTCACATTTTGGTTCAATAACTGTTGCACTCTTATGCAAAAATGCATGAATACAAAATTTATTGCGATTCTTCATGTATTAAATTCAATCATGCATAATTAACAGGACACCCTCGTACACAACAACCTAGAATCATTAACTGTGATATCATTAAATTACTTACGTAGAATAGAGTTTCATAGAATGAAGAAAAGTTTTGACAATATATTTTTAAATATTAATTCGATTTTCATAAAATTTGAAACGACTCGAGAAAATTCTGCAAAGATTAGATCATTAAATTTCAAACCATTGGGTTGAGTGGTTTTCCGCTGTTATATGAAGACAGACCGACTGACCAGGCGACGACTATTGGTATGGCGACTGTATTTATATAATTAAGACCGCACCTAAAAAACAGTATAGAGAATTATAAATATTAAATTTCCGTTACATGAATTTTTGATTTGCAAATTAAGATGTTAACCTTTTCCTCACGGGTAAAATCTGTTAGTAGAATGAGAAATTATCGACTCACACCGGATTTCAGAAACGATTTTTTTTGATATTTTGAATTCCTTTATATAAACTTCTATTGTAAAAGCAAATTTTTACTAAAATATTATTGGTGCCGTTTGCAAGTTTGGATTTAAAATTAGGTATCCCAGACCGGGCACAGCGTGAAGGAAAGAGTTAAACAACAAAGTGAAAAAGTTAAGGATTCTAGCCCGAGTCATTATCATAGTGCATATTCCAAGAACTGAGCTACTTGGACGTTATCCAGCCTGTCACCTTTTTATTCTTATATGTTGAAAAGGCTACATCTGCAGCACAAGATGGAATAC
Organism: Maratus speculifer; assembly: GCA_964019185.1. Taxonomy (NCBI): domain Eukaryota; kingdom Metazoa; phylum Arthropoda; class Arachnida; order Araneae; family Salticidae; genus Maratus; species Maratus speculifer. Next base: position 798,996 of record CAXHSM010000002.1, read on the forward strand.
ATTAATGAATCCCAACCCTGTGCAATCATGAGACGAAAATAACCGAGTATCACTGAAATGGCAGTGGCGTAATCAGGGTGGGTGTCCAAAACCAGTAATATTGTAAGATTTTCTTCTCCTTGATTCAGAGCAAAAAATTTCTGGTTAGATAAGGCTAACAGGACAGTAAAAAATTACCGGCACCTGGGCACCTACCCTGGTTACGCCAATGAATGATAGTAGCAAACCAATATTAGTCAAACGTTGCGCCAATATTTCATTTATCAGAAATATTTCCAGTAAAACCAATCCAATATTGGTTCAATATTGCCATTTCATCGAAAATAATCAAAATGAATTTCCAATATTGTACAAATGTTGACCTTGCATTGGAAATATTTCCAATGAATCCCCAATAGTGTACAAATGTTGGCGTTATATTGAAAATATTTTCAATGAAACCCAAATATGTACAAATATTGGCGTTACATTGGAAATATTTCCAATGAATCCCCAATATAACGCAAATGTTGGCGCTACATTAGCATAATATTGGCTACAAATATTGGCTAAATAAGGACAAAATGTAAACATCCCAATACTGGAGCAATATTTCATGCCAATATTGCACCAATGTGTCAATATTGCTCTAAGATGTAACCGATATTGGCCCAATATTGTTTGGCTACTGGGATAGATATACGAGGGGGAATCCGAAAACACGTGTCCTCTGTCCACTGTGGTCAGAGTTGTGTATGAAAGTCAAAAAATAGAATGAGGAATTAAAAATAAGACATATCTTCATTTGTCAGCATAAGCACCGAGTACCTTGAGACATTTGCCATACCGTTAGATAAGCTTCAAAAAGCCCTCCAGGAAAATATTAGACCTTTGCATACGGATAAGTCGTTAAAGGCTCCTTCCGTATGCAAAGCCCTGAGATTTCCTAGATGGCTTCTTGTAGCTTATGAAGTGGTATGACAAATGTCTCAATGTACTTGGTAAGTATGTGGAAAAATAAAGCTATGTCTTATCTTTATTGTCTCCTATTTTATGACTTTCATACATAACTCTGACTACAGTCGAGAAGGATAACTTATTTTCGGATTCTCCCTCGTAATGTAAATGAAACAGATCTGAAATATCAACTTTGAAGTAGATGAATTTTTGCATCGCCAACAATGCGTAAAATGAAGAGAATGGTTCCTGGAAATTAGGGCTGAAAGATTGAGTATTTTCTTGTAACCCAAACCGTACAACAGTGGTGCGCTTCGCCAAAAAACCTGATTTGAGTCCTGACTTGGCAACAATTTTTTGTTAGTTGGTTGAAAAAAAATAAAGAATATTATAAAATATTTTTAACCAATATTTGCAATATCCCAATTTCCTTAATACTACTAATTTCTTACATGGATGTTTACTTTATTTAATTTCAGAAATTCTATGAATGTATAAAGCAAGTATTTCTGAATAAAAATATTGGAATAAAGAAAATTTGGAGGTTGAAAACTGTATTTTAATACCTTAAGCGTCGCGCCCGATAGATGAGGACTATATTTTTCAATGCTCATAGTAATGTATAAAACGAATATTTCAAAGAGAAATATTCACTTTATTTAACGGCAAATAAAATGATGCAAGAATAAAGCCAACTGTACTATTAAAAAATGTTAATTTCTTTTAAAATTCAAATCGATTGGTAATTATTGATTGATCGTTAACACTAGAACCGCGGCGACGGATCATTTTGACCCTTATTATATGGAGAGATGACGATTCGAACCAAAAAACTCTTAATGAAATAAGCTAGATATAAGCTAAGCAAAAATGTTTTCAATAAATAGTTTAAACTAGTTTTAAATTAAAATGCCGGTGAGAAGTATTTTTATAAAACTTGAATGAATTTTCCCGCGGTTATCTGCTGATTATCTGCTTATTTAAAACCAAATAAAGGGTTAAATCAGGAAGTTCGAAATTCATCAAAACACTATATGCATTATGTGGCAAAATATTTTACAAATATTTTGCAATGCGATATGGTGCAATGAGGTGTGATATGTGCGATATGGTGCAATGCGATCAAATTTCAAAGATTTTTTATCGTTTTAAAAATTCCGTTACACATAACAGTATGTGAATTGTAGCAAGAAAGGGCCGTACGTAAAAAAAAATAAATAAATAAAATGAAAATAAATATTTAAAGCTAGGGATAAAAATTTTAGAATACAACGGTATTAATACAAACAGTGAATATTTGTGCAAAATAGGCGATTAAAATCATGCCTTCAATCGTCTTTTATAAAACAAAATTATAAAGTAGAAACCGGAAACATTACGCCGATAATAACAAAGAATTTGATTTCTTTAAAACTCAAGTGATTTTGGGATTTTTATTTCGCCGTCAAGTTTTAATCCAATCGCTATTATTGGATTATGAAAACTTAGACAGTGACGTACGAATTTGTATAAATGTAAATAACGTTAAGTTAAACATCCATATTAAATACACGCATACGCGAGATAGACCAGTGAAACGACATACTGTGTTTAGATGTGATTCAGCGAGTTTCAAAAGTCGCCCCAGCCTAATTTTTTCTGTAAATCTCTTGTGGTGAACCTGAGTAAATAAATAAACTAGTCGTTGGAGGCCACCGTAATACTTACCCATCATATATATGCATACATAATGTATGAAAATAATACATTTGAAAACTATTTATAAAATGGATTGCAATTCCAAAACAAAATATAAACATGTATTTATATTTTTATTGTGAATAGTAATGCTGTATGAATGAGTTGCTGATGAATCTCTTTCGATAAATTATACAACACGCCCAACTACTCAAGTAGTGCAGAATTGCGAAAAAGAAACATCCTTATAACTCCAAAAATAATAATCTTATTAACTAACAGTTTATTGCGTCGGATTAAGCGTCTCATTACCAATTAAAATATATCTTTGAATTGAAATTTGAATGAAATACAGAGTCATGAAAAATCGAAGAAAGTGGAAAACAGGATTACAGATATCTCGGCAACTAATGATTCGATTAACTTTGTTCTTGATGTAAAATTTGTGCTATTTTATTGCCTTTTATGATCACTCTTTAAAATAAAAAATTTCGAAATTTTTTATATACCTTTCATCAGAACGAATTTTTCGAGAGTCCGAAAAATATAGTTCCGGATAATCGAGGTTGCTGATATTAAATAGGCTTCGTCCCATTCTTACATACTAAGTACATACAAAATTTCAAGTCTCTATCTCAATTTGTTCGGGAGATAGAGTGGACGGCAAAATTTTTTTTCTAAAAATATGTTTTTCGAAATTTCCAGTGTCGGAAACGTGTAAATCCGTCAAAATTTTTTTTTCGATTTTCAAAACGATTGCAAGATTTACCCTATACTACGTATGATGGGTAAGTAAAAACCCCGCGATCTGCAAAATACCAGTTTTATCGTGTCATTATGGCATTCTAAAACATTGATTTGCAGTAAAAACGATTCGATGCATTATGAGATTTTTTGCGTTTTCCGAAATTTTCATTTTCTGGATAAGGCGAATTTTAAAATTCATGTCTTCATGTAACCTTGTAACCTACCAAATGAATGACTTGGAACTTTTCCACTCTGTTGGTTATACGCAATTAGAATTTGAAATAATATTTGAAAATGCAAAGCGTGAGAAGATTTCTACTGAATGATTTCCAATAATTATGTAGATTTATTCTACCTCATCGTTGCTGGATTTTCTTTAGTTTCGTGTTTGCCCCCAGAGTTGATGGCGCACAAATAAATAAATATTCCATCTTGTGCTGCGGTTGTAGCCATGCCAATTTATGATAGTGAGAAGTGCCAAACTAGGTACACTGAAAAAAACATGGGTTCTCAAAATTAATTAAAAAATACTTAATTTTAAGTACTTCACATACTCAAAATAGCTCCGATCCAAATGTACTCAAAACTGAGAAACACATGTACTCATTTTTGATTCCGTGGTTGTGGTCAAATATAAATCGCTATTATCTGCCCCTGAATTTACAAATTAAAGTGAAGGTGTTTATTTCTTACTCAAAATTATGAATAATAAACATTTAATTGATTATTTATGAAGAGAAATTGCAAAATTATAAGTAAAATACCCAAATATAACATTTTTATGACAAGAGCATTGTTTGCAAGTATATTTTAAGTTATTTTAAAATACTGTGTCTAATTTATTATATTTACAACAATAAACATCTTTTACGCCGCCATGAATGAGATAAGGGTACAAAATTATCATTTGTTAGGATTTGATAACATATGCTGTTTCAAAGTTGAGAAAGCAATGTGGTCATTTTTTATCCAAACATTTTGATATGAGTACATCGACTTACTCATTTTTGAATAATTCTTTTTTCAGTGTATCATTCCAAGTTATTCGGTTGGTAGAAAGTCAGTTCGCTATACCAGTGGTCCGGGTTCGAGTCCCGGCTTAGATATTTTTTCACTCTGTTGGCTATACGCCTTTTAAGCAATTAACAGATTTGCTTACAAATGTTCAGTAGGTGCACCTTTTAGTTATTCGTCACATGTCCAATCAAAAGTCAAATTCTTCACTTCAGTTAACAAAGCCCGGAATTATGAAAACAGAAGGTTCTTCAGTTCTTTTTTTCAATTATGGAAAATCATGAATTAGCGGGGGAACGTACACATGATCTTATATAAAGTGCAAAAGGAATAAAATTGCATAGATCTAACCACTTTTAAATCTTCAACCCACATTAGTGCGACAAAGCAGCACTATTTGAGTGATTCTTTGTTTATAACCTTAAATCAACACTCTACAACGTTTACAGTTAACTCAATTAAAATTTATAACTGAAATATTCTTTTATTGTACCCTGCATTTAATTTGATTTTGAGTTAAACTTTCAATTGTGCTCCAGTATTAAGTTACATAGCAGTAAATGGTTACTTGCTCGCAATTTTTTACTCTGCGTTATAAATTTATGGTTTACAGATGTTTCATTTTGTAATAAGCAATCTTTTACAATCTTTTGACTTCTCTGTCCTTTGACTTGTTCTTTTTATAAGAGAAATCCTACTTATCAATTTCAAAAAATTCTCTGTTCGGGGCTGAATAAAGCTTAGTTAGCCTATCGGTGGTTAGTGTACCACAAGCGGTCCGCAGAAAGATCAAGACATTTGAATTTCTCAATGTTTTATTGATTATTGTGTTCTATGTATGTGACATATGTGACACTGCAACCGAGTCATTAAAAAACCGTACTTACGCCTGTGCTTATCGTTTAAGTCCGTGTTGAATTCAGGGTGTGTCCAGAGGAGGACTTTCCCCCCCCCCTGAGCAGTGAGATGTATCCCCCGGAAAATTTGAAATTTTGCGTTTTCAATGGTCAAAAAGTACAACCCCCCCCTCCCCCCCGGAGCCACCGAAGTCACTCCCGTAGAAAAGTGCTTGAATTCAACACTGGTTTAAGTTACTCTTCATTTTTTACTTTGAACCAAAACTCTAGAACACGGAAAGAAACTGTTTAGTCAAAATAAATATTTGGTTTAATTGGCCATATGTCAGTTGACCTGACCAAATGATTGTGTTAAATGAATAAAATTTTATTAGATTTATTTATAACACGATTTTTCAATCGGTAAATCGATTATAACGGATGCAAATTTCCATGTGGGTGAAAAAAGTCCGGGCCAGGATTCGAGCCAGGGATGTATTTTCTGAAGCCGCCAATGTTCTTCCAACTGAGCCGTCCCGGACACGAACACTGGAGGACTATTTCACCCAATTAACCTCAACGATCACTTTTATCTGGTCTGATACTCTGGATCAGCTCAGCAGAATAAATCGATGGTCAGTGTAAGGAAACAAAATTTTATTAATTGAATGATGGGATAAAATTAAAACCCTTAATGGAATAAAAAAAATTTCCACGAACAAAAATTTTTGGTCTGTCTAAACAAATATTTAGATGGGACTCTATATCCATAAAATTTCGTAACCACAGCTTATTTTATTGTTATAACAAAAACGTTTTGTCCGTGAACGCTTACAGTTGATACTATTAAAATGCAAAACTGAGGCATTCTTTTATCGATACCCTGTATACCATATACATTTCCAGATAGTTTTCATCCGACCAAAAGTTTAATACACGAAATAAATACCGTTTTGAACTGATTTATTAACAAAACTAATACATAAAAGAGCAATCTCTAAGAGTATTAAATTACTACGCCCGCTTCCTTTTTAATGAGTTGCTTTAACCTTAATTATTTTTATCATCTGCGCTGAATTACCTTATCCATTATTTCTTTTAGTACAAATGTTTTTCTGATATATGTAGGTGGTATATCTTTGTATTGTAAATTGCTAGAAATAAGATGTTCCATAAAAATAGTCTTATGCCCGAGCATGATTAATTAATTTTCCAATTTTCCTATCTCCCGTATTATTAATAACTTTGATTAATATCTTACTACCTCCATCGAACAATAATACTTCATTCTCCATTTATACTCAACGACCTGGAGGCAAATCTGAATCAATCAAGGTAGTGTCATTCCGAACAAACCTAGAAAACCTACCTGACTCTTTTTTTTTTTTTTTATTCTCCCCCCCCACACCCCTACGAAAGGGAGCGTAGGCCAATCGATTAATCGATGACATTGCTCTCTGATGGACTCCAGTTCGCCGTCATAAGGGGGGGGGTATTTTTGGTGGGGGAGGGGGGCTTAGTAAGCCCCCTCTAGTCCCCTTCGCATGCTTATCTGGCTGTCAAATCGAAACTGCTTCCAGCAGCCGGCTGCTTGAGTTTTATGATTGTGGAGTCCGGCATTTTAGAGCTTATTTGCAGTATTTCATCTGTTTGACAGTTATTTGGTAGAACTTTGTTATTTATACACTGAGATGTAAATCGTACCTATAAAAATCATTCATTCTGTAGCGAAAATAAAAATAAAATAAAATAAACAAAATAAAGTAAAATAAAAATAAAAAACTAAAATCTATAAAATGGTTTTTGTATGAAAAATATGGAAAATTAAAATACTGTGGGAAGTGTTCTCACGGATCTGCTTTTGAGTGCTAATATTTCTGATTTGCATCCTTCGTTCTATTTAATTATAGAAATTCTTCGATTAAAAAAAGAAAATAAATCGATAAATCTTGAACACTAGATGAAAAGCGTGTTTCGGAATATTTCCCGGCTGATTTGCAAATCTAATTTGATGAGGAAGGAGAAATAGTCTGTTTTATGATTGAGGTTTTAATTTGGGATATAAAAAAGGATATTTTATTTACATATTTTTCCCCCGTAGTGTTTGCAAATCTTGTGTCTATTTCCTTAATTCTGAAATTTCAAATTCACACTAGAAAATTTTAAATACAATTTCTTAGATTTCTTAGATTCTCACGTAATGTCTACAGTAGGGAAAAGCATAAAACAGTGCATAAACTTTTTGGTAAGAATTTGGGATTGCAGAATAATTACTAGAGTAATGATTGAAAATAATTCATTGTTTGGGAATTACAAGAAAAGAAGCTTTATTTCTGTTTTAGCAATTGAAAATATTTAAATGGCTCAAATTTGAAATAAAATAAATCAAACTATTTTTAAATGAATTTCTGTAAACCAATATAACGACATTTATTTTGAATAAATTTGGGTTTCTTTTAATAATTGTAAAAATATTTCAATAAATCCAATTTTATTAATAAAATATGTTACATTTAAACTCGTGTAAAAAAATATTTTTAAAATATATTTACATGCTAAATATTAAATAAAATTCAACTGCAAATTTTCCTATCAAGTTAATCAAGTGTAAAAAAAATTTAAAAAAAAAATTTAATATATATTTAATCTTTTCCAAAAATAATTAAAGAAATACAATTTCATAAAAAAAAAGGAATTTACAAAATAATTTCTAAGTTAAAGATAACGTTCAAAATTCAGAGACCATATAATAATGTATTATATGTATTATATGCATTTAATGTATTATTAATGTATTCGTAACTCTTTGGAAATTTATAGCGGGGATATTTTATTAACATAACAATAATCGTACATCAACCTGCAATTTTTTAAAAGTCATACAATTATACTTCCAACCAGAAATTTATTTAACTAACGAAATTAAATAAATTTCAAACGAGAACATCATTTAATGCCAAGTATATATAACTTAATAAATTTTCTGGCACAAAGGGTTTTTTTTAAACTATTATTAAAAAAAGAAAAACGAAGTTTGGTTATTATGTCTTAATTCAAGCGTTATTTTGAAAACTATTGAAATTAATTTTGCATCTGCTGACGAGCAACAAGTGAAGTCTCCAACAGGTGAAAAATGACAATGTATTTCAAACATTTTGTAACACCCCTTTTTAAGTATATGTGTGTATTAATATCGTATGAGATAAGAAAAAAAAATGTTACTATTTATAAAATTCTCTTTGATACTAGTAAAAAATTACCACTGCTAAAATTTTTTGCTGTCACTATTTCAAAATAATCTTAGACAACCTCAAAATTAGTAGAATCTATTGTGAAGATTGATGTTTATGAATGGGGGTCGATAAAAGGAAATATATATATATATATATATATATATATATATATATATATATTTAAATAAGACTGATATATTAAAATCAAACTGCACACCATATATAATTAACTAAAAATTATAACTTATAAAAATATTGTTAAAAGCAAAAACTCACGAACATCCAAACCGCTAAACAAAATTAAAAAACCACTACGTGAACAATAACTAATCCATAAATTATAAACTGATCCAACAAAATAACTCATAAATAGCTTAAACAAGAAACTCGAAAAGAAACAAACAAGGAGACGGGCGGCATGGCTAATGACATGCACTGCTGGGTTAAATCCGATTTTATGCATGCAACATCCCCCATGCCCGTCACAACCATAAATGAATTTTAACTAAAAACAATCCATACAAAATTAAACTATCGACCAGCAATAACCTTCAAATGACCCTCAAACTAAATCATTAAAGTTGTCGAACTATCAAATCCATTCAGTAATGATTTCAGTTCATTTCGACGACAACTACCCCTAACAAAATCATTCATAATATTTTTCATAAAATTCTGAGGGTAAGGTAATCTTGTTCAAAACCCAGTCTGTACCACTCCACGATGTCATTAATCGCATCTCCAATTTTTGAACTCAACCTATCAATACGAATTAAACCATTTCTGAAAATATTTCTTTTCACCGAGACATGAACACATGAATTGAAATTCATCAACTTTAAAGTTCGGAAACTAAAAGTGTTCCGTTTATCAAATATCTTTGTAACCAATTTTTTACGCTCTAAAATTAAGTTTACATCCAAAAAATCAATATTTCTGCAATCCAATGAGGAGGGCTCTAATTTTAATGTTGCAGGGTAATATAAGAAATCCAAAATTATATTATCGTTATTTAATTTAACTATTAAAACGTCATCAATGTATCTATAACACAAAATATTATTATTTAAGTTATTGTTACGTTCATATAAATATAGGTATATGTCAGCTATAATAGAACTACAACTCCCCCCCATTGGAATGCCACGAATTTGTCTAAATGTTTTTTTACCGTCGTAAAGGTAATTTTCTTCTACAACAAATTTAAATAAATTCAAAAATAAATCGATATCAGTTTCTGATTTACACTCAGTAACATAAAATTCCACAATTTTCTATTTTAAATCAGTTAATTCTATATTATTGTATAAGTCTGCGAAGTCATATGCATACAGACCTGTAATGTTTTTTATATTTTACAGCTTATCCAATAAGATGTAGCTATTTTTTATAATAAATGTTGATTCCCTACCTGTCACTTTGTGAAACACACCTGTTAAAATCTCCTTTAATTTTTTGCTAACTACCTCAATGTAAGATCCGAAACCACAAGTTATACTTCTGAATTTAATTGGCTTTTTATGAAATTTAGGAACTAATACACTATATTGCCATTGATTATGGGACACTTGCGATTTTAGACATTTTACTAAATATCTAGAAAAATACATGAGGAATCATCTCGAAACTCTTAGTGTATAAATATAATAGTATAAGTCATACATCTCCGTGAAGATTTTTTCCCGAAACTCCATAGGGGCCGTCAACAAATTAAAAAAGAATGAATATCTTTTGAATAACCCTGTCAAAACTAATGTAGCAAAAGAGCTCAAACTCTAGATTGTAATTGAATGCCTTATTGTAATAAGCCTTGTTCATTTTTATGCAAATAGCATGCATACTCGCAGAGTAATTAAGGTTTTTATAAAAATGATCCCAAATTTTTCCAAGTTTTTTCCTTATAATTTTCAGAGTTCTTAATATAAAATATTATTTTTTTCAGAAAATATGACAAACAACATTGCACACAGTACCCTGTAATCAGAATTAAAAAATAATGAAAATTGTATAAAAAATGAGTTGGTTTACTAAATAATTTTTTACTGCGCATGCGTCAACGATATCAAAATTTCATTTGCATATTATGTTAGCTAAATGTATAGAGCAACTTTTGTGAAAGTCACAAAATCATAACTTGAAAACTCTGAAAATAATCGTCAATTGAATTAGTTGAAAATCCGTTGTTCTCAAAATGAAGCAAAAACAAGAGGGGTTGTATCCATATATTCATTGATTAGTGTCAATATAGAATAAACAATACGGGATGTACTACTACATTTGGATAAAATCCCTCATTTTTTTGCTTCATTTTGGAAACAACGGATTTTGTCCTTTTTCTATAGACGATTACTTTCAGAATTTTCAAGCTATGATTTTGAGACTTTTACAAAAGTTGCATTGAACATTTAGCTAACATAATATGCAAATGAAATTTTGATATCTTTGACGCATGCGCAGTAAAAAATTATTTAGTAAACCTACTCATTTTTAATACAATTTTTATTATTTTTTAATTCTGATTACAGGGTACTGTTGGCAATATTGTTTGTCATATTTTCTGAAAAAAATATTATTTTATATTAAGAACTCTGAAAATTATAATGGAAAAACTTGGAAAAATTTGGGACCATTTTTATAAAAACCTTAATTACTCTGCGAGTGCGCATGCTATTTGCATAAAAATAAACACAGTGTATTACAATAAGACATTCAATCATAATCTAGAGTTTGAGCGCTTTTGCTACGTTAGTTTTGACAGGGTTGTTCAAAAGATATTCATTCTTTTTTAATTTGTTGACGGTCCCCTATGACGTTTCGGTAAAAAATCGTCACGGAGATGTATGACGTATACTATTATATTTATACACTAAGAGTTTCGAGATGATTCCTCATGTATTTTTCTAGATATTTAGTAAAATGTCTAAAATCGCAAGTGTCTCATAATCAATGGCAATACAGTGTATAAGATAAGGGAAATTTTGACTTTTTTGTTTTAACTTTACTTTTTTATAAAGTGCTTTAATTCTATTCTCCACAACAGTGATTTTTGTATTCAAAAGTTGATAATGATATTTATTGTTGTAGCAATCATTCAAAAGCGTACTATAAAGTTTTTTACATATCAATGCGTAATTTGTGTTGGCTTTGTCTACATATGTAATTATAAATTTATCCTGGAGATTCTTAATTGATCTTGCAATTTTTATATAATTTTCGCGTGACATACCGTCACAATCTCTAATGTATTCCGTTTTTAAATCCTTTAGTATATGGTATTTCCACTCTTGAAAAACACTACATGGTAAACTATACCTATACATTAATTTTTGTATGAAAATATCTAAATTTAAGTTAAAGCGCTTAATTACTTCACTTTTAGGTATTATGCGTTTCACTCTATATTTTGTTCCATACTCCATTAACTTCCTCAACTCCACATCCCCCACTATCTCCAAATTTCCAGTTATAACGTGTCCAAAATCGTTATCTATATAATTTATGTAATCACTATCATTGCAATTACAAATGCTTTCTCCGGTACTTTTCTCAAGATTTTTTGCAAAACTGTTATAGTTAAAAATTTTACGCCCCAAAGGTTTATCATATTTAAAAGCCTTAATATATATATACACTATATTGCCATTGATTATGGGACACTTGTGATTTTAGACATTTTACTAAATATCTAGAAAAATACATGAGGAATCATCTCGAAACTCTTAGTGTATAAATATAATAGTATAAGTCATACATCTCCGTCAAGATTTTTTCCCGAAACTCCAAAGGGGACCGTTAACAAATTAAAAAAGAATGAATATCTTTTGAATAACCCTGTCAAAACTAATGTAGCAAAAGCGCACAAACTCTAGATTATGATTGAATGCCTTATTGTAATACGCCTTGTTCATTTTTATGCAAATAGCATGCATACTCGCAGAGTAATTAAGGTTTTAATAAAAATGGTCCCAAATTTTTCCAAGTTTTTTCCTTATAATTTTCAGAGTTCTCAATATAAAATATTATTTTTTTTCAGAAAATATGACAAACAACATTGCACACAGTACCCTGTAATCAGAATAAAAAAATAATGAAAATTGTATAAAAAATGAGTTGGTTTACTAAATAATTTTTTACTGCGCATGCGTCAACGATATTAAAATTTCATTTGCATATTATGTTAGCTAAATGTATAGAGCAACTTTTGTGAAAGTCGCAAAATCATAACTTGAAAATTCTGACAATAATCGTCAATTGAATAAGTCGAAAATCCGTTATTCTAAAAATGGAGCAAAAACAAGAGGGGTTGTATCCATATATTCATTGATTAGTGTCAATATAGAATACACAATATGGGATGTACTACTGCATTTGGATAAAATCCCTCATTTTTTTGCTTCATTTTGGAAACAACGGATTTTGTCCTTTTTCTATAGACGATTACTTTCAGAATTTTCAAGCTATGATTTTGAGACTTTTACAAAAGTTGCTCTATACATTTAGCTAACATAATATGCAAATGAAATTTTGATATCTTTGACGCATGCGCAGTAAAAAATTATATAGTAAACCTACTCATTTTTCATACAATTTTTATTATTTTTTAATTCTGATTACAGGGTAATGTGTGCAATGTTGTGTGTCATATTTTCTGAAAAAAATATTATTTTATATTAAGAACTCTGAAAATTATAATGGAAAAACTTGGAAAAATTTGGGACCATTTTTATAAAAACCTTAATTACTCTGCGAGTGTGGATGCTATTTGCATAAAAATGAACACAGTGTATTACAATAAGGCATTCAATCATAATCTATAGTTTGAGCGATTTTGCTACATTAGTTTTGACAGGGTTATTCAAAAGATATTCATTCTTTTTTAATTTGTTAACGGTCCCCTATAGCGTTTCGGTAAAAAATCTTCACGGAGATGTATGACGTATACTATTATATTTATACACTAAGAGTTTCGAGATGATTCATCGTGTATTTTTCTAGATATTTAGTAAAATGTCTAAAATCGCAAGTGTCCCATAATCAATGGCAATATAGTGTATAAGAAATATATATATATATATATATATTTAAAAGCCTTATATATATATATATATATTTATTTTTTCAGTTTTACTCGTTACACTATTTTTTTATTTTATTATAATTCAATTCAATTCTAATTCTTCGTTTTGGTTTATTGTTTTATTGATAAAATCCATTGGTGAATCTTGTCTTCTTTTAATGGTATTATATATATATATATATATATATATATATATATATATGTAATAAAATAAAAAAATTTGCGCCATTTTTGTTCTCTCTTAGCTTCAATTCTAAATTTGTGGAACATATTTCAATCTTAGTTTCGTAACCTGTAACAGCTAAAATTCTTTTTCTTACTTTAGTTATTAATAAATTATTGCTTGCTTCTCAAAACGGCGGGAGGTATTACGTAAGCTTTTTACTTTCTGGAATATTCCTGGGATTTTAATTTTATTTTTTATTTTAACATCGCGTGACAGGTGTTAATACGCGTTGCTAAAGGGCTTGTTCTTCCGAGGAAAAAATATAGTTCTTGCCAAGGACCGTCTGCTACGACCAATTAGAATTGATCATTTTTGTCAGTTTGAGGCTCGAGTTCATCCTAATTGGATTTTTAAAATGATTGACGCGGAGTAGGAGGGAGCTAGTTTGTCCTGGAAATGTCCCATATTCATTTGGTTTTTTAGGAGGTGAGAATGGATTTGCCCTTTAAACTACCAAGCCGCACATTTCATTTCTCCGCTGAATTAGAATATTTGATGATGTGGACGAGATAATGACAGTTGTAGTGTCGATGTGTACTAAGGTGATTGCGGGGAAGATTTTATCTATTTTATGAGTTCATCAATAAAGAACTTGAAGACTGATGGTGTCTGTTTTTTAATGGGGAAATACCCCAATGAAACTCTTCTACTGCTCGCCAACTGTCGGAGCGACTACTCTGCCCGTGCTGCTAAGAATATCTAGAATTTATGCAACATAGTTTATTTTCGTCGAGTTCAACATATATTTATTTATTACATATATATATATATATATATATATATATATATATATATATATACTAATTGGCTACCATGTAATTGATTAACTATCGATCCATATCACCTCCTTCCTCCCTTACTTCATCAAAACTAAATCACGGTATTACATTTTTTTAAAAATATAAACCGAATGAATTCTCCCCAAAAAGCATGCTTTATGAAATTAAAAAAAAAAAACTAATTTTCTCTCACCACTTCACCGAAAGCTATCATCACTCCCTCCCCTATCATCAAATCTATTACTATTTCGTATTTTTTGTTGAATCAAACTGATTAACTGTAACTGTTTGAGAAGATCGTTCGAGATACGCGATCGGAAATCGGGAGATAAATTCACACGGCATTTAACGATGGCCATCAATCACTTTTACATTACCGACGAAAAAGCGACTCTTTAGCGGCGTGAATCAGTGCCGATCATCGAGCTCTTTTTGCAAATGATGGGAATCAGTGATGAAACTGATGAGTAGCTCCGTAATTTATGTCGCGTTGAATCACGTGGCATGATTTTATTCATTGTGCTTGGAGCACTGATTTCAGTAGCGCGGTACTTTAGGTAAGAAGACATACTTGTGCAAAATTGAAACACTTGTTTCATTTTATTTTAATTTTTAAATATGATAAGTGATTTTTAATAAAGTTAAAATACATACAACAAACGTTATTTCAGAATTAACAAAATCACATACACATAACATAAGGGGACTCAGGAGTCTTCCTTTTTATCTGGCGGTGCAATTTAGAAAAATGTCACATTTATTTATTTTCCCAGTCCCTATGAAACATAAGCGCATTAATTTCTTAATATAGATAATTTATTATCTAACTTATTTAAAATATTTTTTAGCACTTTCCAACAAAGATGAAAAGTGCTTATGCATTCGGTTTGTCTGGCCGTCTGGCCGTGCTCTAACTCTCATAATTATACTCTGATTGTCATAAAATTTTTGGGCGTTAATTATGTTTACCCGAGCACGAACCCTATTGAAAATGAAATTCCTGCCATCATTAGTTTATTTAAAGGGACAGTCAAAAGTTTTCCATTACATTACGACCTGTGGGAAAAAATCGTTTCGAATGAATTTTCAAGATGTTACACCCTGCCAAACGTCTTCAAATTTATATGCATCTACAAAATGCACTAAAAATATGCTTTTTGTAGAGTATGTAGAGAAAAGAATAGTAATTTTTTATTTACAGGCCCACACAAAAGAATTCCAATACATAACAATAAAGGGGGGGGGGAATGTTTGCAACATATTTTAATTATGGCAAACGATTTTATATATAATCAAATTGATATACGTTGCTGAGAATTAATATGAGTTATTTCATGCATAATACGTAGTGCATAGCATTTACAGGGGCATACCAGAGATTTCAAACAGTACATTCTATCCGAAGTCCTGTATAGTATTGAAGATAGCTGTTACCTGGATGAAATGCATTTTTAATTATGATATACGCTTTTAAGTTTCACTAGCTGTATCCATATTATATGGTTTATATAAAACGCTAATTGTTACACAATTTAGATATACAGGGTTACACAAAAGATCAGATCTCGGAAAGGTTACTGAATATGAGCGTAATTTACTTCAAGTTGTTTTTAAAATATGTTACGCCTTTTTACCATGAATTGCATTTAATTTACTAAGACGTGTTTGTAAAATATAGGTAAAATGATATACAGGTTCATCCAAAGAACTCGATACATGGTCGTCTTTGGATAATAATTTCTAGAAATTTGATTTGTTTAAGGATAATTTATTTTTAAGCTAAACTATAGCAAAATACTTTTGTGTATCAAAGGTACTATGTATTTTACATGGCAAAACAAAAATATTTAAATATGTTTCCATTTATTAGTATAAATTGCTGAAAGGAAAATTTCAACCAGTTAGGCGTTTTCTTGCTAAACTAAATTTTACCATTATATAGCGTGTATATTAACCGACAGATCAAATACAGGGCTTTTCGAAAGTGTTGTAATACATATTTGGCTATGGACAATAATACGTTATTTCCCTGGATAACGAAGTTTTGGTAAAGATTTCAAGAAGTGTTGGAAAGTGCTTCATAATCTAAGCTTAACGCATGATTTTTCTTACCTGTTTAATATTTTACATTGAAATTTTATTATTTTTATCTTATGTTTAATTTTGATGGAACACTTAAAAATATTTTTTGACTTGTATCCACTGCATGCAAGACTTTAGAAAAAAATATTGGTTCAAGAAACACCCAAAATATTGATAATGATGTAAAACTAATGGATCTTGAACGTGTATTTTTATCATTTATACGTAATTTATAGGAAATTTATTTATTTAAATAAAATTCAAATTTAAATGATAAAATTATGAAAAAATTCATTTCTTTATTGAAAAATTGAAAATTAAAAAAAAATTATATAAATAATTTGGTTACAAATGAAGTGTAAGTTCAAGATCCATTAGCTTTATATCATTATCAACATTTTTAATGGCTCTTGAATCATTAGTTTTGCTATAATGTTGCGCGCAGTGGATGCAAATCAAAAGCAATTTTATATTTTTATGAAAATTGACAAAATAAAATAAAATTTCAGTATATAATTAAAAAAAATTATCTTAAATAGAAGACATATTAAGTTGTCTATATTAAAATTTGATGCATTTATAAAAAAAAAAAAAAAAAAAAAAAAAAAATTAAATATTGTAACAGTACACTCCGCCAAAAGAAACTGTAACAAGCGGGAAAAAAGTATTTTTTTAAGTAATACATTAAAATCTCAATCATAAAGAAGAAAATGTCTTCTTTCCAATGAAATTAAGTTTGCACTATTCCGAAACACTTTTCATATTGATTGAAAACTTTCCCCCTCTTCTTTAACCACCTCTTTTAAACAGAACCCCGACCGAACACTAGATCTGCCCTGAAGGTGTTAAAAGGTTCACTTAATTAGCCCCTTTTATCTCTGATTATGAAGATGCATCTATTAAGGAGGGATTCCTCACTTCATTTTATTAACCGACTTCAAGGAGGAGGTTACGATTTCGACCTGTATGTATTTGTTGTTCACTCATAACTTCCGTAAATGTGAACCGATTTTAATAATTCTTTTTTTGTTTGAAAGTGTAAGATGCCCACATGGTCCCATTTCAATTTTATCAAATGCTTGCGATTAGAACTTTTTAAAAATAAAAACATGAAAATTCCAACTCTTTTTGAAGCAGTCATCCAATTAGAAGCGTCTCTTTTCAGGTAATCGCAGGCTTTCATGTAGAGCACACAAGTCAGATGTGTGTGTACAATAAACAAATAAAATTTCAGGCTATAACTCTTACACCGATACTAGATCTTTTAATTTCATTACATTCTGGTGACCAGATGTTTTTTAAATAACAAAATGTGGATTTGATAAAAAAAATAATAATGATTTGCCGCAAGTCATCTTTCATTGTTGCAACGTTTTCAAGTCATAACCACATTAAAACTATGCGTTCATATGCGTTAGTGCCAAATTGTCGCCAAGCTTGGTAATTTTTTTTTTTTTTTTTTTTTTTGAAGTCCGTTAGTATTTTTTTTTTTTTTTTAAAGCATATTTTATTTGCAAAGTACAAGAACAAAATTTTTGAGCTCGTTCCGTAAGTGGGGAAGTGGCCCGGGGGTTTATGCACTGTTGAATGTAACATGTTTTGTAAAAGAATGTTTAATACAGAAAATCGTTATTACAGCAGACATTTTAGGTGGAATATTTCGAAATTCAAGGAGGGCATTCTGGACATTTGGCTCAGTTTTATGCTTAGTTTCGTATACTTTTCGATTCTACAAAAATAAAAATAGCACAAGTACCCTTTTCCAGTGGAGTATTTGCAAATTTAAGGAAGACCTGCTGGCCACAGCTAAAAATATCACTAAATATATAATTCAAATTAATGCATAATTTCATATACTTTTTCATGGTACAAAATGGACACACGGATTTATGGAAAGATAAACATTGTTTTAGTAATCTCTGACACTTAAAAGGCGACCCAAAACCTGAAGTCTAAATAATTTCGATTACAATACTTTCTTTTCTAGAAAGGAGAAAAATATTAAGGTCGTGGTAAATGAAATTGATTTTGATCTATACATCCGACAATTTTATTAAATTAAAAACATATAGTAGATTAAAAAAAACTAAATTCAACAAATCATTTAAAATGAGAAATAAATTTTTCTGAAATATAAACTATTAATTTTTTTTCGTAAAAATTCTTGTGATTTCCTTGCATTGTTTAAATATAGAAACACTCCACGTAGATGAAAGGTTTTCGATTCAAGTGCAGGAGAGATGTTTCAGATAAGTTCTATGCGACCACGGACTATTTTTACCGCTTTCACTATTTACAAGAATATCCTGTGCGTTTCGGTGCGTGCGCTATCGTTACAATCCTTTCCGTTCCAGATAATTTGTACAAGTAACTGAATGTCACGGTCGAGACAATTTTCAATGGATGAAATAACAGAAATTATTGCTCTTGAAAATCAATAGAATCCGATATTTTTTCAAGTACAGAATAGTTCTTTTTTTCCCCTTTTTAAAAACTTGAGTAGATAATTGCAAAACCTTTTAGATTTTATTTCAGATTTTTTAAACTGTTTTTCTAATATAGAAATATTTAAACTATTATTGACCAAAAACCTAGATGTATTATCTATCTATATATTGTATAATATACTAAAAGTTCAGTTAAACGTATTACACAACTCTATTTACCTTTCATCAATTTCTGTCAATAAACGAAAATGTGGTCGAGATCTTTTGTGTAACCCTGTACAGGATATGTAGAATTAATATGCAAAAATAATTAAATTTTAAAACGTATATTACAATTGAAAAAATGTTTCCAGCATTAATTTTGCATAGCCCAAATAATTTACTATGGCCCTGTAAATGCACGATAAATAATTCGTACACCTATATTTACAATAAGCATTTTTAGTACACTTCAGGTGATACATACATATTTCAATATTTTTAAAATAGCGTAATATCACATTTCGCCGCAAGGGATTTTCTCCATAGGCTATCATGTGAAAGAATTCTCGTGAATGCCCCTGTAAATGAACCGTTAATGCTACATACATAATTTTCTAAACCGAACATGCCACAGTAAACACCAATAATATATACATAATTCACGGCAATCTGTGTGTATTTCGATGAACGAACAAACGGACACAAGACAGACAAACCTAATTCATAAACCCTTTTAAACTATGTTGGAAAGTGCAGTGCACAGAGTACGGAACAGAAAATCAACTTTCATACACTGTAATGGCAACTTGTTTAACATGGGATTACGCATAGACAGTAGCGACACGAGCGGACCACTCTGAAACTACGATCATAACATAAGAGAGATTGCTAATTCGGCGAAACATCGCTTCCCTGGCGACAAATGATAAGGGAAAAAAGAAAAAATATACAGCGACGGTTTGCTGCTTTTTGTTTTGAAATTTATGAAAGAATTATTTTAAATTTGTTCTGAAACTGTCGAAATTCAATTTTATTTTAAAATTAATGTTGTAGTAAAATAATAACAAGAATAATAACAGTAATAATTACGAATCTATATAAGCGCGGAAATCTAAGATCAAATAACATAAGCACGTGTGCAAAGATAATCAAATCAGCATTCAGCAAGAAGCGCCAAGCAGAATAAGGTTACAGTTAAACAGAAATCACGAGGATAAAAATCGCCAACGTGATGGTTTAGTTTTTAAGTGATCCACTGAGGGCGCTCTTTTCAAGCCGAGTTGAGGCTCTGTTGTACTCTGTGGTGCTGTGGTCACACACTGTGATAATCTAATTTTAATTAGAAAATTGGAAACGGCACGAAGAAAATTAATAAAATTTATCTTTTCTTTACAAAAAATCATTTGAAATATCTGATGGGAATCATTTTTACGAACACAAGTTTTTGCCCCTCAAAGGGTTAAATAATCAAAGCTAGACGGTATCATAAACATAATTTTATGTAATAACTTCTTATTAATTAGCAAAATAAAATAACGAAATATTGTGTTTCTGTTAAAGCTTTCATGAGGTAAATATATAAATCTAACAACTTTGAAAGACCTCATTCAAATCACAATAAATATCACCTATCTGATGTTGGTTTTAGCAAAAATAAATAAAGGATGTCTGGTTACAATTTACACAAATACTATACAAATAATCATACGTATAATGAAGAAAAACTTTAGATACTTAAAGTTGAATAAATTGTTTATGTAAGGAAATATCAGAAGATACATTTTCCTGACAAAACTGTAATTCTACAAAAATGGCATCAATCTTCACAATATGGCAACCTGTGTCTTTTAACTTATGTTAAACCTGGATCAAGATTTTTATAGCTGGTCGTGAGACAAGGAGGTAATTCTATTTTTGCAGACTCTTTTCTCCTGGTTTCCTTTGTCCTCTTTTTTTTTTCCTTTTTTATTATCTTATTTGGAAATCTCGAAGAAGGGGTAAAATGCGGCGATAAAAGACTTTTAGGGAAAAAGAAATTGTTTATCAATTCTGTCATAAATTAAGTTGTAATACCAGTGTTTGATTTATAAATGAAAGATTTGATCAAAATAATTCGCAACATAATTTTGATTGATGAAATTTTTGTTATATCTAAAATACACAATATAAACGTTTAGTTTTTATGTATTTTAAAGTACTAACATGAAACAGAATTTAAAACAAGGTGAGGTAGCAATCTTGAAGGGGGGGGGGGGAAGACAAGAACAAAACAATATTACAACGAAATTTTATATAAAATTTTACAAGGTGACAATTTTTTATTAAAGGGGCAAGTATCCAGTAGCCGAGAGCTTATTAGGTAGATTTCGTATGAAATACTACCTATTGAGGTCGCTCCTATGTTCGAATTTCTGAAAAATTTTTGCAGATCTACAGTGGGATGCCCCTAGATCTCAAAACTACCATCAGTAAAAAAATTATATACATCAATTTTTATGGACACGATAACTTATATAATTCTTCTCAAATCTTTCGCAAATTGATACATAAAATCAAGGGGCATAAAATCTCGGTCAAGTTCCTTAATGAGCAAATTCAGACCAAGGAGGTTTTCACTCCGTGGAGGGTTTTTATAAAAACAGAAGAAACTCCATAACTTCTTAATGAAAATAGATATCGAATCACTTTAAAGTTTATATTGCTTCTAAAAATGAACCAAAAGTTTATGTATGACAGATATTTGATAAAGTTAAAAGTATGCTTAAGGGGCGAAACAAATTCATAACTTCGTCAAATCTCAAAATATCGAATCCAGTGAAATTTTTTTTAAATGTTCTTAAAATTATCTAAAACTTTTGTATTGAGACATTTTTGATAAAACCAATTCTTAGCAGCAAAAAAAAAAAAAAAAAAAAAAAAAAAAAAAAAAAAAAAAATCGAAAAAGCTGTGGGGGAGGGGGGGAGAAGAGGAAAATCCTTAACATCGTCAATGCGATTGAATTTATTTTACATCTTCTCAATCTACAACTTTTATATTGACAAGTTTTTATAGTAAAATAGACTAATCATCATAGCATAAAAATAATAAGCAAAAATAGGGATTGAAGAAAATATCTCAAATTCAAACTGCTTACGTTCTGAACCATTTTTAAATTCATTTTTGATTTTAAACGCATCCAATTGATCAGTTTTTGAAAAATATATTTCAAAAAATGCTATGAAAATCGGCATTTCGAACAGAACTTTCCGAAGCGATCGTGATTGAAAAATTGAGAAAAATTCAAATAAATTGTTTGTTTTCTGACTCGTTTTTAAATTCATTTTTGTTTTTAAACGCAAGCAAATGACAGGTGCTCTTGTTTGGATACTATATCAAAAAACTGCCCAATACGTCACATTATAAAGTCAGAATATATATTTCAAAAAATGCTATCAAAATAGGTATTTTAAAAAGAATTTCCCGAAGCGATCGTGATTGAAGAAGTGAGGATGTATTTAAATAACAAATAGCTTATTTTCTGACTCATTTTTAAATTCAATTTTGATCTCAAACGCATTCAGTTGACAGTTTCTCTTATAAAGGAAATATATAATGCGCCGTATCAGGTCGATGTTTTCATGAAGTCGGAATATATTTTAAAAAATGATGTCAAAGTGGGTATTAAGAGCCGAATTTCACTTACGATGATTCTGATAAAATCAGCTCGTACAGGAAAATGAAATTAAAATTGTTAAACTAGGTTTTTTTCTAATTATATTTTATTTTTTGTTGTTGAAATGATTACTTACAGGGATTTTTACTTTTATTTTCTAGCTTATTCCTAGACAAAAGTTTATAATGCATTTCATTATAACAATTAAATTATAAGAAAATTTATTTACAAAGACTAATACAGTGCTCAGCAAAAGTTTAGACAATACTCGATTACGCTTCTATATTCAGAAGTATGCACCGAATTTTTGTAATTCCTCTGTCATACATTACTTGTGACTTATCCTTTATTCACAAACAATACATTTAAAATTTTACCTTTTACGTAATATATAATAGCCAAAAAACCAAATTAACATTGTGACAAAAGTATAGATAATTTGTACATTTAGAGAAAAATATCGACAAATTAAAATCGAGTTGCACCTACATTGTCTGCAATTAGTGTAAGAATGTGACTTTTCATTGAAGAAAGTGTATGCTACATCACTTGGGGGTATATTTTGTACCAAAGTTTTTCAACAACAGCTCGAAGCTCATTAACAGAAAAGTATAGCAAAAAATTTGCCTGTCGACATATGATGTTACAAATGTTTTCTATTGGGCCCAGATTAGGGCTACACGCTGGCCAGTTGAGATCAGTTGTATTTTCAGACTAAAATAAAATTCTTGTTTTGTATGCAACATGAATGGACGCATTATGTTACTTTGCATACTTTATTATGCATACTTTAGAGCAGTTAAAAATTCCTCAAACGACTGAAAATTGATCTCCAACGTATGTATGTAGTCCTGTGTTGCTTGTCAACCGTTGAATAACTCCAGAGATACTCGAGCATTAAAGCAAACTGAGGATCAAATCATTAAAAAGTCACCTCCTTGTTGTCGACTTAAGAAAGTCCCAGTCTCTTTACGCAAGTCGTGCCATTAGTATGCCCACCCGTTTGTGACGTTCAATTTCCTCTTTTTTTCATTTCTGAATATCATAGCGTATCATATGGGTCCATATGATATTTGCTTGCAAGTTCATTGCATTCTCGCTAATTTGTAGCGAGATTTTAAAGCTGATTATATCATTATTTTCATGTAAATTGATTTATAATTCATCTACGAATCATATCCGTCAACACAGAAAGCCCCGACTCAGATTTAACGTGACTAGCAATCATCATTTGTGTAAATGCCAGTTTATGGATCCTTTTGTCATCTCATTTGCTGATCACACAAGGACTTCCAGATTTATGTTTTGTTTTGAAGGAGCCCCACTTAGACTATATTTCATAGACAGATCTATTTGAACGATTCAATGCAGCTGAAATTTTAGCAACAGTCTTCCCTTTCCATTTCAGCTTCCTTACTTCATTTACCTCATCTAACTGAATATTTCTAGCTCGCGGCATCTTCACTAACTGATGCTATATTGAGGTATACTTAAATACTTCAGACATGTGACGTCATAACTTTGAAATATGCATTTTACTGGCAAAAAATCAAAAAAGTGTCCAAAATATTGCAATATGCAAATTTTACTTTTTTCAGTTAAATTAAATGTTATCTTATAATAATTATTTTTATCCTAAAATGTTTAAAATATATTTATTATACTTATACTTATTTTTAATAAGTATAGCCATTAGTAAAACTCAAGAGTTCGTATTTTTATTTAAAGGTTAAACAACACCAGTGTCTAAACTTTTGCTGAGCACTGTATAAATGATCAATTTTCGGAAAGAGGGTCTTAAATAAATCTTCAAGATATTTAAATCATATGTGAAAAATAAAAAATAAAATTCACGGTATATAGTGAAATATTAGTAATAACATGTGGTATAAAAGCAAGTAATATATATATATATATATATATATATTTCCCTTTTACTTTCTTCTTTCATTATGTATTTTTATTGTGAGGAAAAAAACGCCCTTGTTCCTTACAAACTTAGCATAATGATGTTCATAGCGTAAAAAAAAGGTAGGTAAAAAAGATTGCATAGAGAGAGGTAAAACACACAAAAAATACACGAACGCACCTCTCAAATGTGTTTGTCAGGTAAGCCCCCCCCCCCCCCTATCGGATTCTGGGAATAGATCCGTTTCTTAGGGCGCTTATCCATTAGACGATCCGACAGCGACAAAACCGGACGATAAACTAGCACAGTATCGTGTCGTCTAGTAAACTGCTTTTCCATTTTACCGATATCGTTTCCCGACAACGTGAATTTTCACTGTCATTTCACTCCGAGATAGCGGAACAGACGCACGTATCTCGCTACGGCTCCTGTGTAAAATTGTGGGCGTAGCACATAATACTTGTTTTGCCAGGAGTGTTAATGCTGACGGAAGCATAGCTTTGCAATTATTCAAAATTTAAAAAGAACTTTTATTCTTGTACAGTTATGATTATTTTACTATTAGATATTACATTCTTTTTAAATATTTTATTCGAATTTAAACCACAATATGAATGATTTAAAAGTTTCAGTTTTACAAACATTACAATGTACAATATTGTAGTGCATTTGCACAGTAGCGTAGCTATGTTTTTCGGCGCCCGGGGTCAGCAAGAAATTTTGCGCCCCCACCCCAATATAGATATATAACAATTTCTCTCAATTTGGCGCCCCTAGGCCTCGGCGCCCGGGGCGGACGCCCCCCTTGCCCCCCCCCCCCCCCCCTAGCTATGCCACTGCACTTGCAGTCTAAAAATAATTGCATAATTAAAAATTTTACGGATTACAGAGAAATAAGTGTTATGACAGCTCTTATTAATATTTATGTTATAAATTTATAATCACTTTTCTAACTAAATAACTAATTCTTTTAGTTTAAAAAAAGTCATTTAATTCCAAATTGTTTCAATAGTCAAGATTACAATGATATTTTTAACTGAAGTCTGTGTTTACAGTTAAAAATGGTTCCATAAATATGTCAAAGTTTCACATTGTTGAGCAGTGAAAAATATTAAGTCTTTACATATCTTTATAAGAAAATAGGAGATATGTAAAGGACATGTTGATCAGCTGAATGATCAGACATTTTTAGATTTTTAAGAATAAATTCAGAACTCAAACAAACCTCAGGAAGACAAAAGTTTTTATCGACTTGTACTGATCCTGAAAATTCCATTTGAATATTAAACCCGATCTGAACCTGACAAGAAAGAAATCCCATTCAAATATAATCAGATTTGCACAAGAAGAAATAACTTTTGTTGAAACGTAACCACAGAAGAACTTAGTTCTATTTAAAATCAACCTAATTTGAACAAAAAAAAAAAA
This sequence comes from Maratus speculifer, assembly GCA_964019185.1. NCBI lineage: Eukaryota > Metazoa > Arthropoda > Arachnida > Araneae > Salticidae > Maratus > Maratus speculifer. The sequence goes on from CAXHSM010000002.1 coordinate 825,022, forward strand.
AAAAAAAAGATCCATCAAGCTATAACCCACTCCGAATAAGATAGATTAACTTCAGTCAATGCGAACCAACCAGAACCTGAATATTCCAAATTCCAATTGAAATCTACCCTAAACCCGAAAAATTTAAACCCGATTCAAATGGAATTTTCAAGTGGCATTTCAAAATATATTATTTTGTCACAGCTAAAGAGGTTCTAAGTAGAAGGTTTTTTTTTCCTGTGTGTTTCAATTGGGTTAAGGATAGATTTCAAAAAGAATTTTCAGGTTCTGGGTGGTGCATGTTGACAGAAATTAATTTGTCTTTCTTAAACAGATTAATGTTTACACTGATTTTTATTTCAGTTCAAATTGGGTTCTTTTCAATGTGTATCAGCAGAAATTATTTTTCCTTTTTCGGATCAAGTTAAAATTCCATAGATTTTTTTTTTTTTTTTTTTTGGGAGGGGGGGTTGGAGTGAGTTCAATTCAAATGTAATTTTCAAGTTCTGGTCAGATTGCATTTCCACAGAAAATATTTTGTTCTGTACAGGGATTGGATTTAAAATGACTTCAATTAGAATTTACAGCTTCTAGTCTGTCCGTATCAATGGAAATTACATTTTCTTTCTCGATTCAGGATATGGTTGGATAGATTTTTTTTAAGGTTCAAATCTGGTTATGGGTCGACTTGAAATGAAATTTTTAAGTTCTTGTTGAGTTACGTTTCAATCTATAATATTTTGTCGCAAATAGATTTACTACTGGAGAGATTTATTTTTTTTTTTTTATTATATATATATATATATATATTTTTAGTGTTTGGATTGTGTTTAGGATAGACTTCAACTGGAAATTTCCGGTTCAGGTCAATGTATGTCAAAGGAAATTATTTTGCCTTTCTTGGACAAATTTATGTTTCCATTAATTTTTTTTTTTTTTTTTTTTGTTTAGATTGAGTTTCAGGTAAACTTTTAGGTTTTTGTCGGTGCTTATTGGCAGAAATTATTTTTTCTGTTTTGGATCAGGTTACTGTGTATTGGTTTTTTTCTGGTTTCGATTCGGGTTCAATTCAAATAAAATTTTTAAGTTCTGGCCAGGTTGCGTTTAAATGAAAAAAATATTCTGTCCTGTACAGATACTGGATTACAATTCCTGTTTTTTTTTTGTGGGAGTGGGGGGGAGTTTGTATCGGGTTTAAGATAAACTTTTATTAGAATTTCCAAGCTTTAGTCTGTACGTATTGACATAATTTTTTTTTCTAAAAATCTTGATTTGGTTGGATAATTTTTTTTTTTTTTTTTTGGGGGGGGGTGAATCTTGAGTTAGTTTGACTTGAATTGGAATTTTCAGGTTCTTGTCGAGTTGCATTTTAAGTACTAGTTTTCAATTCTGGTCAGTGTATGGGGACGGAAATTATTTTGTCTTTCTTGAACAGATTTATATTTCCTAATTTTTTTATTTTACTTTTTTTTTGGGGGGGGGGTTATTGTTCATGAAATTGTTCGAAATTTTTTGTTTATTCCGTCTGTCAGTCTATTCTTCTGTCTGTCTGTTCCGCGATAACTGCTGCAAAATGCAATCAAACTTTTGTTTTCGGAAAAAAAATTGCAAAACTCTAGATTACCGAGTTTACACTCTAAAAAGTTTCTGATACATCAGATTTAGGTGTTTGTGGTTGGCAGGCATGTAGAAGCATGAGGTTAATGAAAAATCCTTGTCCAAACTGTTACATATCCTTATAAATCAAAATGTTTAAAGAAATGCAAGATATACGATAACCATTAGCACAATTAATAGAAAATTTCAAATTTATATTTAATGAGACTACGGGGGGTAAGAAATCTACTATGTTATAATAAAAAAAATAATAGATCATGAAAATTTCAGAATATCCTAACATAACTAAAATTTTAATTTAACGGATTTGATGACTGAAAACTTCTTATTCTTATTTTATTCTTATAAATAATTACGTAATTTGAAAATTTTAAATTACAGTTTCCAGAAAGCTGAATTTTGCCCAAAGTGTGTTAAAAAAAAAAAAAAAAAAAAAAAAAAAAAAAAAAAAAAAAAAAATCATGTGCAAAGCTGACGTTCAGGCTCCTGATCTGCAGATTTACTAGTAATGACGCTTGACGGCTCAAAGCTTATGCAGACGAGATATTCAGATTTCGTTCGTACCTTATAGTATTGACATTGCCAACAGTGGGATAATCGTAAAAACAGAATACACGCTCTAATCAGAGAGTATACGCTCAAGTTAGAGAATATATCCTAGAATGTATATACTGCAGCTTTTTGAGAAAGAGGGGGTATAGAGTGATTTTTAAAATATCCAGAAAGTATACTGCGTATACCTCTGTAAACTCTCTACCAAATTCATGACTGCCAATTCGTTTTATTTTAAGCATGCTAAAGCGAAATACAGCTCAATTTCATGAGAATGAGTTTGAAAAGAAAACAAAACAGCTTATATAGTGGCCAGCATGTACGACCTATTTAAATCAGAATGAACACACTCGAAAGGACACATTGTATTTCTTTGTTGGCGTTTCGAGAGTTTTACATATTTTTTAAAAGAGAGAATACCCTAATTTTTTATCGAAAACCTCATCGATGCATATAAAACATATGTAGACATTATATTATTACTAATATTAACTATTTTGTTCTGACTACTTAAGGACACCACACACCATATAAAAAATTCCTGCATTCTACTCAACCATCTTGATTTGCGCACCTATTAGATACGAAAATTTGTGTGTATATTCTTGACGTCATTTCAAAGAGTTCAAATTCCGTTACAAAATATTTTAATAATTTAATATTATATTAATTTTAATGTATTGCTTACTTCGAATTTTATACCCGTGCATGGCTGTTTTGTATAGTTTGATTTACCATTTTTTTAACCGTGTATAGGAATTTTTATGTAATATTTTGCAGTTGTACCATTCACTTTGCTATTTTTTGTCATTTCAATTTGCGGCAATATATAATCAATTAAAGATAGCATTTTTTCCCCTGAAGCATATTATTTTTCTTAAGCATATTCTAAGCAATATCGCTCAGACTAATCCCTCTTAAAGGAAGTCCTAGTTATTTCTTCAGTTCTCATAATTTTTAGTATAATCCTGAAGCAAAGAAAAAAAAAGAAAAGAAAAGAAGAAAAAGGCAAGAAGTAGAGTTGAATATTTAAAATAGACACTTTTATGTATGATATAAATTAATTTGAAAAGATATACAAGATTTCCTTCATGTGTAAAAAAGCAATAGAAATATTACTTTTTGCCGTCAATTTTTTCCTTATTTTTTTTTCACATTAAGGAATAAAGAGGCATATATGAAATTTCTTGTATTTGAAATACATACTTTTATCTACAACGACAAATAATTATGAAGTTATATCAACGGTCCTACTTTTTTAATAAGCAATAGAAATTTTGAATTTTCTCCTTAAAATTTTTCCTTTTCTATATTTTTTTCTCAGTAAGGAATAAAATTTCAAATCCTAAATTACGCCAATCTCTTCCTTATTATCCATTCTTATGTGAAAATAATTTATCATATAGTTTTTTCATTCCTAACGAAAATAATATGCATTGAAGTTTTAAGCATGTAGACAAGAACTCGATTTTGTATCAATTTTAACATGAGTTTACATATTAAAAATTTTTTTCTCAAATCTATTATTTTGGATTTATTCATAGATAAACATGTTTAATTGATTGTGCCAATTTTCATTCAAATCTGTGACATGTCAGCCACAGCTAATTTCTTCACTTTGTATAGAATGATATCCATGAGGGAGATAACATCGCATATATCATTTAAGACCTAAACTGAAGGGATTAAAACAAGTTCAAGTTTTCTCAATTCTGATTTCAATCGTATCTCACTACGTGGCTTTGAAGTGATCTTAATATTCAACAAAAATATTACTAATAGTACGCAAAAGTATTACGGATCATTTTATTAAGGATTTTAAGCTCTACAGCATTTCTACTGACAATGTTTTTGAAAGAGTTAGTGATTTCGAGATAGTGTTATGGTATTTAAAAAACTTATTTTTCGATTAAAAAACTCTGTACATATTTTGTAATGCTCACTTACTACGAAAAAGGAAAACTTAGTACATTCATTCTAGACCTAAACTAAATGGTTTAAGACAATTTTCAGCTTTCCTATAATTAATTTCGAATTCACCTTTTTAGGTGCGTTCGTAATTATGTAAATACGTAGCACCTATTGTTGTCGTTCAGTCCGTCCGTCCGCATATAACAACGCAATATAACTACCCAACCGAATCGTTTGAAATTTTAAATATATTATTATTACATAATTTTGTCGAGTCATTTCAAATTTTAAGAAAATCGGACGTATAGATCAATTACAGGGACAATCAAAAGGATTTCGTTATATTACGGTCAATGAGAAAAAATTTCAAATGCATTTTAATCGTTTGAAATTCTTAAAACATAATTACATAATTTTGTCGAGTTATTTAAAATTTTAAGAAAATCGGATCAATTACAGGGACCATCAAAAGTATTCCGTTACATTTACAGTTAATGGGGAGAAATGTTTCAAATGCATTTTAATGATGTTACACTTATTCAAACGTAATACAATTGATATACATCTATAAAGTAGATATTATAATATACATTTTGCATAATCTGTGGTGCAAAGAATATTTGTTATTGATTTACAAGGCCACACAAAAGTATTCCATTGCATAATGGTATAGGGAGAACATTGTTTGGTGTGCATTTTAATTGTAATTATTTACAGTTTTATGAGATTTATATATGAGAGTGATATTTTTAAAACTACGTTATCGTACGAACGCACCTTATTTGCTACGCTTCACGTGCAATTTCCAACTTGTTTCCTCTGCTGCTACTGGGCTAATTCGTAAAAGTTTGAGCTGAATTTTTTCTTGGATATTTTTGTGCTCAAAAAGTAACGTTTTCTGTAAATGTCTTTGCATGTAATTCTATGCATGTATGTTATAGTGCACACTTACAAATTAAAAATGAAGAGACACACTGTAATGCTTTCAAAATCCTATTTATTATATCTATGTTCACTGCATAAAACTCTAAGTGCACAATATCTTTGCAAACGAAAATATATTCTTTTTTATAACACAGTTAACAGGTGAAGGTGAAACATGTTGTCTGTCAGCATCCTAATTGTAGGGAGCTTATCGGCCACGTACACCTATAAATCCTGGAGGGCGTTTACCATCTCCTGGTTGAAAATTGGCGCCTGAAAAAACATTCGTAAATACTTAAAGGTTAAACATTAAATGTCATAAATTGAAACGGTAATAACATATACGCATTAGAATTCAAATATGAAGGGGATTTTTCATCTAAATATATTCAGGACTTTATCTTGGAAAAATCGGGTCAACGCAAACACGATCACAACTCTCTTAAGGGGCTACTTCAGTCAAATGAAAAGACCCGTTTACTAATGCTAATCCAATGGAAAAAACTTATAAAAATATCTGGGTTGCATTTCAATATTTCTAAATGATTTTTTTTTTCTTTTTTTACATTGGATAACTAAGATTGATCTGAATGAAGGCAGTTTTTTACTTTTTCGATTTTGGTTGGTCATATTTTTTATGAGGTAGTATTCATTTTCAAAACCGGTTCCTTCACTACTTTGTACCTGTAAACAAAATCAAAAAAGTAAAAAACGGCTTGCATACAGATCAATCTCAGCTATCGAATGCAAAGAAAAAATCATTTAAAAGTATTAAATTGCAACCGAGAAATGCAATCTTTATAAATTTCTTTCATAGGATTAATATTAGAGAATGAGCCCTTTTATTTGAATGAAGTAGCCACAAAATGACTCAAGTTGAACCGAAATCCATTTATTTCATGAGTTAGCTTCTTGTAAAAAGTTCAAACAACTCGAGTGAACGAGTTGTTTTTAAGTAATTAAAATCAAAATTAGCAATTTAAATCAAAATGAGTTCTAGTGAGTTCAAATGAGTATCTAGTGAGTAATCTCTATTTATAAAAGAAAGTCTGGATTTCGTATTAATCACAGCACAAAAAAATCTACCGAACCAAAAATCTTGAAAATTGGGGTAAAAATACTTCTTATAATATCGAGTTCCGCTAAGAAGGGATTTTCGAAAATTCCACCCCTAAGATTGGTAAAAAAAAACGAACGAACTTTAAAAAAAGTCCTTAAAAATCGGCTTTTGTAGTTCTTCTTCAACTGATATCATATTTTAGTGTATTTTTTCATGCTGAATCGAATGGTACTAAGCAAATTCTTTTAAATCCATTAGTTCGTTAGATACTTCACATTTTCCAAATTTGGCGATGTCTTCGTCGCTAAAACCTGAAAATTTCAATCTGTATATAAAAAAGAGTCTGGATTTCGTATTAATCATCGTACAAAAAAATCTATTGAACCTACAGTTTTGAAAAAGAGATCTATAATCAGGTTAACATGATTATATACACTATTCTTAATTATCTCAATATATATAAAACGCAAAATGAACTTTCTTTCCGGCCGCTTATAACTTAAGTTCTACTAGATATATTTTAGTGGAACTTACATTGTGTTGTATATTTTTTCATAAATTTTGTAATAAATAAAATATAGCATTCTACGTTGTTTAATTGACTACTTATGGAGATGTTTTAAATCAGATGAACCCAATTACAAAAGTTTGGCTTTATTTGAAAGGTTCCGATGAATGAATTTTTATTTGATTAAAACTGTAACATGTTAACCGCTACGTCATTCATTGATGACTAACATTGAACTTTCCGTTTAGATGACTGACTTTTCACCGATGACAAACAGACTAAAATATGATATAAAACTAAAAATTACTATGGTATAAAAATTTCTTTTGATTCAAAGTTTCTTTTAAAAAAACTGACCAGCGTAGCGGGCGAAGACTGCTAGTATCCAATAAATGAGTAATATAAGTAAGTAAATGAGTAAAATGATAATGTTTAAAAAACAACTCTTTCACGATCCATTAAAAATCAGTTCTTTCGTGAGAAACATAATCAACTCTTTTATTCTAAGAATGAATCTAGTAAAGAAATTCACTAAATATTTTGTAGTAAACTGAACCACCATCACAAAGTAGTAAACATATTGATATAAAATTCCTGTAAATAGTAAAGATATTCATAGTTTTAAATCCTGCATGCGTCGGGTTGTACCCAACACGAACCCTAGAAATCGGCTTAAAGTCAGCCTGAATTCTGACAAAGAAAGAAAAATCAAGTCGAGATCTGAGGGAAACAAAATTGACTAACGTTTAAATACAGATAAGTATACATGGGCAACAATTATACATTTAATATCAGGTTTTATATTTTCTTATAAAAAAGGAAACAAATATACATTCATCAATATTTAAAAATACAATTTTCTTCATTTAAAAATATCTTAAACTTATTATTATAAGTAAAATAAAATGTTACCAGTATCCAATCCTTCTCTGAAAACCTAAAGCTTTTAATAGTGCTGATTCTACGTTTAAGCACAATCAAGTTAAGTATTAAGCTGCAACGTGTGTCATTTTTTTTAAGCATAACTTAAAACTAGTTGGTCAAATCATCTGTAGTTTTGGATTCGAATATATAAAGTTTCTAGGAATTTATATATGTTAACCCTTATATCCCGAATTCTGAATTCATGAAAATTTAGTTTTTTAAAGCATTTTTTGAGAATTTCTAAAACTACATTAGATGATTTGTACAATCATACAGTAAATTTCAGAGGGATTTTGTCAACTAAAAATAATTAATCCAAATTGAATTTTTATGGTTTATGTGAAATAATTAATCTTCCATTCAACTTTTATATTTAAATTATTTTTTCAGTATTTTTCAGAATTTGAAATGTAGGTTACATACGAATACGACGTTCTTACAATAGAAATATTGAAATATTTCCTAACTGAAAGTTTTTCCCTACAGTTTTCGACGTCGATAAAGCTGAAAAAGTTGTAGATGAATAAGAAATCATTCTTTTAAAAATATTTTTGTTTCATGCAACCAATAATGCTTTTGAAACAAGATAAAGTGAAGTATCTATAACTCATTCTACACTGTATTATAAGTAGACGACGAGTTACATTAATTTTATAACAATTTATTTTAATGGTGTTTCCGTCGGGTACCGTCGGGACATAAAGGGTTGAAACATTTGTAGATTATAATTGAAGTTTACAATTAATTAATTGCAACATTTAAAAAAAAGAAATATACCGTATTTACTCGTGTATAGGGCGCACGCGTGTATAAGGCGCACCCCTACTTTACAAGTAAAAATGGCGATTTCTTAAAATCTCTTATACAACACGCACCATAAATTTGATACGCAAATGAAGAATGACCAAATGAATTTCAGTAAAAAAGAAGACGAAAATGCATTTTTAGACTTTAGGTTGTAAAAGAATGACGAGAAATAGGAATGAATGACGGTAAAGAGCATTGCTAATTAGCGTTTAGCTAATGTCATTGGCTCTGTTGTATAAAAAACTGCAAGGAATGAAATAAATATGTAGTAATACTTCAATTAAGTAACATTTTCCAAGTTTTAATATCTTCTTTGAATAATTTCTTGTATGTATATCGTTCGACTGCATCCAACGGTAAAAAATTATTCCGTGTATAAGGTGCACCTAGAAGTGTTGCCCTAATTTTTTGGAAAAAAAGTGCGCCTTATACACGAGTAAATACGGTATTACTTTTTATTCGATATTACTTTTTATTAAATACTTAAAATTTGTGTAGGAGTTCGTCTATTTATAAAATTTGTAATGGTTTAAAAAAAATTCTTTACTGACACATAACTTTGTCATCACACTTGGATCCATCGGTAGTATTTTGATAGAATACGATGCAAGAGGGCTTTGGTTAATAGGCTTAAGAATTATAATTTCCTAAAATTCCGTCCGTTCGATCTCAAATTCCTGACGCTAATGTTAACTCTTTCGGGTGTGACATGTCTATCGTTTGAAGTTTAAAGATTGCCTGAAATCTAACTAATGCATTTATTTTGTGTATCCATATGTATATGAAATCAGTCTGAAGAACACTCTTAAAACGAAAGAGTTGATTTGGCTTCTCAAGAAAGAATTGAACTTTTTTCGATCATAAATGAGTTGTTTTTCAAACGATTAAATTTTCTATATTTAAATTGATTATTTAAACTGCTCAACTTGATTTAAATTGCTTAGAAGCAGCTCGTTCACTCGAGTTATTTCAACTCTTTTCTGCCTTTCAAAACGTGAGATGAGTGGATTTCGGCTCAACTTGAGTTGTTTTGTGGCTGACTTTTTAAGAGAGAAGAGTTTTCGAAAACTTTTAGAAAATGACGTTTTAAAACAGGATTTAAGTGGGGAATTGCAACTTTCTAATGTTTTTTTTTCTTTGTGTGTGTGTTTTATCACATATGATTGGTTAAAAAAAAAAAAAAAACATTTTAAATTGAAAGTTTGAAATATATGACTAAAATAAAAGAATCGCCACCAGTAAAAAAGAGAATTTAGTAAACTTTTATTATTATTACCAAATGCCAAAACATAACTGAAATCATAATAAGAAATGTATAGCTATATACTATCATTTCTATATGCTGAAAGTAACTAATTGTGAAGACTAAATAATATAAGATGAAAAACATATAACTATTAATAGTACGCCAAGACCCGGAAGGTTTAAATTAATGGAGTGACACCGACTCTTATTATTAAAATATCACAGAAGGACCTTTTCTTTTGTCTTATTTTTCTAACTACTCTTCTTAAACGATGTCTAACGCGGTAAAACCTTATTTACAGCGATTACTGTTTTAACATACAAAGTATTAAATTAGTCATTTAATAAAGAAAAATTTTGGATAACTTAAGACATACGTAGGTTGATCCAAAAAAAAGTTTACAAGCAGAAAAATTTGAAACCTAATAATTGGGGAGCGAAAATTTCCACCCAGGGTGGTTGACAGATGGCGCTAGTTGTCCTATAGCGGTTCTACGCGTAAGTAGTGTCAGTACGCAGACGCTTAAGAGCAACAGTAATGACACGACGTCTAGAAAAGTGGTCTCGCATGGAGGTGCGAGCCGTAATTCGATTCTTATGAGCCAAGAATGTAGCCGCATCGGCAATTCACAGTCATTCTTCTGCGTGACAATGCCAGGCCCCATACAGCTCGCCAGTCTCAGGAATTGCTGCAAAGGTTCAAGTGGGAGGTCTGGAGTCATCCCCCATACAGTCCCAATTTGGTTCCAAGTGACTATTTCCTTTTTCCGGCGTTGAAGCGAAACTTATCCGGAACACGGCTCATCTCAGACGATGCAGTGAAAACATCTGCCGAGAAATGGCTCAATGAACAGGGCCCTGATTACTACCAAGATGGGATAAATAAGTTGGTCGAACGTTCTGACAAATGCCTAAACAGGTTTGGCGACTATATGGAAAAGTAAAGGCTAGACGTGTTTCTTGATTGCCATTTGTATCTTGTTTCTATTGTTAATAAATACTTTTTCCTTTGCCTTGTAAACTTTTTTTGGATCACCCCTCGTAGAAAAATGTAAAAAATATAAAATAAAAGTTAAACATTAGTAAATAGATATTTAAAAAATAAGGCTGCTTTATCTTAAATTTAATATTAGCGAAGGGAATCTGAGATCTGACAAATGAACTCCCTTCAATTTTGGATTGTAATGTTATATTTATTTTTAATTGTTGAAATAAAATTGCAATGCGTATAGTTTTGTAAACTTAACCTAAAAACTACTTGGTTAGTTCTAATTTTTGATTTCTATATTTGAAGCTCTTACATAAAAACACTTTCATAAACTGATATACAACTACGGCAAAAAATTTATAAGAATGAGCTAAAAATCGTCAAATGTAGAAGCCGCTTGACTAGAAGAAATTATGCAAATATTTGTATGATAACAATGTTTCAATTGGAGCATTTCCAAACAAAATTTAAGTTGAAAATTTAAAAAAGTTAGTTTTAATAGGCTGCTACTCGAAAAAAAAATTAAATATTACGGATTTTTTTTATTGCAATTAAATTGCCAATTTGGTAATACCATAGGAACGTGACCTAAATCTGTTGCGCCATAAGATTGTTTAATTTCTCCCCCTTTTCATCATGACAAAAAAAGACACAACAATCCGAATTTGGAAAAAAAGAAAGGTATTTGCGTATGAAAATATGGAATGAGTGGACATAAAATTACAAGGAATATAAACAGATGTAAAACAGTATTTTATAATATTTGTTGACGGCATTTGATAACTCTTATACAAAGAGTATAATAGAAGTATAATAGACAAAAGTAAAGTACAATAGCAAAAAGAAGTATAATGCACCAAAAAACGAGGAATTGTGCGTCGAGCTTCCTTTAAAGAAAAAATAGGTTTTTTTTTTTTCCTTTAAGGAAATATCTTATTAAAACAGAAACGCCAAGGAGGAGGATCTGTAATTGCGTTGGCAAGTTTTGCAACGAATAAAACACACAACAATCTTATCCATTCGAGGTCGCATGAATTCAAAATCATATGTGGATTTGTTAGGAAAAAAATTATTGTTTTTTATCGCAGGGTGGTGTTTATTTGTTTCGTTAAGACAGTGAAATTTTAAATGTGTCTCGTGCATGGTTCGCGATCTGTTCTTTATAACTTTTGGATTAGTCACCAAAAAACTCTAATTTAAACAACATAGAAGATCTGCGAAGCATTTTAGCTTGAGAAGTATGTAAGTATTGCACCCAATAGGCAAATATAGACAATTTGGTAACATTTATCTAATTACTGTTGAAAAATATTTCTGAACAAATTTTAATTGAACTTTCCGAAATAGTAACTACATGGTTTTGTGGAATGCATATTTATTTAGTATAATTTTTTCCGTGTTTCACGTCACATATTTCAATTTATCTGTGTTTTATAAATTTTGTTGCAATTTAATTTCATATTAATAGGCCCAAAATGTTTACTAATTACGAGTAGTAAATGATGTTTGAATTTAGTTTCTGTTGCTGATTACATTAACACATATTACTCATTTTTCAATGCGTCCTTATAATTTTTTTTTCATGGATGTATGTTAAAATATTTGATGATTACAATTCATATATTTTTCGAACAGAGATACAGTGTACATTTATAATTATTAGATATTACCATGGTTGTTATGGTTTTGGTTGCCATGATTGCCAACACCAGTCTCTCTAGGCGCCCGGGGCAACGCTTTTCCACCCTCTAACAGTCTTGCAAAAGGGCAAAATTGTAATGTTGTTTTCTCAGCATTTTGTTTTAATTGCTAAAAAAACATGATTCTTTCAAAATTATAGAAAAATCTTATTTACGAATATGAATGTTAACCTTGAGTGTGTTAATCCTTGCACAATGTATTAAAAATCCATTAAATCAACTGAGTTATATCATTTTAATTATTGCTTGCATTGCAGTGAAACCTGGAGCTTAGGGAACGTCTATAGACGGGCTTGTCAGTGAGAGGGTTAAAAGGAGAAAAAAAAATCTTTTTAATTATAAGTAAGGTAGACTGTATAGTACAAGTACAAATACAAATTTCAGTTCTCGAATAATAAAATATCCTTAAAAAATACTAACCGACTTCAAAAAAAGAATGAAGCTTGGCGACAACTTGGCGCTAACGCATATGAATGTACAGTTTTAATATGATGATTTGCGACAAACCATTATTTTTTTTTATGAAATCCACATTTTTTTATTTAAAAAAAAAATTCCAATCATCAGAATTTAATGAAATTAAAATGGTACCACATGGGCATCTTATGCTTTCAAACAAAAAAAAATATTCAAAATCGATTAACACTGTAAAAAAAAATTCCATTAAAAACCTGAAATAGTACTGGTAATCTAGACGCCAGTACTACTTCCGTTTTTTAACGGAAAAAAGTTTCCGTAAATTCCAGAAATAGTTCCGTTTTTTCAGAAAATATTTCTGTTTTTTTAATTTTTTCCTTATGTAAAAATTTTCGTTTGAAAAGTTAAAAGAATTTTTCAAGGACTAACTAACATCTTTGTCATTTTTATTCTTTACTTTTCAAAGACACGTTAATATCAGGGACACATTATACACAATTAATTTAAACAACAGTGAAGAAATGTTACATACCTTTCATGGGATTCGAACCCGGGGCCTCTTGTGTCGTAGCTTACAGTGTAATACCATTACACCAGGATTATTCAAACGGCCCTTTCATATATCTTTAGTTATTTCGGATACATTTCGTAAAGATAAGATTTTGAGTGCAGGTTCATTTTTGTAGAGATAATATTTGTCTATTGAATGGATAATTATAAATATTTTACAGATTTTCTTTGCATAATTTCGAATATTTAGCTTATTAATATTGGAATTATATATATAAAAATTAGTCTTTAAAATATTACATGCATGAAAGAATTTATTAAGAGTTTTTTTTCCTTCTTTTTTGAAGAAGTTTTAAAATTCTATTGTAATATTATTGATATTTATTTATTTATTTAAAAAAATACTAACATGCTAAAAGAGAGAAAAAAAAACGTGCATTTTAACAAATTATTTTATGACGATCGAAGGTAAACTCAATAAAGATAATTAGAATGGGTTATATATATATAAAAAAATCAGTTATTGATTTTTTATAACGTATGTAATCCCCAAAATTATCTTTCTTAATTTCCATAATTTCTTTCCATAGTTTCGATTTTCTTTCCATAATTTCGAATATTTAGCTTATTAATTTCAGCTTTATATGTATAAAATTTAGTCTTTAAAATATTACATGCATAAAAGAATTTGTTGAGAGTTTTTTTTTTTTTTTTTTTTTTTTTTTTTTTGGAAAAGTTTTTTGGAAAAGTTTTAAAATTTTGTTGTAATATTATTGATATTTATTTATTTATTTAAAAAAATACTAACATACTAAAAGAAAGAAAAAAAACCCGTGCATTTTAACAAATTATTTTATGACGATCTAAGGTAAACTCAAAGATAATTACAATGGGTTATAAAATAAATTTCAGTTATTGATTTTTTACAACTTATGTAATCGCCAAAATTATAAGAATTTCGGTAATATATTTCGATATATTTTTAATTTTATGTACGAACTTCTTAATTTGAATAAATTAAAAAATATATATATTAAAATTAAAAGAATTTTTTTCCACTTTTTTCTAAATATCCAACACACTTAATATATATATATATATATATGTATATAACATCCGTTGCTAATTAGCAATTTTATATATATATATATCCTATATTAAGATAATGAGTTTTTACCATGTAAAGTCACAATAAATGTTACTGATTAAAGTAACGAAATGGTATTTTAAGTTATATGTTAATATGAATGTTATCTCTTAATTCTAATTTTAATTATTTTATTAATTTAATTTTATGTTAATATCGATTATTAATTATTTTCTCCGGTTCAATTATATTTCCATTCAGCTTTATCTTTTTTGTTTGTTATGGATAACTATTATTTTTACTTACTTTCAACTCCTTTTTGTAAAATATCTTTGTTCCATGTTTAATAATTTGGTTTTTGTGTGCTGGTAGCCCCAAATACGTATTATTTTGCTATTTCATGGCTAATACGTGGATGAAACCGCACACTTCATTTGTAGTTCCAGAGCATTTGGGGCCTGATGATTCTGCTTTTGGAGCTACAAATTCTATTTGCATTCATTTTATTTATTTATTTTTTCAGATTTACTCGTTACACTATTTTTTTTATTTTATTATAATTCAATTCAATTCTAATTCTTCGTTTTGGTTTATTGTTTTATTGATAAAATCCATTGGTGAATCTTGTCTACTTTTAATGGTATTATACACAGGGTGTCCGAAAAGTCTGGAAACGGTCGAATAACTCGAGAAATACATATGAGATTGAAAAACGTAAATATACGTGTTAAATATTTTTAAATAAGCTACTCAGTGATACCAAATTTGACCTTCGTAACCGACCCCCTGGGGGTCAGAGGGGTTCCAACTTTGAAATCTTAAATTATAACCCCCATTTTTTATTGCAGATTCGGATTCTACGGACAAAAATACACAACTTTTGTATTTGATGTTTATTTCGAATCCTCGTTTATCACGGTGTATTCGAGCATATTAAATCGATACATTTTCGGCTTTTCCAACGGGATTTTCCCTAATCGAAACTAATTGGGGAGAATTTATGACATCAAATTCCTCGTCTTTTGCAAGAATAGCGTTTCCTGAAAATCACCCATGCCGATTATTTCGATAGTACTACACACAGTTAAAAATTTGACCCATTTGCTGTAGCGTCACTCCACAGCTTTTATAGAATATCTGTTTCATGACCAATGAGAATGTTCCATAACACAGTAAAGTACACTGTAAAAAATTGACACTTTTGCTGCATCGCCACTCCACCACTTTTATAGAAAACGATTACTTTACTGTGTTATGGAGCACTCTCATTGGTCACAAAAGAGATATTCTATAATAACTGTGGAGTGACGCTGCAGCAAATGGGTCAGATTTTTAACAGTGTAGCACTATTGAAATAATCGCCACGGGTGATTTCCAGGAAACGCTATTTCTGCAAAAGACGGGGAATTTGACGTCAAAAATTCTGCCCAATCAGTTTCGATTAGGGAAAATCCCGTTGGAAAAGCCGAAATATGTATCGATTTAATATGCTCGAATACACCGTGATAAACGAGGATTTGAAATAAACATCAAATACAAAAGTTACGTATTTTTGTCCGTAGAATCCGAATCTGCAATGAAAAATGGGGGTTATTATTTAAGATTTCAAAGTTGGACCCCCTCTGACCCCCAGGGGGTCGGTTGCGAAGGTCAAATTTGGTATCACTGAGTAGCTTATTTAAAAATATTAAACACGTATATTTACGTTTTTCAATCTCATATGTATTTTTCGAATTATTCGGCCGTTTCCAGACTTTTCGGACACTCTGTGTATATATATATATATATATATATATATATATATATAATAAAAATAAATTACAAATTATTTTAAAATCACAATCAACTTTCCCTTTCAGCTATTTCAAACTTAAAAAGAATTAATAATTTTTTTTTATATTTTTTTAATTATTAATATTTTTTTAATATTTTAAAAATACGTTAGCTTTTTATTATTAAATCAGAATGAAATAGAGAAACAGTCTAGCAAATTGTTTAAAAAACATCAACTAAGTATAAGATTTTTATTTTCCTGGTAGATGGCACCACTAAACTCTACTGTTTTCGGAAAATTGACAAAAATAACGGAACGCTTCCGTTATTTAACGAGGTTAGTAATTACAAAATGTCAAATACGAAAATTCTTCTGTTTTTTTTCGGAAAAATGAAACTATTCCGTAATTTTTAGGGAAAAGTTTGTGTAAATTAACGGATATTTTTTACAGTGCATATTTTAAAAAGTTATGAGTGAACAAGAAATACATACAGTTCGAAATCATAACCTCCTCTTTGAGGTCGGTTAAAAATATTGAAAGATCAAAAATCAAGTCCAACTAATCATAAGCTACAAACAATTTCTTCTTTCTTTCTTATGTAATATGTAACTATCATTTTACATTATTAAGAAAAATGTTTACTGAAAAATTGTTTTCGTTATATCGAAAAGAGATGCATTTCACATTTATATTTATTAGATCTTACAATTGTTATGGTTGCCATGATTGCCAACACCAGTTTCTCCAGTATAGTGCGGAGACAAACCGGGCAACAATTGTCCTTAAAGAAGAAAATTCTTTTTAATTGTAAGTAAGGTAGACTGTATATTACAAATACAAATTTCAGCTATTGAAAACTATTGGAAGATCAAATATTA
Source organism: Maratus speculifer (assembly GCA_964019185.1). Lineage (NCBI taxonomy): Eukaryota > Metazoa > Arthropoda > Arachnida > Araneae > Salticidae > Maratus > Maratus speculifer. Next base: position 841,904 of record CAXHSM010000002.1, read on the forward strand.
AGTCCAACTAATTATAAGCTATGAACAATTTCCTCTTTCATTGTTATGTAATATGTAACTATTATTTCACATTATTACGAAAAATTTTTACTGAAAAATCGTTTTCGTTATATCTTTTCTTAACGCCATATAAAATTAAAGAAATAATAATTGCTATTGCATTAAAATCTGGTCAAACCTGACATATGTCTGACATTTGTCTGCTGTTCGTCTGTCTGTGCTCTAGCTGTTGTAAATGATTGTCATGTAATTAATATGTGTTACTGACGTTTACAGTCGCAATCAAAAATGGATTTTATAGTCTTATAACAATTACAGTTTTTTTTTTCCGAGGCACACAAAATAATCTCGTTTCATTATGATCAAGGGTAAAAACGGTGTCTTCTAAAGATAGTCATTTTTTCAATCATAAATTTATTAATATGCATTTAGGAGGTGAACTAAAATAGTGATGTGAAAAGTAATTTATAAAATTACAAGAATTATTTCTAATTGAAGAAAAACAAGAGTGAAAAGAAAAAAAAACTTTATTTGTTATTTGTTTTTCTAACAGTGTAATTCCCACGAAAACCTATTCAGTAATTTTTTTTAAACCGTTTTTTCAAAATCGGATTCATCTAGTTTTGTATTTTTATACAACAGTTTTATTATTAAGAAATGTAGACCGATATGTTAAACAATAAATTCTTTCCTGAAATTTTTCTATGTAACTGACAATGTAAGATCCATAAAAATGCACGATTTAAGTAAAATTATTCTTTTTCTCATATAATTATTATATGTTTATTAAATTGTATTATGCTTGCCTATGATTTATTCTGAAATTTTCATAGAATTAATTTATACATTTATTATGGAACATTCATTTACTATTAATTTTGATATATGCGGTTATTTCAGGAAACATACGTTATAAAACTACTAGTGGCCTTCGCCCGCTACGCTGGTCGGTTTAGACGGATAGACGGGTATTAAATAGTTTAATATTTTATTAATTACGGGCATTTAAATAGTTTAACAATTAGTATTAAATAGTTTAATACTATTAAAATGCATACCAAACAATGTCTCAATATATATGTATGCAATGGAATACTTTTGTGTGACCATGTATATCAATAAGAAATATTATTTGCACCACAGATTGTGCAGAATGTATATTATAGTATATACTTCATAGATGCATATCGACTTTATTATGTTCGAAAGAATGTAAGACCATTAAAATGCACTTGAAACTTTTCCCCCATTGACTGTAATGTATCGGAATCCTTTTGATTGTCCCTGTAATTGAACTATGCATCCGATTTTCATAAAACTTGAAATGATTCGACTAAATTATCTAATAGTTATATATTTTAAGTTTCAAATCATTCGGTTGTGTAGTTTTGAGTTGTTATATGCGGACAGACAGACGAATGGGCAACTCAGGATCCTGGGATTTTTTTTTCTTCAATGCAAAACAAACGCCACGTTTCACCGTTTCCGGGATTGCAGGAGAAAGTGCCACATACATACATACATGCATACATACGATCGGATTTTAAAAGTGTTAGATACTCTCTGATAATCGGAGTGCGGAGACAAGCATTTTCTTACCACATAAAATTACTCCACCTGTAATTTACACTTTATAAGAAAACTAGTCGTTGGGGGCCACCGTAATACTTACCCATTATGTATATGCATAATATGAAATATGAATATAAGACATGTGTAAACTATTTATAAAATGCATCGCAATTCCAAAATTAAATTTAATATTATATTTAATGAAATTTAAGATATATTTAAATATTTTTAATGCATAGCAATGCTCTATTAGTGAATTGTGGGTGTTACTTGTCGATATGGGTATTACTTGTGGGTATGATCCATTTCTACATATAATATAAATCGACAAACCACTCGTAAATTATACAAATAAGGGTATTTTTTATTGCAAGTAACGAAAAAAAAATTAGTAAAAGATTAATAAAAATACAAGTAAGACATCTAATTAAATATCACTTGAGGACGTAACAAACATAAATATATGTGTAACGCGTTTGATATCAAGTGAATGAGACAGTTTTTTTGTTCGACGGGATTACCGAATAATTATGTAATACCGAACTGCGTAAAAGAAACATCCTTGTAACTCCAAATATAATAATCATATTAACTAATATGTTACTGCTACAGATTAAGCTTCTCATTTCCAATTAACATATATGTTTGAATTGAAATATGAACGAAATACAACATAATAAACAATTGAAAAATGTGGAAAGCATGATTACGAATATCGCAGCATCTAATTATCTGAGCAATTACATTCTTTATGCAATTTTTTTTTTCAATTTTCTTTATATTCACATCTTAAAACAAAAAATTTCGAAAATTTTTATATACCTTTCATCAAAATGAATATTTCGAGTGTCCGAAAAAATAATTCCGGATAAATGAGGTTACTGATATTCAATAGGCTTCTTTTCATTCTTGCTTACTAAGTACACACCAAATTTCAAGTCTCTATCTCAATTTTTTCGGCGGATAGAGCGTTTTCAGACAGACAGACAGACGAACGGCAAAATTTTCTGTACTATTTTTTTTTTTTTTTTTTTTTTTATCTTTAGTGTTTGGAATGTTAAATCCGTCATTTTTGTTTTAATTTTCAAATCGATTGCAAAATTTACTCTATACATCGTATGATGGGTAACTGATGATGAATTTTACATTGTCCTAGGGAAAAAAAAAAAAAAAAAAAAAAAAAAAAAAAAAAAACCCTAGTCGTTGGGGGCCACCGTAATACTTTCCCATATGCATATAGGGGAGAGTGGGGATACTTGAGCCACCCCTATTATTTCTACAGTTGGTTAATTTTTCTTTCTAAAACTGGCAATATGGTAGGTAACATATTTATAGTTCTGAACATGTAAAAAAGAAATCACATACCTTGGTACCATTTTGAAAGTATGGTGATTACCAGTTGTTTTTCTCTATCCAAAGTAAATATTTAGGTGCAGGGTTTTTTTTATCTTTTTGTATTAAAAGTTTTGTTTAAGGTTGCAATCATATGGATAAATTTAATAAGCATAATTTCAATTGTATTTTGAATCTAAACCAGTTCAAATAGCTGCATGCTTTACTTAGTAAAACTCTGATAAACAAAAATGGTGGTAATGGGGATACTTGAGCCAGTGAGAATGGGGATCCCCTCCATGGGAATACTTGAGACACGATGTAAAAAAAAGTAAAAATTAATTAGACATAGAAAAATAGTTCAAAATTAATTGAAAGTGGTTTTCAGTTGAAGAAAAATTATCAAATCTTCATTTCAATATTTTATTTTGTTCTAAGAAATTATAAAAAATTAAAAAAAATTAAAATTTAAAAAGTTGATCAACTATTCCCATCTTGCCCAATATATGAAAATTAAACATTTGTAAACTATATGTAAAATGCATTGCAATTCGAAAACAAAGCTTAAATGTGTATTTAAATATTTTTATTATGCATAGTAATGCTCTATTAAGTATTACTCTAAGTTGCTGATGAATCTATTTCGACAAATTATACAAGACGCCAAACTACTCAAGTAATACCGAATTGCGAAAAAGAAACATTTTTATAACTCCCAAAAACTAACCAATCTTATTAACTAGAAGTTTACTGCTTCGGATTAAGCGTCACATTTCAATTTAAAATATCGTTGAATTGAAATTTAAATGAAATACAGGGTCATGAAAAATCGAGGAATGTGGAAAACAGGATTACAGATATCTCGGCAACTAATAATTTGATCGACTTCGTTAGTTATGCGAAATTTGTGTTATTCTATTGCCTTTTATAATCGCTCCTTAAAATAAAAAATAAAAATCGAAAATTTTTATACATCTTTAATCAGAACGAATTCTTCGAGAGTCCGAAAAAAAATAGTTCCGGATAATCGAGGTTAATGACATTAAAAAGGGTTCATTCCATTCTTACATACCAAGTACATACAAAATTTCAAGTCTCGATCTCAATATGTTCGGGAGATAGAGCGTTTACAGACATTTTTTTATATGTTTTTCTAAATCCCCAGAGTCTAAAACGTAAATCCGTAAAAAAATTTTCGATTTAAAAAAAGATTGCAAGACTTACTCTGTACTACGTATGGTGGGTAAGTTATATGTCTCCTTTTCTGTAAACAGCAGAATAAGAATCTTACCTTGAATAGATGCCAGGATGGCCAGAACGAAGACCAAACCCACATAGCATGCATGTTCACAGTGACGTCACAGTGACGTCACTGTGAGTCACTGTGGTCACGTCACATCTGTGACCAAAATGCCACTCCTCAGTGACGTCACATTGTGACTGAAATGTGACGTCACAACTGTGACCAAAATGCCACCTCTCAGTGACGTCACATTGTGACTCAGATGTGACTTTCTTAGAAAACTTTAGAAAATTACAAAAATTCTCCAAACCATGTTATTTACTGGTAAAAAAACGTGTTTTCTGGCATTGCAGAAGAATATTGTGCAATCGCTCTTATGTCACACATTACATGCACTGCATGTAACATGTACGTCATATCACATATATGAGATAAACCTCCCGTCATATGAAACTAAGCACCCAGCAATGAACCTATCAGTGAAACTTCCATTTAAGGAAATTTCTCGTTACACTTAAATGCTTCGTTATGAAAAAAATATCGTTGAATAGAAATCCACGAAAATTCATGAAATTTGTATAGTAAACTACAAATAAAAATGGAAATATTATAAAACTGTGTTTTAATTTGGATAGTACTTTTTGTTATGCAATATAGCCACATAAAAAAAAAATCATTAGTATAATATCTAAAAAACCGCGTAATAAAGGAAGGGAAACAAAAACTGAATCGCAGCGTTCTAATTCTCGTTTTCTCTTGTATTTCAAATCGAAAAATTAAAAAAAAAATTCGAATATTACTTTGTGTGCGATCTCTTATGAAAGATACACTCATAAAAACTTTCGCATCTTTTTTAAGTATTCAGAGAATGGACCTATAATATTTTCGCGGAACTAGAATCCCTTTCTTAGCATATCGAAAAATTTTCGCATTTTTTCCTTTTTATTTAAAAGATAAAATAAATACATAATTTCAATTCGTACAATCCGCTGAAATATATTCACCAATCAATCTTAACAGCAATATATCCTTTTGAATATTGTGCATGCACGGAAGTGCAACAAATTTTGCTAAGAAGAATTTTTTTTTAATATGAATATTAATTTAAATGTTAATTGCGTTCTAAAAGAAGGTTCAACAGAAAATTAAAAAAGTAGATAATTTCATTAAATATGCGCTTCGTTAAATGAAAGTTCTACTGTATTTTGAAACTAATTGAAAGTAAAATAGAAATGCGTGAAAAAAAATTTTAACTCAAAATTTTAATTAGGGATACCCTCATAAAACTAATGCGCATGCGCATTCAACTTATAAATCTTCGAAGCTCAAACAACCAATAATAACAAAAAATCACCTGCTTAAAAAATATCGTTTGGCAACAACCAGAATAGTTGACACTAGTGTATTTATTCTTTAGAATATTAGGCCAGCTGCTCTAGTAACTTTGTTATGATGTTATGCGTGTATATTTAGTACGTAAGTTGAAAATTTTTAAAAAGTTATGCAGAAATGCGATCAGTTGACATTTTATATAAAATGCCGGTCCGAAAAAATACATTGTCAGTGGCGTTTCGTTAATATGAGCGCGCCAATGTCAATGTACTTCATTCGGACATTCCGACTTCGAAATTATCTTCGCTATTTGGATTATGAAACTTGAATTAGAGGATAATGCCGTTAAGAAAGAGGTAAGAAAATGTTATTTTTCCTGCTTTTTTTATAATGATTTCTGTGAATTTCGTAAAAAACATGTTATAAAAGGAATAAGTATCATATTAATTTAACTTTTTTGAATCCACTTACCTTAGTAAATTCAATAAATTTAACATTTATTTTGTTGAAATACGGAACAGCATGTCAACGATTTGAAAATAGTTAATAACATTATTTTTAAAATGCACTTTAATCACATTTTTTAATTACATGGTTAAAATCAAATATTAATAAATTTAAAAATGTATGCATAATCAAAAGTTAACGTTATAGTTAATATATAAAGGAGTTTGGGGTTGTTTAACTGTTGAAAATAGTGATAAATATATTAATTTATGCACTAATATTGCAAAAACAAATTTTTTAAAACTTTTTTATTACCTTTCTGAATTTCTCATAATCCCAAAAATTTGATAACTGTAATTCCATGACATTTATTATTTTAAACCATGTATCTAAAATAATTAAGATATTGATTTTGTGATAATAACAATTATTGATTTTAAAAAATGAGTAATTATCGCATTATTTTATTAATTTTTGATATCTTAATTGTTAAATGGTGCTGAAAATAACAATTTTGTTCCATTAGTATGTGTTCATTAAATCCTGGTTCTAAATAGTCATAAAAACAATTACATGTACTTTTTTGTGGGATGTACATTACTGAAATTTTTAGTGTTTGATGTATTTCTATTATTTTCAATAAAATTTTGTCTAATATTGGGAAGTGAGACTGAGAATACTTAAATACTATTAATAGATTCATCTAATACGAAAAAAAATGAAATCTAATAATTATAACTATTAATAAGGAAACTTTTTAAAAATAAATTCCATAAGGATGACCTTTACCGGCACATCTACACTATATGACATATACAATATATATATATGAGTTTAACTACGAATTTAAACCTTGGTGTAATCATACATGCGCACAGGCCACTATAGTAAGGAAATAACTAAGCGCAATACTAGAACTAATTGCCTCATCTTCATTAGTACTCGATTTTTAAATAAAATCTGTATATTACAAATATTGCGCATAAACTTCACGTAGTTTTATCAAAAGATAATTCTATATTATATTTAACAGAATGATTTTAATTGGTAAATTAATCAAACGAATATTAATTTTCCAAAATGAGTAAAAAAATGTTTAGATTAGGATTCGAACTAGAGACCCTCGATGTATGCTGCCAATGCTCTTCCAACAGAGCAACTTAGCACGCACAATTCACCCGGAGAAATATCATTATATACTCATACGAATAGTATGCATTTATCATACGAGTAGTTTGAAAAAAAATTAAAGTATTATTACATAGGGTTATATATAATAATGATAAGTATGCGTTCGTATTCACTGTGTGAATTGTGTGCGTCAGATTCTTCCAGGATAGTTCAGTCGACAAAGTATTGACAATTTGCGCGAAAGACTGCTTAGTTCGAATCCTGACCTGGACACTTTTTCAATCAGTTGGAAAATTACAACAAAAGATAATTAAAAGATATAGGGTAGATGCTCCAGTTTTGGCAACTGCACAAGTTTTGGCCACATTGGAATGATTTACCCTCTATTTAGGCTGTAAATTGATTTTAACAAATTATATGCATTCTTACTCCTTAATCTAACACTCTTTTATTATTTTCAATCCCATTTGTTTATTTTTTGATAAAAAATGACTTGCAAAAAAAAAAATCGAACTTTATTTGTTCTGAAATAGATTGCTATGAAGCTTTATGAAGTAGGCTTTCTCTCTGTTGCAATTTCATATTTAAATTAATTATTTTTACTGCTTAAAGTAGGGGTGGCCAAAACTACTTGCTTTACGTGCTAGTACGTGCTTTAAATTTGCTATGTGTACCAGTTATGGCCATTGTGTGGCCAAAAATGGCACAACAATATGCTCCACTTTTGGCCACAAGACTAATTATAGTGAAAATTTCAGCAATATATTTAGAAATGTTTTATGACTTATAAATTTAAAAGTTCAATAAAATTACAGCATGATTTAGTGGTTTCTTGTATTTTTTCAAAACAAAATGAGGAAGTTGCATAACTTTTGCAAAATTTCAAGCACATGAATTTAGAAATAACAAATAATGTGAAAATCTTTATACTATAAATAGGATTCATTTTAACAAGTTTAAAAAAGATAATTCTGTACTCTTAAAAATGGTCTAGATTAAACACTGTTATAAGATAGGAAGTAAAATTATGGCTTTTCAAAATTCATTGTCAGCTTTTCAAGATGGTTAAGTTTTGTAGTATCTCGTTCTACCTTGCAACACAAGTTTACAGAATGGAGACCAGTTTTTACTATTTTTGAATCTCAAGTAATAGGGTTGTGCTATTTATGATGGCCAATTATCTATATGAGAGATATGGGCCAAAAAAGAAGGGAGATGCCCTCTGTGAAGGTCTTTCTAAGATCCTAGCCAATATTTACACAAGGAAATCTAAGGTTTGAAGAAAACTAACTCCAAATGATTAGGCTGACAGGCAGCTAAGTACGAGGAATTAAAGTTTAAAATCAGTTGAAAAAAATGGATTTTAGAGATTGTCAAAATACTATTTCATGTAAAAATGGAATAATTTCAAGATTCTAGTCATATAACTGTAAATATTGGTATAGTATAACATATGATATATATAAATGAAAATATGCAAAATGTTAAAATAAGCTTTTTATGTCCTATAAGTCTTTTTTATGAATTAAATATATTTTTTGTTTTTAAATTTAAATGTTCAGTTAAAATCAGCTTAAGTATATTTTATTCGATGTTTTTATGATTTCATTTAAAAAAATGCAAATCTTTTTTATACAGCAAACAAATATCGGTGTGGTAAAACAGATTTTGCACAAAAATGCTTTATTTTTACTTATTATCAGTTAAAATGTTTTCAAAATTACAAGATATTAGGGCGGCCAAAACTGGTGCAGGGGTGGCCAAAACTGGTGCAAATTGAAAGAAATTACTTAACGAGTTATTACTCACAATCTAAAATATTTGATAGAAAGTTATTATAATTAGCAGAAAGACAACTAAATTTACTAAAGAATACTGTTATTGCGATTTAATATGCTTTATTCAGTCTAAAACTATAAAATTTCCATTTCAACTTTTCTCTTAATGTGGCCAACACTGGAGCATCCACCCTATATATTTATAGACATCAGGATTATTGGTCAGAAATATTGGCAAGCTGTTCAGTTTTAGATATGTGCTGAAATTTGTGGATATTAAAGCGAGTAAAAGTTTTTTTTTAAAAAGTTCAAAAAGATTAAACAGTTTGAACAGCATATTACAAAATGTGTGTCAGTTATAAATAAAATTGAAGCTATGCAATTTTCAGCATGTGGGGAAAATATATAAATATTTTTGAAAGGCAATATTTTTCAAATTTTAAAAACAACTCCAGAGTTGTAAGGCATGTGAGGTAAATCGAATTTTTAACTTTAATTTAGAAGAAAGTCTCCTTACTGCAGGTAACTATTTTATATATTATACAGTATTTGTTCATAAATTGTCAATATATGATTTTAGGACTCAAACCCTATTTTAACAGAACATGGCATGGAGTTATAGCTTCAGCAGATCCTGTTTCTTTTAAATTGTTAGAGAATCGTTAAGAAAAGTTAAATCGTCACAGAATCATCACAGTGTTAACGAAAGTTTTGTCACAAACGATCTGCATCGTGAGTCTAAAATAATGGGACAAACTTTAAGGGAGGTGGTAGAGCTCACTATAATAAATAATTATGGCATAGAAATGTATGACTGGAAGTGACGCGTTAAAACGCCACACTAGTCACTGTAAAAGACACGGATTATAATGTTAAGTGTATGGGAGCGCTATTTTCAAATATCTCACTAAAATTTTAATATTTTCGCATATTTTTTTTCCATAGGATAGCTGAGGACGACCTGCAACTGGGCTGGTTTTTACTTTTTTGATTTTGGTTACAGATTAAGAGCCCACAATAATTCAGAACCAGTTTAAACCGGTTCTAAAACTGAAGCTATTGTAATATAAAAAAAATATAACCAAAATCGAAAAAGTAAAAATTAGCCTAGTTGTGGATCGTCCTCAGCTATCCTATGGAAAAAATATCATGTAAAATATTGAAATTTGAGCAAGATATTTGAAAACAACACCCCCCCCCCCATAGACATAACATTACCATCCGGGTCTTTTTTGGTGACTAGTGTAGCGTCTTGACGGGTCACTTCCGGTCATATATTTCTGTGCCATCATTATTTGCTATAGTGAGTCCTACCGCCCCCTCAAAGTTTGTTCCATGATTTTGGACTCACCCTGTATTTCACAATTTGGTCACAATGTGACTTGAAAGCATTGTCACTTTCGTCACAATTACGTCACAATGTTAATGACAAAATCGTCACAAATGACACACTTTTCACAAATTGGTCACAATGTGACGTCACAAACAAGCTCTAAAACGGCCATAACGACTTCACATTTTAGTCACAGTGACTTCACATCGACGTCACGTGACGTCACATCGACGGTCACAAAGTCACAATGTGACTTCACAACGACGTCACCGTGACGTCACCATGTCTTACGGGGATTAAAGTCTGCATGGCATTACATTTTGATTCAGCAACTTTCTTTTGGTACATTCTTTTTATTGCAGCTCCCAGGTTTTAATTGAGATGTATCGCCAAAGTATAATAAAATTATAGATGTAAATGATTTTACACTACATAACAATGTTCATAACTGTGTAATTGTGTCCCAGTGTGACTTCACAGCATTGACAATGCTACCACCGTCATAAAGTTAGTGACAAATTTGTCACAAATCAAAAAATAATCGCAAACTGTCTTCACAACCTTGTCACTATCGTCACAAAATAGTCACAGCTTTAATAACACTTTTGTCACAAATGACACATTTTTCACATTTTGGTCACACCGTGACTTCACATTTTGGTCACAATGTGACGTCACAAACGAGCTCTAAAACGGCCATAACGACGTCACATTTTAGTCACTGTGACTTCACATCGACGTCACGTGACGTCACATCGACGGTCACAAAGTCACAATGTGACTTCACAACGACGTCACTGTGACGTCACCATGTCTTACGGGAAGTACGTAGAAGAGAAGACGTTGTTGTAGTACTAAAAAGTTTATCTTCACTGAATAGAAGCAAGATGTTCTTGGATGAAAGAAGGATCACACTTATATAGTATTTTACAAAGCCAAAGAGTCACCTCAAAATTGAAATATGCCATTCATTTTCTAAGTGAATTCCACAGGTGATAGAAATGTCTTTTGTGTTTTAAATTAGTATCGGTTTACTTCCTTATCCAATTGACACACGTGATAGATACGTTCTTTGTTTCAGTTGTGCAATACAATTTAAAGAAGTGATTTTTCACCCGTAAGTGCCAATCTTTTGAATTCTGCATTTATCATTTTGCATTGAATAACAAAATAAGTTGGAAATTGCACGTGAAGCGTAGCAAATGAGGTGCGTTCGTACAACTAACGAAATTTTAAATATATTCAGATCTTGCTGTTATAATAGATAGTATTTCGGATAGAGTATAGTGGTCATTTTTTTGAGTTACTGTAAATATACAGGAAGTATTATTTATTACACCTCAGCAACGTGCATTATATGCTATACTATATGCTTTCTTTTATACAAGAAATAACTTGTAATATTCCTCAGCAACGTATATCATTCCTGTAATCACACCTGTAATCATTGTGTGATTCGTCTGCCTGTATATAACAGCTCAAAACGACACAACGATAATGGTTTTTAATTTAATGCATAAAAACGCTCGTAAATTGTCTAGTCCTTTGAAATTTTCTGAAAATCGAATCAAAATTTAAGACGGTATTAATAAAAGTTTTCTTCATTCTATTCAATCCTATCATACATAATTATACCCTTGATTTCCAGGACGTACTCTCCATGCGTCTCCACTTTTCAGTAATCAACGACCATCACGTATATCCTCTACGTCGTACACTACATACCGGATTGCACATTTCAATCGGATTAATCTGCGATATGCAAATGATGTAACATGTCACTGCTGGAAAGCGAGTTCTATAACTCTACAACATTTTACACTGCATAACCTGGTACAAAAATCTCGACGGCGAAATGAAGCCTGGAGGTCAAAGGGTTAATTTAATGCTATCCCATAACAGGTAATGATTCTTAGTTGCCATGGTGATGACGATCTATTTAAGAGAGACTTATTTCCATATAAATGTATTTATTCTACAGAATCATAATAATTTTCGCATTCATGCATTTTTACGCAAGAGTGCAACAGCTATTGCGTCAAAGTCTGAATATTTATCAAACTAGATATGAAAAAAACGCACCTCCTTTGCCACGTTTTTATATGCAATTTCTGACATTAAAATATTCTTTGTTTATGGCATATTTCCACAAAAAATGGAATTCATAACTAAAATATATATCATAATAAATCAATATACTTTTAAAATCTTGCTCCGAGCATATTTTTATGTAAGAATTTCACCGAATGCACTTAAACTTACAGCATATACACGCGTATAACGCGCACTTTTTTTTTTCAAAAAATTAGGACAAAAGTCATAGGTGCGCGTTATACACTGAATTATTTTTTAAGGCTGGATGTAATCACACGATATATATATATATATGAATCAAGAAATGTAATCAAAAGGAGACATAATCACTCGGAACATCTTACTTAATTGAAGTATTACTGCATCTTTATTTCACTCCTTGCACTTTTTTATGCAATGGAGCTTGTAACATCATTTAAACTCTAATTAGCAATCCTCATTGCCGCCTTTTACTCCCTACTCGAAGTCTAAAAATGTATTTTTGCTCTATTTTCTGGCCTGATGTAATTAATGATTGTTTCTAATTTCTTTATTGAAATTCCTTTGGTCATTCGCTCACTTGTATGTCAAATTTACGGTGCGCGTTATACACGCATGCTCGGTATACACGGGTAAATACGGTAATTTCATGTCTAACTTACTAAAAGGCATTAACTTACATAAATTACATACTGTCATGAAATCAATTTTCAACTAAAAAAATCTTTTTTATTTACAGATTTTCAATTTCGCGCATAATTGTGGTATTTTAAGGTTAATTTTAAGTAATCAGGTTCGAAATCGAATGGCTTAGTTTCTTTTTTAAAAGGATGGTTGTTATTGAAAAAAATCATTCAATTATTAGCAAGATAAATGTGCGTTTGCACCTAAAGAAGCGATTTAAATATAAAAAGTAAATGACATAACATAAGAAATTAGTTGGATGTCGCAATCCCAAAACTTTTTTCTATCTCATTTACGTTAATATTTCTAGAAAAATGAAACTTAGCAGTGTCACCGATTATGTAATTTACACCAAAAATGTAATGTGCTACAACTTATTTCAAGTTGCAGCTGAATCTGAAATTTGACAAAAATCCATACATATGAGATAGAATCATCGCAGAAATCGTAAAAGAGATCAATAGAAGCGCCATTTGGTGAGCGGTTTGCTCGAAAAGCTAAAGAATACTAGTTTATATCAAGTGCTAACCGAATTTGAAGTTTGATTTGAAGTTTGATGAAAATTCGTGCAATAGTTCCTTATATAAAGCTATTGCGATAATCATGAATAATGCCGCATAGCAGCGCCACCTGTTGAGCGATTTACTTAAAAAACTAAAAAATACAAATTTATATCGGGAACTAACTGAATCTAAAGTTTGATGAAAATTCGTGCATTAGTTCTTGAGATAGAGGTATTGCTATAATCATGAATAATGCCGCATAACAGTGCCCTCTGAGGCGATTTACTTAAAAAATTAAAAAATACTAATTTACATCAAAGACTAAATACAATTGAAGTTTGTTGAAAATTCGTGCGTTATTACTGTGATAGAGCTATTGCTATAATCATGAATAAACCGCATAGAAGCGCCATCTGTTGAACGATTTACAGCAAAACCATATTATATCAAGGACTAACGGAATCTGAAGTTTTATGAAAATCCTTTCATAATTCTTCAGATATAGCTATTTCAAAATCCTAAAAAGGGCAGCATAGCAGCGTTGTCTGTTAATCGACATACACCATAGAATAATCCGATCCATTTTATATTAAGACATAACTGAATCTAAAATTTTGTGAAATGAGTGTGTTAGTTCTTGAGATGGAACGCCCGCAAAATTTATATTACATACATACAGACTCACAGACAGACATTTTGTTAAAACATGTTTTTTTTTTATCTTTGACCCCCAAAACATGTAAATCCGTTGAAAACCAGAATTTGAAAATTTTTACGAATGCAATACATTCTTTTCTTTAAAGACAGAAGGAAGTAAAAATGATACATTCAAAAAATGATTTAGAACCTGAAAAGGATTTTTGTGTTGAATTTCGACTTTCGAGTAGCTAAAATACGAATTAATCTTTGTCAATACAGAATTTCGGCTCCATTATCGTTTTTTAAACTTCCTGATACAACCAATTTTGCTCCCACAATTTGCCTTCTGCCAGATGTGATTTGTGATTACTTTGCAGAATAAACTAAGTAAGAATACAGCCTTCAGCTGAAGATGTCATTCCTAGATGTCCGACTGCAATAATCTTGTTTTGGAAGTTCGGATTTAATCTAAGGTATCTTAGCACGAAGAATTATTATCTTTTGGAGTGATTTATTCGAATATTTTGGAAGACCGTTCCCGAAGTTACCGAAGATTCCCTCTGACAGTCTTGCAAAAGGGCAAAATTGTAATGTTGTTTTCTCAGCATTTTGTTTTAATTTCTAAAAAAATATGATTCTCTCAAAATTATATAAAAATCTTATTTACGAATATGAATGTTATCCTTGAGTATGTTAATCAGTGCACAATGTATTAAAAATTCATTAAATCAACTGAGTTATATCATTTTAATTATTGCTTGCATTGCAGTGAAACCTGGAGCTTAGGGAACGTCTATAGACGGGCTTGTCAGTGAGAGGGTTAAGACTTTAGGTTTAAACCTTTAGGATGTGGGTACAGACTGAATTTTTCATAATAAAGTCAGCCTAAAGTCAACCTCTAAAGTTTTCTTAAATCTATCAGTCATCATCTATCAGAATTATAAATGGGAATATTGTATTACAAGAAGGAAAATTTTATTTACTGATATACTGACATTGTTAACCACTTAACTGATCAATATGTTTGAAAAAAATATTAAAATAATCTCTTTTTTTATGTCTTTTACAGTCTTTTTAGTCTTTTATCACCGGTTTTTCAAAACAGAAAATTTTTGCCTAACTGAATCAGGAAAAAAAAGAGCTTGAATAAAATATTTCAAAATTGACGATAAAAATTTACTGGTGAGAATCATAAATCATGATTGAAATATGGGTGTCCTTTAGCGGTACGTGCGTCTCCTTATTGGCAAAAACACGTTGCCCGTAGTACGTACGGACAAATAAGGGAAGTGGTTAAGGAAAAACAAGACTAGGGTGAATCCTATGGAAAATATGAGAGCTTTGAGATCTGTTTCCTCGGGAAATATCTGACTGATTTTGATAAATTTAAAATCCGTATTCACTAGATTATTCAATGACCAAATATTCTTATTTTAAAAAGAAGGATTTAATATAAGATTCTGCAAAATTTTTCAATAGAATGCCTCAGACAACAATTGGCGAGGTCCAAAGACTACTTCACTAGACGAAGATTTTTAGATCATGTAAAGATGTAATTTTAGATCGGAATTTTATATTAACCGAGTGTGTATGTGTGTTGCAATGTGGCGAAATTCAAGTCTTCAAATATAAAATCTTTAATTTTCTAAATTATGTTTTTAGTTTTCTATTGCAATTCTGAATTTTGTCATACTAAAGACATATCGTGTAAAATTTTAGATGTATTGAATATTAAATCACATAGATCTGTAAATACTAGTAATTAAGTTTTCCATGAGCAGTAGGATATATATTTAAAACAACTTAATCTTATTTAACATTTGAAAAACTTCAATCGATACATAAGAGAAACTTCGAAAAAAAAAATTCTTTTTCAACTTTAATGAAAAAAAAAAAACCCCATAAAAATTTTCATTTTCTTATTTTAAAGTAATATTTTTTTTTTCGAAAACTTTGGTGTAAATTCAATATTATTATGGGAAACATTATGTCATCATTTCCTTCTATGCTGATTAAATATCGGTTCTAAGCAAAACAAGAATTTGAAAATATAAGCATCCTAAAAGTCTTCAGTAATTTCAATTTTCAAAATTTCATTACCTAGAAAAAATATTTAAAAAAAAACTTCTTAATTCCTTGATGGGCGGTATGATGGGCGATAGGATATATTTGAAACAACTAAGATTTGTAACAGACAGTTCGAAAAAAAAAAAATTCTGTTTAAAAAAAACCCATGAAAATTTACATTTCTATGTTTTAAAGTATTGTTTTTCGAAAATTTCAAATAAAATTATTACAAAACTTGAATAAAATTCCACTTTGTACGTCTTAAAAAAAAAAAATTACCTTATTTTATCGATTCATAAATTTATTAATGAAACTGAATTATCGACTACATCGTCCGATTCCTGTCAGATATGCGCGATTACTTTGCCAATAAACCAAGTTATGAACCCGTATCATCAATTTATATAGGACCGTGGGGCGTGATCCCCCCCAATAATCTGACAGCTGAGCCTTAATCTGGAGTATGCAGAACGGAGATTTATTTTCTTTGAGGTGGTTTATTAGGATTCTTTGCAAGACAATTTAAAAAGCACAAAGAATTATTCCGCAGGTCTTGACAATAAACATGTAGATACAGATAAAATTTAACAACTACATTTTACATAAAGAATGTTTTCAAAAAAGTGAAGGAAATTACAAAGGTCCAAAAAATTATTTCTGTGATATACAGTGAAAATTCTTTTTAACGAAGTCTCGTCGTTATGCATAAATACTTCGTTATTTTGAAATTTCGTTAAACAGAAATACACTCAAATTCATGAAATTTGTTTAATAAGAAACACATGCATAAAATGATAAATGCACATAAAATAGAGATATTGGAAAATGCATTTTAATTTAGGCACTATTTCTTTTAATGCAATGCAGACATACGAGAAGAATTTAATTGTAATTATATATTTAAACAAATGGAGGTAAAGGTAAAACGTTTACAGGTCCGCATGATTACAGTTTTATATGCAAAAACAAAAATCTAATAAAATTGAAGAAAAAAACTCAAACTATTTAAATTTATAATGGTAAACTATACGCAATAGATATTATAGTTTTAGATTCTGTGCTACTAATAAAACTATATTTGTTAGTAGTAGAAAAGAAATAAATTTTATTTTTGTGCTTTTGCTGCAACAGCTATTGCACAAAGAGTTAACTATTTATAAAACTAATTATAGTGCGAACACAACACATTTGCCACGTTTGAGGACAATTTCAGATGTATAGATCATGGCATAGATTAGTATTAATTTTTTTAGCTCTGTGATAGCGAATTTAATTATTATGTAATTAAATATTATCAGATATTAGACAAAAAAAAAATGTCGGAATTGACACTTCCGACTAATTTTATTTGAGTAAATATTTGCATTAAAATTAATACAAATCATTAACAAATCTTTAGTGTTTTTGAAGAAACTTCACAAAATGAAAGTTTTCTACTGTTTTCATTTATTTACATTTAAACATCTGTAGTAGTTTACAAATTTTCGTTATATGAAGGTCATAAACATGAATCAAAACTTTGATAATTCTTACATCCATGCGTCATAAAACGAATTAATTTTTCAAATGCATTCAACATGGAGACTTAAATCTAGATCTCAAAGTAAGTTGATGGAAGTTAATTTCTCCTTCAGTAACCTTCCAAAGCAAAGTTAAGCCCACGGAAACGACCAGATACCCCCAGAGATTGAATGGTATCAAGTAAGGTACGAGTTGTGATTTAAATAGCAGAAAATTGCAAATCAAATAGCAATTCATTGATGAGAAAATTATCAGCGATGTTTGTAAAGATTATTTCTGTGTACAGAAATAAATCTACCAGGAAATCTTTTATACGATTGGCGATATGCATGTTTATTAATGTAAGAGTAAAAACAAACAAAATAAAATTTAGTGGCTAGCAAAGATTATAAATTACTTTCCAACACATTCAGAAAAATGTAAATAAATCTCATCGTTTAACCCTTTCCGGCACAGGCCAAACCTGTAGTAAAATGAGAAATTATCGATTAACACCGGAATTTGCAAACGAATTTTTTAAATATTTTGAATCCCTTAATTTAAGCTTTTATTGAAAAAGCAAAATTTTACTAAAATAGTATCGGTGCCGGTCGCAAATTTTCTATTAAAATTAAGTATCCCAGACCGGGCACAGTGCGCCGGAAAGGGTTAATAAGTTGAAACAGGAAGTCTAATTGAACAATTTGGAAACGAACAACCCAATTTCAGTCATTCTCATCTAGAGTCGAAAAATTGACCGAATTCTTTGAACAGCCTTGTATAGAAAATATAAATTAATATCTATAAACCACATGCACGCAAAAATTTTGTCCATTTAGCAAATACAAATCACAGTTGCAAATCCGCCATCAGTAACTTCCGCTTATAAGGTGAACGGTGCGTGATTTCTTTTGTGTGGCCCTATATACGCGATAAAATACTAATACACAATGAATAACAATTGAAAAAATGCGTTAAATTTAAAAGTGCATACCGAAATTAAACATGCACTTCTAGTAATGATTTCTCAAAGCCAATATTCAAGGACCGGTGTCTTTTGAGTGTCTCTGTAAATCAACGACAATAGCTATGAATACTCCATTTTTTAGTAATCAACTTTTAGTGGAATAAGATGATTTATATGAAATTCCTTGCAATTTAAATAGTTCCATGCAAATTAAACAACACTGCAAAAATTTTCCCCATAAACCATAATGAAACGAAACACTTATGAGTACCCGTGTAAATGAACTAATAAGGCTACACATTCTATTCATTTCCCAACATGTCATGGTTAACAAAATTAATATAGATTAATTGCATGAAAATTCAAATGCATTTAAAGATTGTGATATAGTGCGTGGACAGCTAGACTGACAAACAAACTTAATTCATAAACACTTTTTACTTTCTTCTATCTTCAATAAAAGAAAGTATTGTAATCGAAATTTTTTCGACTTCCGGTTTTCGACGGATTTACACGTTTTAGGGGTCAGAGATTTCAAAAAACATGTTTTTACAAAATGTCTGTCTGTCCGTGTGTCTGTGTCTGTCGCCATTCTACCATCAAAAAGTGTATGAAGTTATGCATAGAATTGAACCAAATTTTTTGTGAGTGTTTTTGGCTGTGGCAAGCAGGTCCTCCTTCAGTTTTGAAATATTCCGCCGTTAGGGGGCGCTGCAATCGCGATTTTTGTGCCATTTCCAATATTGTACCGACCAAAAGTATATGGAGTTATGCATCGAATTGACCCAAATTTTTTGTGCATGTGTATGACTATGGCTAGTTGGTCCTCCCTGAATTTGAAAAATATCCGCCGGAAGGGGGCGCTGCAATCGCAATTTTTGCGCCATTTTCAATATTGTACCGACCAACAGTACATGAAGTTATGCATCGAATAGAATCAAATTTTTTGTTTATGTGTATGACTATGGCTAGTTAGTCCTCCCTGAATTTGAAAATAATCCGCCGGAAGGGGGCGCTGCAATCGCGATTTATGTGCCATTTTCAATATTGTACCGACCAAAAGTATATGAAGTTATGTATCGAATTGAACCAAATTTTTTGTGTATCTGTATGACAAGGGCTAGTTGGTCCTCCCTGAATTTGAAAAAATCCGTCGGAAGGGGGCGCTGCAATCGCGATTTTTGTGCCATTTTCAATATTGCACCGAAGTTATGCATCGAATTGAAAGAAATTTTTTGTGTAAGTGTATGGCTATGGCTAGTTGGATCACTCTGAATCTGAAAAAAATCCGCAGGAAGGGGGCGCTGCAATACCGAATTTTATGCCATTTTCAATATTGTGAATGAAGTTAGTTCTAGAACTGAACTAAACATTTTGTATATGATTATTTTTTAATAAGTCAAGTAGGTCCTCCCTGAATTTGAAAAAAAATCTGCCTATCATTCTATTGTCCATCGGCTCGTGCAGAGACGGAAATTCGTTTTTACTCCGATTAATTGATTGAAGCAGAAATTTAAGATGAAAATCAAAGTTGGTAGGGTATTGAATTAAAATTATTAAAGCATTAAAATGAGTAACTTTTTTTTAAATATTAAAATGTATGTATGAGATAGAAGAAAGTTTTGGGATTGGCACATCCAACTAGTTTAACTTTGTTAGAAAGGCTTAAATTTAATAAATTTAAATTAATAATCTTAGATCACATCCAGCCTTTAATTGGTTTAATGTTAATAATAAATAAATTAATATTAATTAAATTATTAATTATATTATAATTATTACATTAATTATAATATTATAATTATATTATAATTATTATATTAATTATAATATTATTATATAATATTTTAATTAAAATTTTAATAATAAATTAATCAATAATTAATAATTAAATTAAATTAATGTTAATAATAAATAAATTAATTTAATAATAAATTGTTAATAATTAATGTCAACAATTTTCTAACATTATATTGCACGGAAATAGTATCCTAGTCATTATTTTAAAATCGATATTAACCATGAGCGGCACACAGCTGCTAAAACCTTTTAGTATGTGTACTATACTTTTACAATAGATGTTTTCTTCATATTTATTCGGAAATTTCTTCATTATATAAAATGAGAATTTGTTTTCGGAATTATCGATATTCAAAACTTGGAAAGTTTATCAATTATGGATAACTTATTGTTTCTTCGAAAGTACTTAACCCTTTGAGCTCTAGTGGGTAAATTTCTTCAAAATTCCAAATGTCACATTAGCACCAGTATTTTGCAAAGATAGAAACCGGTTAACGATATACAAGAAAAAATGCAACCTTTTTCCAATAAATTTGGTCGAATTTTCTGGTGTCGTTGTGACATTTCGCAATTAAAATTATGTGGTAGAAAATTCTACTATCAGAGCTCAATGGGTTAAACGGACACAGTACCGTGAAATTGGTCATGACATCGATTTTTTTTTTTTAAATAAAAACTGAAAACCGCTTTAATTGTGACTATTTTGACACCTCATTTTTACCTATACGGCAACAGTAATATTGTAAATTTTGATAATAGATCCAGCTCAATTACACATACGATCAACCTTACAATTTAACGGCTTTTTCTACCTGTTTCTATTTTCATAACCTTGTTGTTCGATAAATATTAAGGATTTTTTAATAATTTAGACAGAGTTTGGAAATTCTTTTCCGCTTGTTGTCCATGATGTAATTAATATTTTTGTGCATGGATTTAAGATTGAACTTTTAGTCAAAGAGCCGCCAACATAAAAACCTAAGGTATCGAGCACAAGAAAAAACCCTTTATTCTATGGAAAAGTAGTAATAGAAGAATCTAATGATCCATGTCTGCCGGAAGTAAGGCAAAAATTAATACTACTAGTGGTTGTCTCGTAGGTTTATCATTGTTTTTGTCTTACAATCAAAGGCATGAAAACATGGAAAACTGAGAGCAGGAAAACACAATTATAAATCTATAAGGTAACTACTAATGGTATTGTTTTTTGGCTTATGAACCACTTCAGTTCCGGTAAATATAGATCTTTAGTTTCCCCTATTTCTATTCTATCATAAAATAAAGGTTTTTTAAGGTTTATTTCTTATGCTGTATACCTTAGATTTTTGTGTTGTCGACTCTTGGACTATTTATGTTTTTTTTTTTTTTTTTTTTTGATATTTAAATTGAAAGTTTGTTGAACCTTCCCAGTTTTTTTTATGTACACGAGAGAAAAAAAATAATTTTAAATTTAAAATCTCATACATCTAGATCTCTCAGAGAGTTCATGCAAGACTGTCATGAAAAATATTCTGCTCAGTGTTAAATACTAACACGCGCGAAATTTAGTGGAAAGGATAGAAATCGAGGTGGAACTATATATCCAAACAATTGAATTGGCCAACATTTTTAGTAAAGAATCTTAGCTGTCTTTGTCTTGAGCAGACCATAAAAATGGACTTATGAAAGAAAAAAAATGTTCGAAATGGAATATGTAGAAAGAGAACATTCAGAATTTAATACAGAAAACTAAATAAAAGGCTGTAAAACGAAAACTTTAGGAAAATAATAAAAATAGTACTTTAATGAATAAAATCATAAGACGAAATGCCTTATGTACCTTCATCTTGATCTAATCACAATTTTCTTCTGCGTATATTTAATGCTAAGCACTATATCTATTTTATATCTACCCATTTAAACAAAGTGGCGTTTGTGAACAAAGTAAAGTATTTTAAAATATGGAACGGCAATTCATAAAGATATTTTCCTCGACTAATGCGTTTCTGTTCCTCTATTTAATTTTAATCCGAAATTTTACTAATATATTTTCAGCAACCCCTAAAATATTTACCCTCTTCCTTTTAAAACGAATTTACGTGTGTAAATTAATGGAATGGTAGTTACTGAAAATAATCCCTGACGAAGGCTATGAATGCAGACCGGAATTACTCGGAAATTTAAATAAAACGTATGCTTTAAACATTTAACATTTATATTATTGTTTGTTACCCTTTAAGTAAACGGAGAAATTTTAAAGTTCATATTATGTAATTTGTAAAGCATTTTAAATAAATAATAATTGACACAAGTAAATTACATCCGAAAATTGTGGAAATTTAATAAATAATTTATATGCTAAATCTGAAAAATACAAATAATGAAGACGATTTAATAGAACGTATTGAACTTTTCCTTTTAATTATCTAGTCTCTGAAGAAAATTCCAGAAATCAGTTTTATCTTGGAGAATTTCCTAATGGAGGAAACAAATCCCCAGGCCAAATACTGTAAGATTGAAAACTTCTTTTAATCAAAGATTCAAGAACAAAGACAAGTATATCTCGAGTCAAATCCTTAATGAAACCGTTTTGAATTTATCATTTCTAATCAATTACCTTAAAAGTATACATGATTTGCACTAATCAGACAATATATGGAAATTATAAATTTACTAACTTAACTTAGTAATTTAATCGAATTTATACTGCGAATATTACACTTTATAAAAAAAATATGCTTGTATATGTACTTAATAGGACCTCAGAAGCAAAGGGGTGCAAGAGACAAAAATTCGATTTGGAGTAAATTGAGTTTAAAGATAATTGACGTTAAAATTTGAAAAGTAATAATAATTGACTGAACTAAAATAAGAGACTTTTGTTGGTTTCATTGTGCTCTTTGAACTCCTATATCAATAATTATAAAAAAAGTAGAGTTCAATTTTCTTTGAATTAACAATTAATCAATATTGATTATTGTTCGGCAAAAGTGGTTTATCTCTAGAATGCAGCACATAGTAAGAGAATCACATAGTTTTTTTTTTTTACCTGAAAAAAAAAATATATATATATTTCCATATCATCTGTGCACTTAGTTAAATTTTTTTCTATTTTGTCACTTATACCCCTTGGTTACTTGGATCCACATATTTGAGATGCACTAATTTGGTTAGACAAGAATTTCTCAATTTTTTCTGCTATTATTTCACATAATATAGATACTTGTTAGGTTGAGATCTGTACTAATATTTCTTGTCATTTCTATGAATTTTAAATCAGAAATTTTAGTTGCTGACATCCAAGCGATTATCCAAGCGAACATACCGCTGAAATGCAGTGGTATGTTTAAGATTTGAGATTCTTTTTAAATGCACAGAAACCTATATACCTTTAGAATCATGATGATGGGCAGAGATTTTCTGATAATTTTGGAATTGTAAGAGCAAATTTTGAAATATTAACATGTATGAGACTGAAGTAAATTTTAGTATTATCATGTCTAACGCCAGCCCCCCCCCCACACACACACTTAAAAAAATCTTGACATTTAAGTCTCAGTCTCAATGTTCAGTTGTTTTATTTTATTTTTTTCCTGTTTAAAAAAAGATCTGGTGAGAGTTCCTATCAAGCGTTGGTTACGTCGAGTAGCGGCACTTTCAACTTAACATAATTTAGAATTCTCCCCCATTTAAGAAAAAAAAAGAAAAAAACCGAGTGATTTATAAATATTATTTTATCTACAAAAATGTGCTTTTCTGGCGCACACAATCGACGTAAACAGCTTACAATTGCTGAACAACATTCTTTGACTTTCTTAGAGCAATATGCTCCAATTAGTGGCAAAGCTTTAGATTTACAAGCATCAGAGCAAACTATCAATGTGATAAAAAGACAGGAACATGGCAGTTTACCAAAATGAAAAATTGGTTCAAAAAGACAGAGAAAGACTTTCCATGTCAGACATTTTTTAAAACGTAACGCACAATCAATACCAACTATACCGAAAGCAGAAATAGATTGTCCTTATTGATACATTCATTAGGAATGTTTCTTTTCTATCACAAACCCAACATTTTTCAATAAGTGTCAATATTTTTTTCCTGGACTGATTTAAACTTCTCGTTGCATCATATTCTCTTGCAGAAAAAGAACATCAATTTTATTATATCATTGACAACTGTGTATCAATATAAGTAAAAATGGCTTTAATGATATTTAAAATGAAATTGGGATTTACTAAACTTCGGAATGAGTGTTCAAACTTTGACAGCTTGCTTTCTCGGATATTCTAATAAACTCCTTCACAAGGCGAAAAATCTTCTTCATAGAGGCTCAAAATTAAATTCTAGTTAATGTAACGAGATTATCGCGAACGGACATTTAAAAGACATGAGTTAAGCTCAAGGCTAGAATTTTACATGGTAAATAATGAAATCTGACATCAGGGAAAAGACGGAAAATACTTTGTGTAAACTGGCTGCATTATTGATTTAATAAATCGACAGGCAGCGCAAAATCGCTTTGACTGTTTTATTCATGTTACATTAATTGTAACAACATTTATTGTTACAGAGTAATAAAGATTTATTACATCGTTAACTCATGTATTATTATAGATAATTAATTTTTATCCAAATAATTTAATTGACGTGTTTCATAAAACTGTGCCAGAACTTCACACAAGTTAGAAGTGTAAGGGTTTTGTCCACTGAAAAATTGTACTTTTCAGCGAAAAGCTTTGTTAACTCTTAAAGTACTCTAGCTATTTTGATAAAAACAAATTTTGTTGATAAAATATAAATAAAAGACCGTATGTGGCTAACAGTTTAAAAAAATTTAATCATTTTCAGAAAACAAAATCCTGAAAAATGAAAAATTTCGAAAAAATTGCCATTGTTCTTAAAAAATGTTTTAGCCGTAGAAAAAAACTCTTTGCCACAAAACTTGATCCAGGAAATATGGCTTCCAAATTTTATCGAAATCGATGGGGTAGTTTCCAAATAAACTTATCTTAACGCCCGAATATTTCCGATAGGTTTCCACCCAGTTTTGTCTTCCCTTAAATAAATAACACTTTGTGGTAATGCATTTGACATAAAAAAAAATTGACCACCATCCAGCTAATTTGGTCTGAATAGTAAGGTGGTCTGGTGTAATAACGATATGCGGAGTAATAACGCCAAGTGCTAAAATTTTGCATAATTATGAAATAATCTGGTAAATGACACCCATGTGCTCTGCGCAGAAGGGTTTTGAGTCATATAAATCGCAAAAAACAGCTTCAAGTTAATTTGTTTCATCTTTAGGTCTTATTGTTTTTACAAGCAACTGAAATTAACGCTTGATCTAAAATTTGCGAGATACATTTTGTGATGTGAAGACTATTTTTTTTATCCGGAAATACTTTTTTAATTACATAAATTTGTAGTACATTTCATGGACTTTCAAAATGTTATTGTAGATTTTGGATATCTTCTCGAGATAATTTGTAATTTAAAATGTACAGCGCAATAACTATAACGGGGTAATAACGCCAATCTTTGGCATTAATAACCCGGTTGATTTCCTACAGTGGCCGATCTACATCCTAAATACTGATTCAAATAAACACAGTTAAAACTGTGCAATGATTCTTATAATTCTATTTAAGCGGTCCTATTTAAGCAAAAGGAATCTCACGGTCTGATATTCTTTTGCCACATCCTCCCCCCCCCCCCCACACACACCACACCTTTATTTTTCTTACACTTTCACAAAAACATTTTCAATAGCTTAGAATGCAATTTGTCAATTTCTAAGTTTGTAGAGTTTGTATTTTTAGAATTGGGCAATCTACATGCAATTATTCCATCTTATTTCATAGTTTTGTTTGCATGGCGTTATTACCCATATTGGTGGGTAATAACGCCAAATAGCATTGGTCAAGAAATCACGCCATTACATTTTATGAATACATATCTGTTGAATTATTTTTTTTATATCGATAGCCAATGAGTTGCTGTATCAAATCATATATTTGTTTGAAAAATACAAACTAAAACTGAGCCGTGAAAATTGGTAGAACTTTAACGTGGCGTTATTACCCCAGGGTACCTTATTTAATTTCATAAATAAATTACACTTTATGTCATTCATTTAAACCCAAGGCTTTTACTCTGAACATTAGATATTTTGAAATTTCAAGACTCTTAAAGCAACCCCCTGTTGAATGACTTTACAATGTAAAATTAATTTATCAATTTTTATAAATTTGGACGTTTCAAAGCACTTTGTAATCAGTGTTCAAACTTGACAACTGGCTTTGTCGGATATTCCTATAAACCCCTTCAAAAGGGAAAATTCTTCTTCATAGAGGCTCAATATTAAATTCTACACTGGTTTCTAAAAATTAAGGAAAAATCACAAAAATAGCGATAATTCAAAATATTACATGTAGATTTTAATGAAACTCAGCCACAATATTCAACGAATAGTAAGGAATAAAATAACATGAAAAGAAATTACCAGACAATTATGGTGTTTCAAAAAATAGCATAATTATAAAATTAACAAAATCAGTTTGCCAGTTTGGATAGAAAAAGTACCTTTAATATGCCGTATGATCACCCCTAGTAGCAATACATCACACACAGCGATGTGTCATACTGTCAATTATGCGGTCGATGAGTTCGCTGGGAAGTAAGAGCCTTTGCTCTTCCAAAGCAGTTGTAAGCGTGGCAAGGGATCAGAGGAGGGGGGTGAAGAGCAGCGACACGTCTCCACAAAGCATCCCAAACATGCTCGATGGGATTCAAATCCGGTGATCGAGCTGGCAATTCCATGCGCTGAATTGTCTGGCGCTGAAGATAATCTTCCACGATGCGAGCCCTGTTCGGTTTAGCGTTGTCGTCCTGTAACAGGAAATCATTACCTATTGCACCGGCATAAGGTCGCACATAAGCATCAAGGATGTCATCGCTATAGACGTGAGCATTCCCGGTTCCATGTGGAAAGACTGGAGGTCTGTGCGACCACCCAAAGAGATACCACCCCAAACGCAGACACTGCCTCTTCCGTATGAATGCCTTTCGCGAATGTTTGATGGATGATATCGTGTTCCCTGTTCTCTCCAAATCAAACAACCCCTACAATCGCTTTGGAGGCTAAACCGGGACTCATCCGTGAAGAGAACACGCCTCCATTGATCAACCGTCCAGTGGACATGTTGACGTGCACACATCAAACGTTCCCTCCGGTGACGTGAGGTGAGCGGCATACAAATTGCTGGTCGCCTCGATTGAAGTCAACCTTCGTGAAGCCTTCTACGCACAGTAGACATTGACACCAACCTTACAGTGGCTGCAGCAAGGCAGGATCTAAGGTGAGATGGGGTTGCAGTTCTATTCCTTCGTACACATAACCGCAAATATGGGTCATCGGCGCTTGTCGAAACCCTTGGTCGTCCTTGGCTGAACCTTCTTGAACCCGAACCAGTGGTTTGAAATTGTTGATAAAGCCTATGAACCACCGAAGGACTCACATTTAGCCATCTAGCCACCTCTGCCTGACTTTGTCCTGCCTCCAATCTCCCAATAACTCAAAATCGCAGTTCTACGGGCATTCGAAGTCATTGTAATGAATTGGCTATCCTAGATTTATAATATCACTATCACAGCGACAACTGCAGCCTTACTCTCTAACGTGCATTTTTATGTGCCTCACGGATGACACAATGCGATTGCAGCGCCACTAATTTGCATTTTGTATTTTTATTCAGCATCTTTTATTTAACAATATATGTAAATTTCATACGGATTGCTTTCTTTTTGAACGAGTTATCGCTATTTTTGTGATTTTTCCTTAATTTTTGGAAACCAGTGTATGAGATTAATCCTTTGCGGTTCAGGGCAAATTCATTGCTTAAGTGTTGAAATTAATGAGTGACACCGGAATTTGAAAACAACTTTTTTTCTAAATATGAAAAATCTATATTTCACGCTCTCAATAAACCGTGTATCTTTTTTAACAAAATTCCGGTGCCAATGTGAAGTTTGGAATTTAAAATTAAGTGGTTTCATAGTTATACCATCGCGCCGCAAGGGGTTAAAGGTTACTACCCGTGATGGTAATTCGTGGAAAATTTTTCTTTTTTGTGGGGAAAATAGAGGTCTGTGGGGAAAAAAAGGAATTGTTGCACTTTTGTGGGAAATTTCGGCGTTTTTGAGATTTTTCTTTTGTATCAGCGATATTCCCCCTAAAAAAGCGGAATAACATTTTTGCGGATGAAATTACTGTGCACAATTCTTTAGTCTTCATAGTATGAAGCATTGGTCATAGATATTGGATGATCATTGCCACAGCAGAGGTAATTGGCACAAGCAGAGTTAAAGCAATTTGGTAGCCCCCTCCTCCCACCACTTTGCTAACTGTACCAGAAGTGGAAGAAATCTGAACTGGACTGATGCATTATATAAATGAGTAATGTTAACTCTAAGAAGGTGCAATATATCTATTGTATCCTCTTAAGTGTTAACTGCTGCTTCTTTCAATACTGTTTTTGATACTGAATGCGATCTTTTACAAAGGATGGAGGTAGAGAATCAAACATTAAAATATTTCCTTCATTATTCTACATTCAAATTTTCTGGGAAACTTTCAAGGTTACCATCACTGCGCTTGTCCCCAAGGGGTTAAGCTTTATGAAATCGCTTTATTTATAATATTTCCAACATACATAGCATTTGTGCTTCATTTACAGGAACACTAAAAAGAATTTCTTGAGAAATATGACCAATTGTGAAAATTAATCAGCTATGTATTTTAAAGATGTTACATTAATTCAAAGATACAGAAATTGATGTGTTTTGCTGAGGAGCACTAAACATGCTTCTACTGTATTTGGACTCTATGGCAACTTTTTGTTCATGTATAGGCAGAAAAGGAATTCGGTTACAATGCTGCCTATGACCAATAATTACAGAAAGTTCGTTTACAGATGCGATTTTTCATATTAAACAAATTATAATATATTACGTTGTGTATATAAATTCTATATCTGTCATACAGTGTTGTGTAAAAAATTTGCAAGCATTATTGTCCAATTACAGTAAAAGCACACCAATGTTTTTACTTTCTTCTATCTTCACAAGAAAAAAGTACTGAATTCTTAGAAGTTTTCAATTTCCGGCTTTCGGCGAATTTACAGGCTTTAGGGTTTAGAGATTTAAAAAAAATGTCTTTACAAAATGTCTGTCCGTTTGTCTGTATGTGACACAAATATTGTGGGCGCTCTATCTCAAGAACTAATGCATCGAATTTAATAAAAATTTATGGGCAGTAATTATTTCCTGATATAAATTGGCGCTAATTTGTTTTGGTGAAAATCACTCAACAGGTTTGACGAATTTTTAGATTATGTATTTTTATAAAACATATCTAGCTTTATATGTAAGAATCCGTTCAGTGTACTTTTTTGACACAAACTTATTTATTATTCAATTTTAAGTAATTTTCATTTGAATGTTGTTTAAAACATAATCAGATATACCTAAAATTATTGTTTTAAAACAATTAATATTAGGTGCAAAGAATTCATGCATCTTAAGAGATTTTAATACCTGATTTTTCGTAAATAATATTTGCTTTATAAAGCAGTTATCAAGCAATTTAATAAGATTTTATTTACGTTTAACAATATTGTATTTAAATTAAATTTGAGCAAAGCTTCCTTTAGATTTAATTTTTTTATAATGAAATGCTTAAACATTATCCAATATAAGAAATTAGAATTAAAAATGAAAGAACCTAAATCATAAAATTTGTAAATGATGAAAGTATTTCTGAAATAATGGAACAGACATTAATAATGTATTTTTAAAGACGTCAATTGTCAATGTTATGATAGACATGTAATAACACTGAAAATTCAAAAAATATTATAGTGGGATAGTACTTTCGAGAACTTTAAATAACCTGGAACAAAGCCAAAACAAAAAACTTTTGTTTGAAGTGACAAGGCCATAAAAACATTTTATTCAAAACAAAACTTTCAAAATAGCCTAAAAACAATAAAGTATTATTTTGACATATATCGTTACGGCCATTTTTTATGGTCTATTTCTGACAAAAAAATTATTCGGATTCTTATTTTAACTCTCTTTTTTATCATACAGGTTTTGTACGTCTTAAGTGAAAACAGTACCATATTTTTCGTAAAGTAATATTTGTTTATGCATTCAAAAAATTATACGTCTACATACATAATCATTAATTCAGTAAAAATAAAGTAAACAAATGGGGTGTACGATTTCCGTCAAAGATTTTTTTTTAAATAAACGTTTGTTTATAATGAATTAGAAACCTCTATTTTTCTATTTAACTTAGTTTTCATTTATTTGATACTTATTAAACACACCGGGAATCTTTATCAAATTTTATAAAAATATTTCACATCGGAATTTTTATTTGAAATAATTTAAAGTAATATTTGCCAGCCCTGACACAGTCTAAACGAGCAATCTCATTTTAGAATCTGTGAAAACTCTGAATAACAATAGCCTATTAAGTAATGTAATCGTTAAAGTGCCATTTTCACCGTCAGAAAATAAGAATCAGGTGTCTCCGAAATCTTGAGTACATAAAAATCCCCATACAAGCTTTGAACTTCCCATTTGATTAAGATTTATCATCTGTTTATAAATACTTAAAATTTAGGTAGACAATTTTTAAAAACCGACATCGTTGGATTTGATGTCTATTTTCTGATGGTGAAAACGATATTTTAATAACGGTATATTATAAAATGAGTGCTTCAAAGTTTTCCCATAGATTGGATTTCGTGATCGAGGACTTTCAATGCAGCGGTGCCCCTTCACTTTCTTTTTTTTTAATTAATGAATATGATTTTTAGGTCGTCTATTTTACATATAAATTTCTGGTTCGAATCAACATATTTTAATTCGATTCCGATCAAATGGTCTGTTGTTGGCATATTTAGTAAAGTGTAAAAAAAAAAATGCCAGATGATATCTGGGTACAAGAAAGTAGGAAGGAATTTGTACTTTCCGTAATCTATAATTGTTTTCTTAAATAAAGCATTAAGTAATTCTATTGTTTGTTTTTGGTATGAACTCGAAATTTCTGAATAAAAATGGAGGCGAAATTCGCAGCTCTGTTTCCCACCACTAAGCTTAAGAAATTATTTTCATAGGAAAATACACGTCCATAAATTACATATGCATTTCTAAAGTGTGGCAGCATCACATGTGAACAATATCACATTTAAATCCGTTCGAAATTGAAAAAAAACTGTCTGTGTTCATGTAAAAAACCTTTTTTTTTTCACGTTCTTGTCGAAATGATAAAACGGTTTCATTTCCTTTTCGCTTCAGGTTGAAAAGGATGACTACCGGAACTTCTTCAGTGGGTCGAAATTTCTGGAAAAAGAATCCATCAAAAGAGTCGATACCAATTCAGTCGCATGTTTCAGGAAATTCGAAAAATATTTTAATCTCATTTTTGTCACTGAGATGCCAATTTTTGTTTGAAAAAAAAGAATTAGTAGCTCTGTGAAACATCTTTTAAAGTTATGCTATTCAAAATAAAAATATTTTTTAATTCGTATTACTTACCCATCATACGTAGTATAGGGTAAGTCTTGCAATCGTTTTGAAAATCGAAAAATTTTTTTTGACGGATTTACACGTTTTAGATAGTGGAGATTCCGAAAAACATATTTTTAGAAAAAAAATTTGCCGTCCGTCTGTCTGTCTGTCTATCAGTCTGTCTGTCTGTCTGTAAACGCTCTATCTCCCGAACAAATTGAGATAGAGACTTGAAATTTTGTATGTAGTTAGTATGTAAGAATGGAACGAAGCCTATTTAATATCAGCAACCTCGATTATCCGGAACTATTTTTTTCGAACTCTCGAAAGATTCGTTCTGATGAAAGGTACATAAAAATTTTCGAATTTTTTTGTTCTAAGGAATGCACGTAAAAGGCAATAAAATAACGCACATTTTGCATATAAAACGAAATCGATCGGATTATTAGTAGCCGAGATATTTGTAATCCTGTTTTCCACATTCTTCGATTTTTCATGACCCTGTATTTCATTAAAATTTCAATTCAGAGGTATATTTTAATTGGAAATGAGACGCTTAATCCGACGCAGTTAATTGTTAGTTAATAGAATTATTATTTTTGGAGTTATAAGGATGTTTCTTTTACTCAGTTTGGTACTACTTGAGTAGTTTGGCGTTTTATATAATTTGTCGAAATTGGTACATCAGCAGTTCTTTAATATAGCATTACTATGTACATTAACGATATTTAAATTTTGTTTATGAATTGCAATGCATTGTATAAGTAGTTTTCACATGTTTTATTTTCATATACATATCCATGATGGGTAAGTATTACGGTGGCCCCCAACGACTAGTTTTTATTTAATTGCTATCGGGGGACACATATAAGAAAAAAATTAGGATAATAATAATTTGCAACAGCCAAAATTTAAATAGTACAATCTAAATAAAACTTATAAATAATAGAAATTTCCATTCAACCGTCAATTGAACTAATGGCTAAAATATTCCAAATAATGTAAACGTTGAAGAAGAACAATATATTAAAAAAAAAAAAAATAGCAATTTTAGAGAAGTGTTCAGCATTATTTTATTGTACATCTAATCGATGAGGGTTCAATCTATAAATTTCAAAGAAAAGAACTGTTTCATTTATTAGTTATTAATTAAACTGTCTCAGCTCATTTTTAGGTGCTTTCGTAATTATGTTTATACGTAGCTTTTTTTAGTCGTGGTATGGTCTGTCTGTCGGTTTATAACATCACAAAATCTACGTAACCAAATGGTTTGAAATTTTATGTTCAAAATCGGTGCAGAATTTTCTCGAATCATTTTAAAAAATCGGTACTACTAGGTTATCCTGGCGACCAAAAAATTATCGCCAAACTATAAAATTAAATGCCAATAATGGATGATCGTGAATGTCACATTCAATGACATTAAGTACGATTCACGTGTTTGAAATATCATTAAGTGATTTTTTTTCGACTTTTTATTTGTATTTTTATTAATGTTTGTTTTTTCGTTATTTAAAATAAAATTTATGCCAATATGTATAATTTGACTATTAGTTTGGCGATTTGTATAATTTGGCGAAATTGGTCGACGGGATAACAGAGTAGTACTAAATCTAATAAAACTTAAAAAGTTATAAATAGAAGTTATAATTATTTTTCTAAATCATATCATTTGTAAGAATAATTAATTCATAATAGGTCATGATTCTAGGTTGCCGTGCTGATTACGTCCTATTTAGGATGGAGTCTAATCATTTCTGTATGACTGATACTTACTGATTTGTCCACACCATGGGCGGGCATCCAATCACGATTTATTATTCTCACAAGTAAATTCTCACATCAAATTAACACTAGAACCGCGCCGACGGGTCATTTTGACCCGTATCATGCACAGAGATGTTAATTCGATCCAAAAAACCCATTATAAAATAAGCTAAATATAAGCTGAGCAAAAATAATTTCAATAAATTACTTAAACAGTTTTAAATTAAAATTCTGGTGAGAAATATATTTATAAAACTTGAATGAATTTTCCCGCGGTTCTAGTGTTAATCAAAACTGATTCAATTAGGCAAAAACTTTTTTTTTTTTTTTTTATAAAACGAAAACTAAAGATTAAAAATGCTGCAAAAGATAAGAAAAAAATAGGCATTATTTGAAAGCTTTTTCAAAAATATTGACCAATTAAATGGTTAATACAAGAACTGTTGTAAATTTTGTATTCAAGAATTTGGGCATAAGAGTGCAGCTGAATGTGTAAAAACATACCACGAATGCATCTCCTTTGCCCCGTTTAGCGTTCAATTTACAATTTGTTTGTATATGGAATGTTATCATTTCTATATTCTCACAGTCAAATGTGTTCAATAAATGTGTGAGTAGTATAGTAATGGGGGTTCCAGCTCACCCGGTGGACGGTGGTGACCTTTGCATGACCTCTGTGAAGCTCATCGGCCTGTGAAGGTCATCGGGCGTTCGAGCTGTAAGAGGGGGGTGGGGTGAAGGTCATCGGGCGTCACACAAGGTTAAGATGACGTCATCTTATAGGATGAGTGTGTTTTAGATAAGATTTTTTTTTTTTAATTTTAAGTGGGAATTTTAGGGAGTTAGAATTTTTTTCGGCGTGCTATAGTATGATAGGTTATTTTAATGCGGGGACTTTAAAATTTTCGGTGCACTTAAGTTTTAGGATTTATTTTTTGATTTTAAGCGGAAATTTTGGGGAGATTGATTTTTTTTTCTTTTCACCGTGTTTTAAATAAGGGGTTAAGCGGATATTTTGGGGACATAGAATGTTTTTTTCTATACTATTGTACAAGTGGTTTTTAATTTTAATGTGGTGACTTAAAAAATTTTCAGTTTGGTGTCATTTAAGAGTTAATTTTTTGATTTTAAGGGGGAATTTTGCGAAGATTGATTTTTTTTCCCACTGTGCTCTTACATGATGAGTTAAGCGGGTATTTTGGGGGAAATTATTATTTTAGACTAATCATACACGAAGGATATTTTTTTTTTCGGGGGTTGATATTTTAAAGAACTAATTAAGAAGGGAGCATTCATGGTGAATTAATGAATTATTTTTTTAGGAGTAATTTTGTTAAGATTGAATTATTTTTTTCATTTTTTGGAGCGGATATTAATGTTTAATAGGGGGACTTTAATTTTTTTAGCAATGAAATTGACGTGCGCTCGTCGATTTAACCGTTCGGAGTTTATAGTTTTCTTCAAATCATGTGGGAATATTGGTTTAGAATTTCTTAGAATGACTTCCACCACCTTTATCTCTATCCTCCGTCAAAAATAACACATGCTGGTAATGTGAATTTGGGAATAACAATTTTGAATATTTATTTAATGAAGGAACTTTAAAATTACTTCGAGTACTATTTTTAGTCAAATATGTTATACACTTGATATTTTAGAATAGTTAATAAATAACTTTAAAATTTGAATGAAAAAATATGTTTCAAAATGGGATTTTTCATACTAACATTGAATCGCACTCGTCGCCCTAACGGTTTGGAATATGTGCTTTTTTTCGAACCTTGGTGAAAATTTAATTGAATTGATTATTATTATTATTTTGTGTGTGTTGTATGTATGTGTGTGTATGTATGTTTGTGTGTTGTATGCATGCATGTGTGTGTATGTATGTGTTGTATGTATGTGCGTGTGTGTACATATGTTTGTGTGTTGTGTGTATGTTGTATGTATGTGTATGTAAATTTTTTGTCGAAAGATGTGACCTTTAGCTGAAAGTGACCTAGGGTCAAACCTTTTACCCAGGAATCGCCACGGGGAGGC
This sequence comes from Maratus speculifer, assembly GCA_964019185.1. Classification (NCBI taxonomy): domain Eukaryota; kingdom Metazoa; phylum Arthropoda; class Arachnida; order Araneae; family Salticidae; genus Maratus; species Maratus speculifer. The sequence goes on from CAXHSM010000002.1 coordinate 877,674, forward strand.
AGATCACATGATTCCCATATTGCACACATTCACATATATTATTTCGAGCGATATTTTTAGTGAAACATAATATGCAATTGAATTTGTAGAATAATTAAAAAATAACTTTAAAATTTAAATGAAAGAATGTTTCAAAATGGACTAACATTTAATCGCGCTCGTCGGTTTTTACTGTTTGGAGTCTGTCGTTTTCCCTTAACCCTGGAAAACCTTGCATCAATAAGGATATTTCAGAAATCCCCCCACTTTGGGAACTCTTTTAAATTAATATTTGTAATGAGATGTGTTCGCGCGCGTCGGCCTAACTGTTTGGAGTATCAACATAAAATCATCAAATTAATACATAATATTTCAAATAGTAAGAAAATGATTGATTAAACTCAACAAAGAACAAAATACTTCAAGCAATGAGAAAATAAATGTATAAAATCGCCAATTTAACATAAAATATTTCACACAATAAAAAAAAACGAAAGATTAAAATCGCCAACTCAAAATGAAATCTCATGCAATTAGAATAAAAACATTAAAAAAAATCGTCAAATTAAAAGATTATTCTAATCTCACAATAAAAATTCTGAAAGACCTATTCAAAAAATTCTAGATGAGATTAAAGTTTTTATTCAAAATTCAAATAAAACTCCTTAAGTTTTGACATGTCACTAAAAATTTAAAGTAAACATTTTTTCAAAGTATAATTATCAAAGATTAATTTTTCTAATAATTAGCTCGTGTAAAGATAGTTCAAAGTGCAATGATTCACCATTCGCTTTTTAAATCTTAGAACATATTATCTGTGATATAAACATCACGTTATGTAAAAAAAAAATATAAATAAATATTAGTAGTTTAGAAATAATTTTTATTCGAATGGGTAGTTTGATAAATTAATAACATTAGAATTTTTTGGATTAAAAAAAAAAATAACGATTGAGAAACTAACCATTTCAAAATATTTTCCTGGCATAAATGAATTTAAAAGTATTAAAACCCTTTTCAAAATATTTTTATAAAACCAACTTTCATGCAATTCAAAAAGTTTTTATATGAAAATTGAATATTTTTTTTTTCTTAAGAGAAATATTTTACGCGAGTGAAAAAGTGAGAGTCAGTTAATTTATGAATCACTTTAAAATATTACCACGCAATAAATTGTTTTGAAACTATATTCTTAAACATAATAATATTAAAAAGTTAAGTCATTTTATACATTTTATATTCAAATTATACTTACCAACATATGAATTCGCCTTCAATCCGCACTTTCTTGAAGAGTAATGTTTGATAAACTCTTATCAACACAGCATGTTGTTGTGAATCACTAGCAAGTTAAGACAGGTATGATATGACTAATCGTTACGTTTTTCCCAAAGAGGTGAAGTCATTCTTATCAAATCCTATTCTGAATGAGAAATATTTCAATTGCAATTAACTTCAGATTTTGTTATTTAATAATTATTTTTTTTAATTTGACAATTTTAATTAATGTTTTAGTGAAATTATCTTTATTTATAAGATTTTTATTTATTTTTTTTAATTGCTTATACTATTTCAAACATGTACATTCTTATTTGTAAATACAAATTCATAAAAAAAAAGAAACATCTTTGAATGATTTTATTATTATTATTGCTAGACATTTTATTAGAAAATCATTTAAACCTTTAGCTTTTATTATTGTTATTATTATTTAGATATTAAGAAGTGACGAAGACCTGTTGAATTATTCTCATCTTAAAATTGATTAATATTCGAAGAAAAATTTATTCTGTTATCTTTTAATTTAGCAAACATATATTTTAATATTCATTAACACACTTCTAATTTAATGAATAATATATTTGATGAATAATATAATTTAATAATATATATGAGATTTTAATCTTTTCTTAAAAAATTGGGTTATGTTATTTCAAACACGTACGTTCTTATTCGAAAATACAAGACCATAAAAAAACATCGTTGGATGATTTTTTTTTAAATTAGACATTGTATTGGAAAAGCATTAAAACCTTTCATTGTTATCTCATTTAGACATAAAAAAAAGTGACGAAGATCTGACTGCTTCGCAAAGACTTAAAACTAGTGATTTGATGAGTCATACTTTCTGTGGGTTGTTTTCAATTTTGGAATTATCTTAATTAATTACCAAACTTCTCATTTTTTTAAACACCACACTAATCATTGCCCCCATTACTTAATCACGTAAATATAATTTATATAGTTTATAATTATCAGTTTTATACTAACATTTGAGACTTATACGTATGTGTTGTATTAATTCTGTTAGTTTAATTCATACAAATTTTAACTAAAGCATCCTATGCTAGTTTTCATACATTTATTATCACATCACGTGATAGAATTTCTTGCGATGTTTTAGAAATAATAGATATTTAAATTTTTTTAATTAGTTAATAACATGAAAAAAAATTTAATTGCTTTTTAACATGAATCTTTTAAGAAAAACATATTTGATTCTGAAACATTAAATTTAAAAAAACTAATTCTTAAGAATATGACTTGATGCAATTTACTCATTTTAAACAAGTTAACTTTACTACTTGACGGAAATATATTCAAACGCAAAACGATTTAACTTTCACATTTTTAAAGTTAATTATATAATATACTAACATTTAATTATAATAGGTATAATTTTATTAAAAATACTGAATAAAATAAAATTTATACTTTAAAAAAATATTATAACACCATTTAAAAATATTAAACAACAACAACAAACTTGTAATTAAGAGATGAATAAATATAAATGTATGAATCACACAATAATAAAAAAGAAATACTTAATCAATCATAAAAATTATTCCCTTGAACATTCGCATGTATGTTAGTAAAAATATAACACTTAAGTTTTCAAAAAGATTATAAGCGTTTCCAAATCAACAAAGAAAATTGAGTATTAAATATCAAATAATGGACATGCACTCTTTACACTCACATCTTACAATGTACTTAGTAACCAAATTCAATGATTTTTAAGCATGTCTTCTTAAATTTTTTTTTCAATGAAAGACTATCACAGTTGAATATTTAGCTTTCTCTTCATAACTTTATCGAGAAATATATAATGTATACCACGCGATTTCATTAAATGAATCACAATACAATTCAAACTTCTCATTTTCAATGTTTTATATATGCTAGTGTTTATCAAATAGGTGTTTATTCTGAACAATCATTACTTAGTTTATTGATGTAAAGATTGTGTTGAACGCTTTTTAAGTTAAATGGTGTGAGAGAAGGATATATTCGGACAGAAGTTATTAAATACAGAGTCTTTAAAGCTTTCATAAATATGAAAAAAGAATTTCAGGAGGTGATGGAATGGTGCATTTGTCGCAAGGCGCTTAGTTATGATACGTAATTATGATGCACATCGCATCATGAGCAAATTAGGAAAATTCAAATCATGAATCGACCGATTTATGTTGGGCTTGCTATTTTGGAATTATCTTAATTGGTTATGTATGACTTTCATTATAATTTTATTAAGAAAACATTTAAAGAATTAACTCGCAGGTTTCGAACCCACAGTCATCCAATCATACTTCTCATTTTTAACACGCGACGCTAACCATTGGGCCATTAAGGCCCATAATTTAGTAACTAAAAAGTAAGAAAGATCATCGAAAGTGGTTACTTCACACATGCAAAAATAATTTTTATTGTGACTGAACATATAAAAATCACGAAGAAAAGAAAAAAAAATCACAAATGTTTTGGATTACTTTAAGATTTTATGAGTCACCTCATCAGTTAAAAAGACATATTCACTTCTTATGAATCACTACTTATGCTTAAATTTTCAAACACTTGCTTATATGAGATGTATTATATTTTAGTTTATCAGTGATAGTGTGATTATTTGTTAATAATTTTAGTGTCATTAAAAAAATTAAAAAAAAGTTAATTATATCAAAAACACAAGTTCGTGTTAAAGGTTTGAACAAATTATTAAAATAATTTTACAAAACTTTTCAAATTACTTTAAAATGTTTCACTAATATTTAGTAATCGACAAATTTTAATGTTCATAATCATTTATGTGACTTAGGTTTTCTGTTTTAACTGTTAAGTTATTAGATTCCCCCTTCAAGTTCATCTCATTGATATGTTTTAATCAACCAACCAACCATTCAACTGTGTTCTCAATCAACTAGTATGTGAGTTAGGTTTTCAGTTTTAATTGTTAAATTATTACATCTCCCCCCTCCCTTTCATTTACATCTCATTAATAAGTTTTCAAAAACCAACCACCCAACTTTTTTTTTTCGTAATCAACTATTTATTTACCCTAACAACCAACTATTCATTTATCCTAGCAACCAAAAAGCTTTTATCGTCACATGAACAAAATTTTTTAGATGAAAGACTTGTCATTTTTAATCGAAAAAACAATGACTTGTGTAATAAATTTTTTCCTTGCTTAAATGAAACCTTCGCAAGTGTATGGTAAAACTTGGAAAATTTCATTTAATGCACAAATTTAAAGTTAACAGGTAAGGTCTTCACACATCTTTTAGTATTTTACTAACACTTTACCAAATATCTTTAGAAAAGAACAGAATTTTAAATAATTATTTTAATAAAAATTCTCTTTTGTAAGTGACATTACTAAACTTACTTGAAAAATTAACTTGGCAAAGCAGGTTTTCACTGTTTCAACTTAGTAATATTCATAAGTTTTATATCATAATCAACTGGTTTGGTTATGTCCCAGCATGGTTTTATATATTAATGTTTAAAAATATGCACTTAGTCTTTTAAAGATAAATATTTTCACTTCTTTTATTTAAAAACATTTTTAAATAAAATTATTACAGTTGCCAATTTTTCTCAGTGTTATGAAATGTGCATGCAAAACTTTTTAATTATAACTTTCACATTTTAGTATTTCAAATTATTGTTTTCAAGGTGTACTAAAATTTGAAAAAATATTTAATTTTCATGCATAATTAAATTAAAATAGTTTAATAATAAAGACACATTTAACATTCTGTACTCACCTAATTCATCATCATCGCAAAAGCACGTCCAACACACTCCAGGGTTTAGGAAGAAATGAAAAAAATTCAAAGTCCTTATCAGAAAATGTTATCAGATAATCTTATCTTAAGATATGTGACGTCACAGAACATGTGTCAACTAATCACGTGATGTATATCACGTGACTAGCGCTTTGTATTCTAGATTGGTTCTTATAAAAATTCATTTATGAAGTAATTTAATCATTCTTATTATTAATTAACTAATTAATTAAACTAATTAATAAGATTAATTAATTTAATTAATAAGATTGATTAATTAATTAAATTAATAAGATTAATTAATTAGTTAATTAATAATAAGAATGATTAAATTACTTCATAAATGAATTTTTATAAGAACCAATCTAGAATACAAAGCGCTAGTCACGTGATATACATCACGTGATTAGTTGACACATGTTCTGTGACGTCACATATCTTAAGATAAGATTATCTGATAACATTTTCTGATAAGGACTTTGAATTTTTTTCATTTCTTCCTAAACCCTGGAGTGTGTTGGACGTGCTTTTGCGATGATGATGAATTAGGTGAGTACAGAATGTTAAATGTGTCTTTATTATTAAACTATTTTAATTTAATTATGCATGAAAATTAAATATTTTTTCAAATTTTAGTACACCTTGAAAACAATAATTTGAAATACTAAAATGTGAAAGTTATAATTAAAAAGTTTTGCATGCACATTTCATAACACTGAGAAAAATTGGCAACTGTAATAATTTTATTTAAAAATGTTTTTAAATAAAAGAAGTGAAAATATTTATCTTTAAAAGACTAAGTGCATATTTTTAAACATTAATATATAAAACCATGCTGGGACATAACCAAACCAGTTGATTATGATATAAAACTTATGAATATTACTAAGTTGAAACAGTGAAAACCTGCTTTGCCAAGTTAATTTTTCAAGTAAGTTTAGTAATTTCACTTACAAAAGAGAATTTTTATTAAAATAATTATTTAAAATTCTGTTCTTTTCTAAAGATATTTGGTAAAGTGTTAGTAAAATACTAAAAGATGTGTGAAGACCTTACCTGTTAACTTTAAATTTGTGCATTAAATGAAATTTTCGAAGTTTTACCATACACATGCGAAGGTTTCATTTAAGCAAGGAAAAAATTTATTACACAAGTCATTGTTTTTTCGATTAAAAATGACAAGTCTTTCATCTAAAAAATTTTGTTCATGTGACGATAAAAGATTTTTGGTTGCTAGGATAAATGAATAGTTGGTTGTTAGGGTAAATAAATAGTTGATTACGAAAAAAAAAGTTGGGTGGTTGGTTTTTGAAAACTTATTAATGAGATGTAAATGAAAGGGAGGGGGAAGATGTAATAATTTAACAATTAAAACTGAAAACCTAACTCACATACTAGTTGATTGAGAACACAGTTGAATGGTTGGTTGGTTGATTAAAACATATCAATGAGATGAACTTGAAGGGGGAATCTAATAACTTAACAGTTAAAACAGAAAACCTAAGTCACATAAATGATTATGAACATTAAAATTTGTCGATTACTAAATATTAGTGAAACATTTTAAAGTAATTTGAAAAGTTTTGTAAAATTATTTTAATAATTTGTTCAAACCTTTAACACGAACTTGTGTTTTTGATATAATTAACTTTTTTTTAATTTTTTTAATGACACTAAAATTATTAACAAATAATCACACTATCACTGATAAACTAAAATATAATACATCTCATATAAGCAAGTGTTTGAAAATTTAAGCATAAGTAGTGATTCATAAGAAGTGAATATGTCTTTCTAACTGATGAGGTGACTCATAAAATCTTAAAGTAATCCAAAACATATGTGATTTTTTTTTCTTTTCTTCGTGATTTTTATATGTTCAGTCACAATAAAAATTATTTTTGCATGTGTGAAGTAACCACTTTCGATGATCTTTCTTACTTTTTAGTTACTAAATTATGGGCCTTAATGGCCCAATGGTTAGCGTCGCGTGTTAAAAATGAGAAGTATGATTGGATGACTGTGGGTTCGAAACCTGCGAGTTAATTCTTTAAATGTTTTCTTAATAAAATTATAATGAAAGTCATACATAACCAATTAAGATAATTCCAAAATAGCAAGCCCAACATAAATCGGTCGATTCATGATTTGAATTTTCCTAATTTGCTCATGATGCGATGTGCATCATAATTACGTATCATAACTAAGCGCCTTGCGACAAATGCACCATTCCATCACCTCCTGAAATTCTTTTTTCATATTTATGAAAGCTTTAAAGACTCTGTATTTAATAACTTCTGTCCGAATATATCCTTCTCTCACACCATTTAACTTAAAAAGCGTTCAACACAATCTTTACATCAATAAACTAAGTAATGATTGTTCAGAATAAACACCTATTTGATAAACACTAGCATATATAAAACATTGAAAATGAGAAGTTTGAATTGTATTGTGATTCATTTAATGAAATCGCGTGGTATACATTATATATTTCTCGATAAAGTTATGAAGAGAAAGCTAAATATTCAACTGTGATAGTCTTTCATTGAAAAAAAAATTTAAGAAGACATGCTTAAAAATCATTGAATTTGATTACTAAGTACATTGTAAGATGTGAGTGTAAAGAGTGCATGTCCATTATTTGATATTTAATACTCAATTTTCTTTGTTGATTTGGAAACGCTTATAATCTTTTTGAAAACTTAAGTGTTATATTTTTACTAACATACATGCGAATGTTCAAGGGAAGAATTTTTATGAATGATTAAGTATTTCTTTTTTATTATTGTGTGATTCATACATTTATATTTATTCATCTCTTAATTACAAGTTTGTTGTTGTTGTTTAATATTTTTAAATGGTGTTATAATATTTTTTTAAAGTATAAATTTTATTTTATTCAGTATTTTTAATAAAATTATACCTATTATAATTAAATGTTAGTATATTATATAATTAACTTTAAAAATGTGAAAGTTAAATCGTTTTGCGTTTGAATATATTTCCGTCAAGTAGTAAAGTTAACTTGTTTAAAATGAGTAAATTGCATCAAGTCATATTCTTAAGAATTAGTTTTTTTAAATTTAATGTTTCAGAATCAAATATGTTTTTCTTAAAAGATTCATGTTAAAAAGCAATTAAATTTTTTTTCATGTTATTAACTAATTAAAAAAAATTAAATATCTATTATTTCTAAAACATCGCAAGAAATTCTATCACGTGATGTGATAATAAATGTATGAAAACTAGCATAGGATGCTTTAGTTAAAATTTGTATGAATTAAACTAACAGAATTAATACAACACATACGTATAAGTCTCAAATGTTAGTATAAAACTGATAATTATAAACTATATAAATTATATTTACGTGATTAAGTAATGGGGGCAATGATTAGTGTGGTGTTTAAAAAAATGAGAAGTTTGGTAATTAATTAAGATAATTCCAAAATTGAAAACAACCCACAGAAAGTATGACTCATCAAATCACTAGTTTTAAGTCTTTGCGAAGCAGTCAGATCTTCGTCACTTTTTTTTATGTCTAAATGAGATAACAATGAAAGGTTTTAATGCTTTTCCAATACAATGTCTAATTAAAAATAAATCATCCAACGATGTTTTTTTATGGTCTTGTATTTTCGAATAAGAACGTACGTGTTTGAAATAACGTAACCCAATTTTTTAAGAAAAGATTAAAATCTCATATATATTATTAAATTATATTATTCATCAAATATATTATTCATTAAATTAGAAGTGTGTTAATGAATATTAAAATATATGTTTGCTAAATTAAAAGATAACAGAATAAATTTTTCTTCGAATATTAATCAATTTTAAGATGAGAATAATTCAACAGGTCTTCGTCACTTCTTAATATCTAAATAATAATAACAATAATAAAAGCTAAAGGTTTAAATGATTTTCTAATAAAATGTCTAGCAATAATAATAATAAAATCATTCAAAGATGTTTCTTTTTTTTTATGAATTTGTATTTACAAATAAGAATGTACATGTTTGAAATAGTATAAGCAATTAAAAAAAAAAATAAAAATCTTATAAATAAAGATAATTTCACTAAAACATTAATTAAAATTGTCAAATTAAAAAAAATAATTATTAAATAACAAAATCTGAAGTTAATTGCAATTGAAATATTTCTCATTCAGAATAGGATTTGATAAGAATGACTTCACCTCTTTGGGAAAAACGTAACGATTAGTCATATCATACCTGTCTTAACTTGCTAGTGATTCACAACAACATGCTGTGTTGATAAGAGTTTATCAAACATTACTCTTCAAGAAAGTGCGGATTGAAGGCGAATTCATATGTTGGTAAGTATAATTTGAATATAAAATGTATAAAATGACTTAACTTTTTAATATTATTATGTTTAAGAATATAGTTTCAAAACAATTTATTGCGTGGTAATATTTTAAAGTGATTCATAAATTAACTGACTCTCACTTTTTCACTCGCGTAAAATATTTCTCTTAAGAAAAAAAAAATATTCAATTTTCATATAAAAACTTTTTGAATTGCATGAAAGTTGGTTTTATAAAAATATTTTGAAAAGGGTTTTAATACTTTTAAATTCATTTATGCCAGGAAAATATTTTGAAATGGTTAGTTTCTCAATCGTTATTTTTTTTTTTTTTTTTATCCAAAAAATTCTAATGTTATTAATTTATCAAACTACCCATTCGAATAAAAATTATTTCTAAACTACTAATATTTATTTATATTTTTTTTTACATAACGTGATGTTTATATCACAGATAATATGTTCTAAGATTTAAAAAGCAAATGGTGAATCATTGCACTTTGAACTATCTTTACACGAGCTAATTATTAGAAAAATTAATCTTTGATAATTATACTTTGAAAAAATGTTTACTTTAAATTTTTAGTGACATGTCAAAACTTAAGGAGTTTTATTTGAATTTTGAATAAAAACTTTAATCTCATCTAGAATTTTTTGAATAGGTCTTTCAGAATATTTATTGTGAGATTAGAATAATCTTTTAATTTGACGATTTTTTTTAATGTTTTTATTCTAATTGCATGAGATTTCATTTTGAGTTGGCGATTTTAATCTTTCGTTTTTTTTTATTGTGTGAAATATTTTATGTTAAATTGGCGATTTTAAACATTTATTTTCTCATTGCTTGAAGTATTTTGTTCTTTGTTGATTTTAATCAATCATTTTCTTACTATTTGAAATATTATGTATTAATTTGATGATTTTATGTTGATACTCCAAACAGTTAGGCCGACACGCGCGAACACATCTCATTACAAATATTAGTTTAAAAGAGTTTCCAAAGTGGGGGTCTTTCTGAAATATCCTTATTGATGCAAGGTTTTCCAAGGTTAAGGGAAAACGACAGACTCCAAACAGTAAAAACCGACGAGCGCGATTAAATGTTAGTCCATTTTGAAACATTCTTTCATTTAAATTTTAAAGTTATTTTTTAATTATTCTACAAATTCAATTGCATATTATGTTTCACTAAAAATATCGCTCGAAATAATATATGTGAATGTGTGCAATATGGGAATCATGTGATCTGCCTCCCCGTGGCGATTCCTGGGTAAAAGGTTTGACCCTAGGTCACTTTCAGCTAAAGATCACATCTTTCGACAAAAAATTTACATACACATACATACAACATACACACAACACACACACACATATGCATACAACACACAAACATATGTACACACACGCACATACATACAACACATACATACACACACATACATGCATGCATACAACACACAAACATACATACACACACATACATACAACACACACAAAATAATAATAATAATCAATTCAATTAAATTTTCACCAAGGTTCGAAGAAAAGCACATATTCCAAACCGTTAGGGCGACGAGTGCGATTCAATGTTAGTATGAAAAATCCCATTTTGAAACATATTTTTTCATTCAAATTTTAAAGTTATTTATTAACTATTCTAAAATATCAAGTGTATAACATAGTTGACTAAAAATAGTACTCGAAGTAATTTTAAAGTTCCTTTATTAAATAAATATTCAAAATTGTTATTCCCAAATTCACATTACCAGCATGTGTTATTTTTGACGGAGGATAGAGATAAAGGTGGTGGAAGTCATTCTAAGAAATTCTAAACCAATATTCACACATGATTTGAAGAAAACTATAAACTCCGAACGGTTAAATCGACGAGCGCATGTCAATTTCATTGCTAAAAAAATTAAAGTCCCCCTATTAAACATTAATATCCGCTCCAAAAAATGAAAAAAATAATTCAATCTTAAGAAAATTACTCCTAAAAAAATAATTCATTAATTTACCATGAATGCTCCCTTCTTAATTAGTTCTTTAAAATATCAACCCCCGAAAAAAAAAATATCCTTCGTGTATGATTAGTCTAAAATAATAATTTCCCCCAAAATACCCGCTTAACTCATCATGTAAGAGCACAGTGGGGAAAAAAATCAATCTTCGCAAAATTCCCCCTTAAAATCAAAAAATTAACTCTTAAATGACACCAAACTGAAAATTTTTTAAGTCACCACATTAAAATTAAAAACCACTCGTACAATAGTATAGAAAAAAACATTCTATGTCCCCAAAATATCCGCTTAACCCCTTATTTAAAACACGGTGAAAAGAAAAAAAAAATCAATCTCCCCAAAATTTCCGCTTAAAATCAAAAAATAAATCCTAAAACTTAAGTGCACCGAAAATTTTAAAGTCCCCGCATTAAAATAACCTATCATACTATAGCACGCCGAAAAAAATTCTAACTCCCTAAAATTCCCACTTAAAATTAAAAAAAAAAAAAATCTTATCTAAAACACACTCATCCTATAAGATGACGTCATCTTAACCTTGTGTGACGCCCGATGACCTTCACCCCACCCCCCTCTTACAGCTCGAACGCCCGATGACCTTCACAGGCCGATGAGCTTCACAGAGGTCATGCAAAGGTCACCACCGTCCACCGGGTGAGCTGGAACCCCCATTACTATACTACTTGTGTGTAACCAATAAATGCTAACAACATTAAAATAGTTTTGAATTTCTACCACTAAACATAAGCTACTAATTAATTCAATAAGACATTTAAAACAAATCGGAAATTACACATTAACTGAGAAAATAAGGTGCGTTCGTGCCATAACGAAGTTTTAAAAATAGTCTGATCTTGGTGTAATAGAATACAGTATGGTAGCCGAAAATTTTTGTGTGTTCCTGTAAATACCATTTGCTTTCTATTACACAGAAAATAGCTTGTTATAAACCTCTGAAACATATATCATTGTCAAAATGTGAAATAGTGTAATATAATTAAAACTTGTCACAAACAATGTTTCCTACTATATCATTATGTAATGGAATCAGGGTTGGCAAGTTTCTTCCGCAGTGGAAAAAACCGCGGAAAAAACCATGGAAAGAACCGGCCGGAAGAAATAGGTTTCTTCCAAGTGGAAGAAATGGAAGAAACTGTTTTTCTTCTAGAATTTACCATATACTTTCAATTTTGTAAAATATAATAAATATCCTCTTCCTATAATCTTATATAAATCAATTCCATTGCACCAAAACAAATTTAATTAAATATATATGCTAAATTAATAATTACATAAGTTTTTTAGCAAAGATCACACACAACCCTTTCTAAAGATCTTCAACCATTGGCTAAATGAACAGAAATTTTATCCAAAATTAAAATACACAAAATTAATTAAATGTTAGTCATTTTTAACTTAACCAACATATTTTTTTAATTATTTGAATTTCTGAAACTAGTAGTAAATAGCAGGGATTCTTTACCAAAGGTAGAATGAAACCCATTTAAATAAAAGCTTTTAATTTTACATAAATTTTATTAATGTAAGTAGTAGACAATAATTACTGTAATATTAAAAGCTTAATATGAAATTTTTAATATTACTGTATTAAACAGAAATTGATCAAAAAATATTTTCATTTTCGGCTCAAAATTTGAGTTTTGACAAAAACGTGGCTGAAAATTCAACTTGACTGAAACTCTCAGTGTTCCAAAGTTCTTGTTTCTTTCTGTGGAAAATTTCAACATTAGTCATTGATTTGAGCTGTATCGGTTCTAATGAGTGTATTGCAATGAATTTCATTGTTTATAATTATCAGTCATGAATTAGCAATCATCTTATAGAAATTTTTTAATTTAAACTACATTAGTGTTTCAAATATTCTTTGAGAAAGTTCTAGAATAATAAATGATCATTTATAAAAATCATTATAGGAGAAAAATGATATGTATACTTAAAACTAAAATATTTTTAATTAAATAAAATTCATATAATTAGAAAATCTTCCTGTATCATTGATGAATTAATAATGTTTTATTGTATATGAAAATAAAGTTTTTGGATAATTAACAATTGTGCATAATTAATAAATACTATACATATAATTAATTTACATTTGTGTATGTATTAATTACTTTAAAACATTCAATTTAATTACTTTTTTTTATATGTTTTCATTTTTGGCTGAAACTTTGAAATTTCTAAAAATTGGTTTTGGCCTTAGAAACCTGTATCGGTCGATTCTAGTATTTAAAAAAAAAAAAAACAATAAATTTCTAATTTTTCTTAGTACATTGCAGCATAGTATAGCTAAAAAGTTTTTTATCAATAGGATGCTGCAATCAGTTTCTGAATTTAAATGTATTGAATGCAAAAAATTAAGTTCTTTTCCCCCCAAGTCTTACACTTTAGGATAGTTTAAAAGCACTGACATAATCATAGACATTTTAGAATACTAATCTTTTAAAATCAGTATTGAGATATTCATGCTGGATGTAAGTATAAATAATTACAAATTTATTTATTTACTGTGTTGCACAGTTTAAAATAAGAAGGCATTTTTATATAAAAATAATACATTTTTATACGAAAAATAAACAATTTGTAGAGTTTTTTCTCTTTTTTACATAAATAGCTTAATTAAAAAAAAAAAAGCCTCTATACCTATAGTAGTAAAAATCCATCATCTGAAAATGTCCGCTGAACCTGAAGTTTGTTATTAAAAAATAACTTTTCTTTTCCAAAAAAATATTAATAATTAAATTTTCAATTTAGATTTCATGTAATTATACTTTAATTCTTTTATATAGTTAATATATTTTAACTTTGAGCATTTGTTTTGGTTTCTGGTGGTTTCTTCCATTTCTTCCAGTTTTTTCCATTTCTTCCAGTTTCTTCCACCGTCCTGGAAGAAATAGGTTTCTTCCGGAAGAAACCTAACCCTGAATGGAATACTTCTGCGTAGCCCTGTAAATTAATAAAATATGTTCTTTGCACCACAGATTATACAGAATGTAAATTTTAGAATATACTTCATAGGTTCATATTAAGTTTAATATATTCGCAAGCGTGTAACATCATTAAAATTCACTTGAAACTACTATTTCCCATTGGCCATCATGTAATGGAATATGTTTGATTCTCCCTGTCATTAAATTGTACAACTGATTTCCATAAAGTTTGAAATGACAAAATTATGCAAAAAATATACATATTTAAATTTCAAGTAATTCAGTTGGGTGTTTTTTGCTCTGTTATATGCGGACAGATAGACGGAAGGACGCCGCAAACGACGACTATAGGCACTTTGTATTTACATAATTACGAAAGCACTCACATTTGGTTGACACTTTAAATAAGTCTAAAGAATAAAACAACATTTTAGTCTAGATGCTATAAAAAAAAAAACTTGACTATGTTATTGGTGTCACGTGTGTCTTTTCTATGTAAAAGCTCCCCTCAAAAAATACAACTATCACACTTTGTCTGATTGTCAAAATAATGGCTCATAAGTATACTTGTTTATTCCCACCAGTTAAAATTTACTGTAAAATTTGCCTTATTTAATCGGAGCATTTTCTCGATTTAATAAGCCACGAATTTCTGTTTTTAAAAACTGGTGAGAAAACATTAAAATTTTCGTAAAAGACTCCCGTCGCGAAGGGGTTAAAAAAGTAGCAGAAAAACTACATCAAATGTGGTTTGGAGTATAAAGCATATAGGAAGAAATTAATGAGTCCAATTTTAAAACGTTCCTATCCATCAGAAGAAAAAATAATGAAAAATTAACTAAATAAAACAGATTTTTATATTAATACCTTCGCATTAAAATCATACCAAATATTTGGGCAAATGCACCTTTTTTATAATGAGAAATTTGTTGCGTTATTTGCGAGCAGGTAAAAAAAAATATACAAGTGATTTTCTAATAATAAGCTGCGTTCTTGATGTCAAATAATAAAGCACTTTAAGCTACTTAATTTTCAACCACTTGAATCGCAGTTTAAATTAAAAAATACTTCAGTCCACTTTTCCTTTGAAGTTCCTCAAATTAGAATTATAATACCACTGATAAATAATGAAATAAGCAACATTCACATATTTTAAATCAGTGAAACGTTACGTTCAACATTGAAGTCAAATTACTCAAAACCTAAATTTTGCATTTGCATTCACTGACTTCTGTATGCCCTCATTTGTATTCAAATGTTCCTTACAGTACAGAGTTATCCGAAACAACACTAGATTGTACAAAAAAAAAAAAAAAAATCTAGTTTTACCCTGTATATCTGGAATTCCAATAATTCGGTTTACAAATGAAACTACTGGGTGCAGCTGCCGATTATTCACGATTTCTCAAAATTTGATTTTCTGGATAAGGCGAGTATCGAAAGTCACGTGCCACAGTCATGGTTCCTGCTTAAGGCCCTACAATAGTCACTCAACAAAACCAGGATAATAATGTTAAGCCTTTGGGGGCGTTTTTTTTTTTTCCCCAAATATCACGCAAAATTTTTAATATTTTTACATGATGTTTTTGCATAGAATAGCTGAGAACTAACTACAACATGGCTGGATTTTACATTTTCGATTTTCGTTTTAGATTTTTCTTTAAAATTACTTTAACTTTCGGAATAGGCTTTGAAAGTCACATCACAGTAATGAAAATATATAACCAAAATAAAAAAAAAAATAAATAAAATCTAGCCATGTTGTAGATCGTCCTCAGCTATCTTATAAAAAAAAAAAAAAAAAAAAAAAAAAAAAAAAAAAACATAGAGACATGTTAAATGGCATCTTAAAAACACGATTTTTCTGAATGACGAGTGCGATCCCTGCTGATTTTCTAAGCATGTTTTTCCGTTCCAGTAAATCAGTATATTACCGTAATTTCGTGTAGATAAACCGCAGCTCAAACAATTCATTTTCGACCAAGAAAATCCATTCAGTAATTTAAGATAAATATATACCGCGATTCAAAATGTTACATTTTCTTTTAGTAAATTTCTGGGTCGAAACAGAATTGTTTGAGCTGCAGATTATCTACACGAAATTACGGTGCTTTCAATAAAAAATATCGGACAATTTCTCATAAAAGTAATAACCAAATCACCATATGAAAATTGCATGGAATAATACTATACATTGTTATAGCAAAATAGAAATTTACTGAAACTTATTAGCAAACAGAAATCACTTAGAAATCTCAATACATTGGCAGTGGTAAGCATTTTAACTTCCGCAGTCCCGATGTTGCCTGTAGAAAACGCTAAGTAACAGACTATAAATTAATTTAAATGCTTCTAGAAATGTTACTATTACTTCTAGATATTTTGATTAATTGCGTGGATATCATAAGAATCGGTATATAGCGAGTTACAACTTTGGAGACGTTGTATAGCAATTTTAAACCGGTTTTTGTGGTCCATCGCAATGTTTGTCTGAGGACTGAGGAGGTTAATACATGGATAATACCAAAGAAAAATGAATTAATCACAAAAGGGACAAAATGTGAAAGAAAAATGTAATAAAGGAAAATAAAAGATGACAAACACAGTATCACATAAGTGTATTGATTAATTAACAAGCATATCGCGTGCTGATAAAAAATTGAATCTCTTCCAGCACCATGCTAGCTAATAAAGCAAAGTAGTATAGCATGTGAGTTAGCGAAATAATGCTTTGTAATAATGGCATTACATCGAGCTGCTATTATTTCAGTTTTCATTTTAAGAGTTTAGTTTGTTTAAAGGAAGAAAACACTTCGTGAGAAAAATGTTTGCCCTTATATTCATTTCCTCAGAAACTACCAAATTGATTTTGATGAGACATCCAAATTCAGTGGATTATGCTCGAAACTTAGTTATTTTTCTGCGACTGAAACTTTTTATTTAGAGTAATCGAAATTTTTTTTCATTTTTCAGATTTTTTTTTCTGAAACTCATTAAAATTTTTAAAAAGTTTGCCACAGTCGATCTTATATTTATTATTCATTGCCGTCAAAATTTGTTTTATCGAAACCGCTCGAGTACTTTTGGAGTTAATGGAGGGGTTTTGCTAAACAGTATGTTTTTACGGAGAAGTAACATACTTAGACATTTCTAAATAGTGGCAAATTCTTGCCCAGTTTTATTAAACACATGCATTAAAGTAAATATATAAACACTTAGATAAAATTCAGTTATCTATAATAATAAAGAGAGAAGGATGTTTGTCTGTCAGCGCTGTTCTGAAGAGACTGCTGCACGTAGAGTTACAAAATTTGGAGGGAAGGTACTTTTTTACATGTAGTTTTGCACCTCGAAGCCCGATTTTCGATTTTTTATTTAGATTTTTTTTAATAATTTTTTAGGCGATTTTTAGCGTTATTTTTGCGGTTTTATCCCATTAGTGAAAGGAATACGGTTTCATTCTTTTAACCCAAAATAGCAATTTTTTTTCTCTTTTCAACAAATTTTATTCGGAATTTGTACAGCGATTTTTGAATTTTTAACGAGTTTTTAATGCGATTTTTAGTGTTTTTTTCTCATTTTGCGGCTATTTTTTGAGATAAATAAAACAAAAATCGTTTTAAATTTTTAGCCTAATTCCCTAAATTTTGTGTTTGTTACGATTTTTAGATTTTAACGATTTTTAACGTTTTTTAAAGATTTTTGCGTTTAGCATCTAATTTTTTCATAGTTGTTCTATCAAAAACTTGAGCTGTTGAGAATGCAACAAGTAGTATTTTTTTGTGAAATCTATCTAAAATGTCAAAAATTTAGATACCACTATTTTCGAATAGCAATTTCATAAACTATCTTAAATTCTTGCTTAAGACCGCTACCCCCTCGAGTTATATATCACCTGATAGGTTATTTAACAGAGTATGGTTTTGATAAAGTTTTTGAAGAATAGAGTGCTCGTATCTCGTAAAATCTATAATAATAAAGAGACAAGTTTGTGTGTGTGTCAACGCTGTTCTGAAGAGTCTGCTGTACGTAGAGTTACAAAATGTGGAGGGAAGGTATTTTTATGCATGTAGTTTTGCACCTCGAAGCCCGATTTTCAACTTTTTGATTAGATTTTTTTGATAATTTTTTTAGGCAATTTTTAGCGGTTTTTTTTTTTTTTTTTTTGCAGTTTTATTTCATTAGTGAAAGAAATACGGTTTCATTCTTTTAACCTAGGGGTGCACAACCTGTGGCCCGCGGGCCAAACTGATACCAGTAATTTTATGCAGAATAATTTTCCTTATACAGTGAAACCTCCAAATAAGGGACACTCCGAATAAGGGACACCTCTATTTAAGGGACAAAACTTCCGGTCCCAGTCCCTTGGTACAGGACGTGTAATGTATTTACCTCTGAATAAGGGACACTCGATTTAAGGGACATTTAAAAATGAGATTAAAGAACCTGGTTCTTGCATTTCAGATAGTGAAGTAGTTTGTGATGAACATGAAAATGCAGATTTTTGTGAACTAATCAAACAGATAGACAATAATGTTGATAGAGAGACATACGACGCAATAAACGAGCATTTATTTACCCACAATCCTGATTCGATATCAGAGCGTTTATCCCCATTGAAAGTAATGCTGAAAATTGTAACGATGATTCTGAAAGTGGAGAATAAAAAAAAAATTGCGAAATAAAGAACTTTACAGATGCTTTAAGGCTGTTCTCAAATCCAAAAGGGCAACTTTTAAGACATAAGCATTGTTGAATTCAGGGGGTGGTCCGGGGGACACCCCCCCCCAAAAAAAAAGAGATTTTGGGTTTTCAATGGTAAAAAAAGTGCAGCTTCCTCCTCCGGAACTCTATAATGTCCCCCCCCCCCCGGAGCCACAGAAGTCTCTCCCGGATAAAAGAGTCTGAATTCAACACTGGAAGTAAGTTTTAATTTATATGTATTCAGAAATGCCTCAATTTAGTAATCATTGTTGTTCAAATAATATGTAATCAACCAGTTTTTTTTTTTCTTTGTAAATGCAATAGATCTTTCAAAAAATATTGTAAAGTGAGCGTTTTGAACCAAATTTCCACGCGAAAGAAGAATAACTATTCAAGAAAATGTAAAAAACGCCTTGTCACGTGATCAAAATCACCTCTAACTCAATAGATAATTTGTTTATCATAAAATTGAAAACAGCTCAATTCCATCTCACTTCCGAAGTCAAGCGTTCCAATTTTATATCTTTCTGTTTAAAAAAGAATTTGTAAATGTGTCAAAACGTTTTCCACTTGTTGAGTAGAGCAGTTGAGAGATTTGTTGCCTTAAAGTACGCTTTTTTTATGTAAATACTGCTAGTATATAATAAATCAGCATGAAATGTTAAAAGTAAAATGAATGTGAGTGGGCATTGCGTCCCAGTCATTCCCTCCCTTAACAAAGACGCTAGTTTTCTAGCTTTCTTCCACCTCCGCAACCTGTATATCACGGGTCTTTCAAAGTCTATAAATGTTATAATATATAATATTATTATTTCTCTGTTGTATTTTATTTGTTGTACTTCTTTGAAATATGCAACTCAATTTGATCCAGACTCCCCCTTTGTCACTCTTTATCATCGATGATAATTAAGATATTAATGCAATCTGAAATTTGTTTTTAAATAATGTGAGTTAATGAAATTAAAATTTTCAAAAAGGTCTCAGTTAACCTAAAACATTTTTCAAAATTCCTTTTTTGTACTTTTCAAGAAATTCAAATAGTGTTATAACATAATATTACACAGAATTCATGCCAATTATGCAAACACACGTGAAGAAGAAAAAAGAAATCGCAAGTATAATTAGGATACATAAAGTACATACACACACAATACAGGGTGAGTCATAAATATCGAAACAATAGGCTATCTCCTTAAATATTGCTCCTAGATCCATACTTCCAATTGCAAAAGTTCATAAAAAAAGATGAAGCTTCAGGTAAGATGAGTTGCAACTCCATAGGGGGTGTATTTGAAAAAATACGAAAATTAAATTTTTATACGGCCCCCGTAGGGCAAAATGCTCAATTAGGAAATTATTCCTTATCCATTCCTAAAATGAACAAAAAAAAAATTCATCTAAAAATCTGACAGAGATATTAAAATCTGAAATTCTACAAAATTCGTGACTTACACCACTTTACCATGCCTGTAAACAAAGAGTTTTTTGCTAATTTTCAAAGCAAATAAGGGGTCAGCAATATATTGTCCATTATTAAATATCGATTTAAGACAGTGCCTCTCATTCGGACATAACAAAGCAGTGTATTGAATTAAATCTAAACTTTTTAAAATATGTTGGTAGTCTGCACTGGGGGTCTGCATGGATCGAAATAATCTTGATCCGGTCCCAAACCGACCCATAGGGGAAATTGTTCGGTCCGGCCTGAAAAAATGTTAAAATCATAACCCTGACTGGCCGGGAAAATAGTTTAAGGCCCTGTGCACACGTCCGATTTTTTCAAGTTCCGGCGCCGCTGTGTGCCCGCAACATGTGATGCACATGTCCGATTTTTCCAGCTGAATAAGAATCAGACCGTCGACAACGATGGACGTGTATTCTAGAAAAAAACCTTCTCCCTTCGTTTTCTACGTCCGCCATCCTTGCCGTATTTACGTATTTTACGGCACGTGTGCAGCGCTCAGTAGGCAACAAGGTACTAGGAACCGCAATTGCGTGTGCGGCGCCGCTGCGGTGTGGTGGGGAAAAGCTTGGAAAAACGACCGCAAGGTGGACGTACGTCGCCGCAACGGCGCCGCAGGTACGTGTGCATGCCATACCTGTTTCCTTTGTATTCTGCGCCTAATTGCGGCAACGCAACGACGCCGGAGCTTAAAAAACCGTACGTGTGCACCGGGCCTAAATCATAGCCCGGTTCAGCCGCAAATTTCTGCATAGTTCTTCGGTGTGGGAAAAAATTGTTTTGTATGGAAAAATTCTGACAAAAAAATTCTTTTATAGCTTTTAGTTTTTTATATTTACACTTTTTATTATTAAAGAAGCTTAAAAGGCTGTAATATTTATATTTTATCAATAAATCTCTATTTATATATAAATGTTTCACTTATATCTTAGACTTTGAAAAATGTTATACAGTAAAACCTTTTAAGACGGAATCACATAGTAAAGAAAAAATACGTTATAGAAGGATGCCCTCCCTAGGAGGTGTAATTAGAGTTTAATTTTTTCCTCGGGTATTATTGTGTTTATTTTGCATGGATAAACATATTTTCCGTTTAAGACAGCACTCCGTCATAGGCAGACTTTTTTTTCCACTGGTTTTATTGTATTTAATTTTTTAGCCTTTGAATATACTATTCAAAGACTAAATGAATTTTATTTATTTATTTATTTATATTTTTTGTAAAATAAAGATTTTAAAATCTATGTGTTTTTTGAAAGAATTTCGATTGAGCCGAATTTTATTTATTTTAAGCACGTATTAAGCCAGTCAGAGACAGTGATTTTAATACGGGTTTTGTCGAGACCGGCATTGAAAATTTCGTCCAATGTACACCTAGGAAGAAGATAAGAGTCCCCTCCTTTATGAAAAGTACGTTGAGAAATGTTTGCAGAATATAGATAAAAGGATATACAGGGCCACGCAAAGAATTCGTTACATGGACGCCTATGATGATAATTTATGAGAATGTGATTTCAGTTGTTTTAAAAGTGTTTTAGTTTACAATAAATTTTAGCCTAATGCTGACGTGTAATAAAGGTACAATGTAAACTACAGGGCTGAACAAAAGTATTCAAGTATGTTTCCATCTAATAGTATGAAATGCTGAAAAAGAAATTTCAAGCTACTGGGTATTTTCTTGCTAAACTAAATTTTCCCATTATATCAACTGACATATGAAATACAGAGCTGTTTAAAAGTACTGGAATACATATTTGGGTATATTTGGCTATACACTATTATTTCCCTAAATAACAAAGTTTGTTAAAGATTTCTTTAAGTGTTGGAAAGTGCTTCATAATCTATGCTTAACGCATGATTTTTCTTACTCGTTTTATTTATTTTATTTTTTTTTACATTAGTTTTCTTTCGGCAAATTTGAAAAAATATTTACTTTTGAAAATATGATTTTTTTAAAAGTTATATTACTTTTTCAATAAATATTTTTAATATTTTTAAAATTAATATTAAATAACAAAAACCCTGTAACAAAACTAAAATAAGATTTTCATCTTTAATTAAATGGAAAGAAACTGAAATCCGATAAATAAGGTTACGAGTTATTACGATTTTTAATTATTCTTAATTAAACAGTGAACACATGAAACAGTGACACATGAAATTTTTATAAATTGTATGAGAAATTTTGGAATGTGATTTTCTTAGTAAACTATAAGGCTAACCATCACAAAAAAGAAAAGAAAAAAAAAATCAAAATTCGAACTTAAAATAGATTTTTGCGCGTTTCCTAGAACTGTTAAAGTAACATTGTTTTTTGAATTCCGCAGATTTCAATTTTTGTCTAATCCCTTAAAACCTGATGATTTTTTTAAACGGCTATAACTTAGCGAGTTTTAAAGATATGAAGATACAACTTTTGGGTCTTATTCAGGATTGAATAAGGAAAATTTTTCTAATTGGAATTTTTATCCTACGGGGGCCGTATAAAAATTTAATTTTCGTATTTTTTCAACTAGACCCCCATGAAGTCGCAATTTATCTTATCAAAAATTTCACCCTTTTTATGAATTTTTGCAATTGGAAGTATGGGTCTAAGGGCAATATTTAAGGAGATAGCCTACTGTTTCGGTATTTATGACTCACCCTATATATCTATACATCTATGTACTGAAATTTTAAAGTTTAGTAATTTAAAAATAAAATAAATGATTAAATGATAAATTAGGTTATATTTAAGAATCGACCGAAACATGTTTTTAAGACTAAAAGCTAAACCGAATTTCCTTAATTTTCCTGACATCAGCTAAAAACAAAAAGCAAAAATGTCAAAAATAATTAAAAAATTAAGGCATACTTAAATAGCCATAACTATTAATTAGTTATAACATTAGCCGAAGTTGACTATTTTTTTTTAATATAACATAAAATACATACATTCATCCGCGGCATTAAATTATTTTTAAATTAAACGAATTCCATTACATTAAAAAATGGTTTATATATGCATACCTCGATTTACCTTTGTATAACGATGTTTTCAAATGATCATCCGTTACACTAGAACTTTATCAAAGAGTATCCGAAGTAATCTTGCGATTTAAAAGTAAAAATTTTCTAATACGGTTTATTCTGCAACTTTCAATGAGCTTGCGAAAAGTGTATTCAGAGTTGAGTCATATATGCATTGCATTTTTTTTTTATAATTTGTATTCATGTCTTGAGTCAGTCATTACTAATACTTATAAACAGAGAAATTTTTAACAGTAAATGAAATTTTTTGTATTTTTCGATACAGCTTAAATCAATGATTAATACTAGTGAAAAATGCTCCAAGGAGCAGTGCAAAAGTAGAATATGATTTTAATTGAGCATTAAAAAGTAATGGACAAGTTTATTTTTTGGAAAAAGTACACAAACATTTAACAGTAATGAACAAGTTTATTTTATTGAAAATATGCCCAAGCATTTAAAAGTGATGGACAAGACTTGAAACTGAGTCAAGAACTAGTAAATATTTTCCTCAAGACTTGAAAATGGCTGATCATGCTCTTATGTGACAAGCATATTCAACGTCCTTTTTTTATCCCTGTCTATCTTAGTATAGGCATGTTGGCAGAATCTAAGACTGTGCTTTAGAAAAACTCAGTTTTCAGAACAAGTATTAGATATAGTATCTATATTACACACATCCTGGCCCCTCTTTAACAAAGCCTTGATATTACTGCTTTGCACTGTATTTACTCTTATCACAACCATTTTTTGCACACAATCTTATCACTAAAAAACAGTTTTTCTATCCAATCTTTTTTCTAAAAATTTTTAAGCGGATTTTTATTAGCAAAAGATAAAATAGTGCTAGAATTTTTATATTTTCATAAGTAATCGATAAGTTTATCAAAAGCACTGTATATTTCAAGCAAATTTTGATTTTAATAAAGTTAGAATACCTGATAAGCACGTAACATGTACAACCAAACAGCAACTGCTTTTCCATTTTTTTATGTACTCGGACATAATAAAATTGCCATAAGAGTTACTACTTCACAAGTAAATTGTTAAGGAGCAGCATGTGGTAAATTTAGCTATTTCATCAAAAACTTGCTCTGAAAGTTCAGCTTTTATAGAGCACAATGTTATATTCTGATAACGTATCAATACTAAGATAGACAGGGATAAAAAAAAAGGACGTTGAATATGCTTGTCACATAAGAGCATGATCAGCCATTTTCAAGTCTTGAGGAAAATATTTACTAGTTCTTGACTCAGTTTCAAGTCTTGTCCATCACTTTTAAATGCTTGGGCATATTTTCAATAAAATAAACTTGTTCATTACTTTTAAATGTTTGTGTACTTTTTCCAAAAAATAAACTTGTCCATTACTTTTTAATGCTCAATTAAAATCATATTCTACTTTTGCACTGCTCCTTGGAGCATTTTTCACTAGTCCTATTTTTCCATATTCCATAGGGATACTGCACAACTTGTTTTGTATTTTATATATAGAAAACAAAATCTTATTTGTATTGAAATTAAAAAATGCTACATACTCTAATACTCTGGTGTTACAAATTTAAAAAACTTTTTAAACAGGTTTTTCTATACCAAAATTCTACGGTGGTTTTCAAAAAAAAAAAAAAATAATCAATTTTTTACTAAAGTGAATAAAATAATAAATCCTTTCAAAGAATAGATTTTTCATTCAAATATCCATTATTTTTGCCAAAAACAGGAACTTTTTTTATGCAAGAGTAAAGTTTGATACAAAAACCATGCTTCTTTTTTTTCTTAATCCGTATTTTTTAAAATGTATTACATTTTTACTGCTTACCTTCTTTTAATGAAAGATTTCTTTTTTATACAAAAAAAGGATAGTCTTTTTGAACATTCAGACATTGGATACTCTTCGTCTGGTATTCTAAAAAGTGGGTTGACTTTGATGCAACGTATATTTGAAATTCCCTCAGATAAGCACTATCAAAGAGACAGTGCAGTAATCAGTCAAAGAAGACTGACAGAAAATTATCATCATCGGGAATTCTGAGACAGCAAAACTGCCCTCAGCTGAGACGAAGATCACTACATTTTTAGGCAAAAATGTAGGTAACTGCACTCGGAACCTTGGTTAGCTCCATTAATGGCAGCTAGGATACCCATAGCCATACCCATGTTACAGTTACACTCCATAATGAGCATGTAAAAGTAGAGTATAAGTACCACTACCAAGGTGATTTCTATCAGGTGCCCTATAATAGCAACACCATCAGGGATCCTTCAGATGTCCTTCTAGAAGCAACACCATCAGGAATTTAAACCCCCACATGGGGGAAGGAAGCCTCTACATAGAGGCAAAAAGACCTTCACAATGAAGGCCAGTAAGAGCGGCTGTGCCTCATGACCGGCACCCACTCTGTGTGCTCTTTGGTCCATGAGTGACTCCTTTGAATTATTGCAAACAGGCATGCACAGTAAAAATTTTCCAGGGGAATGTCTCAGCAAAAAGTCTATAGATAAGTTTAATATAGAAAAATTTGAAATCTATCCAAAATAAACAAAAATATGTATAAAATTTGAAAAGAAAAACATAAAAGTTTGTTCCCAAAATAGTCTAGAACATTTTTGGTGGCAAGGGGTGGTAGAATCTACATGGTGAAGGGTTTACTTCTAAGACTCCTACGTGCATGTATGCTTGTAATCCAGTCATGCCCATCTTAGAGGCAAATGGGCCTTCTTAATGAAGGCCAGTAAGAGTGGCTGTGCCTAATTGCTGACACCCACCCAATGAACACTTTGGTCTGTGAGTGACTCAAGGTACACTCCTTTAAAATATTGTCCTTTATTTCTACTGCAGAACTTTATTACCTATAATTTTTGCAGTTAGAGTGCTCTGCTAGATGAAAAAAAGAAAAGTACCATATTTTGCTGAAAATTTTTATGTAAAAAGCAAAGATATGTACTGTACTGCCCAATTTTTCATTGTTCTTCAATCGATGTTTTTAACTGTCTAAAACCACAAAACATCATTTAAAGTTTTTGTAAAAATAACAAATAAACATCTTTTAAGCTAGGTACAAAACGCGTTCTGTACAATTTGACCCATTTTCTGCAGCGTCACTCCACAGTTTTTATAGAAACCTCTTTTATGACCAATGAGAATGCTCCATAACTCTGTAAAACAACCGTTTTCTATAAAAGCGGTGGAGTGACGATGCAGAAAATGGATAAAATTTTTAACAGTGTAGCCAATTTTTACACTATACACAGTTAAAAAAATTGACCGATTTGGTGCAGCGTCACTCCACCGCTTTTATAAGAAACGATTGCTTTACTGTGTTATGGAGCATTCTCATTGGCCATAAAGAGATATTCTATAAAAGCTGTGGAGTGACTCTGCAACAAATGGGTCAAATTTTTAACAGTGCACTATTAAAAATCTGCTGCATTTTGCTGCAACGCCCTCCACCACTTGTATATAATATCTCTATTCCAACCAATGAGAAAGCGCCATTTCACGGCCAAGTAACCGTTTTCTATACAAGCAGGGGAGTGCGTTGTAGCAAAATGCAGCAGATTTTCAACAGTGTGCATATCCTTGGCGCTATAGTTTACAGGAGTGGTACATTGTTCAAAATTTGAAACTTTTGCTGCATCGCCACTCCATCGCTTTGATAGAATATCTCTATTTTGATCGATGAGAATCCTCGATAATGCATTTAAGTAATCGTTTTCTACTTATCTACTATATCGTTTCCGTATATTTATTTTTTCAATCAGCACCAAGGTGCGCACTTTATTAGAAGACGCGCTCTATTAGAGGGCGCATTCTATTAGAGGGCGCATTCTATTAGAATAAATACGGTATATACTTATAGTAAATACACTTTGTTAAAGTACAGGGCCCCAATATTTGACAGGTATGCCAGGCATTTTTGCCATTGATGCCATTGTGCTAAAAACAAAATATAAATAAATGAAAAAAATGGATAAAATATAAATTTGGCATGGTGCAAAAAATTGCCTAATTTAAAATTAAAAATCAAATTTGACAGCCACCAGGGCTAGACACCAACATAATTATTCAGAAAATGATTCATTAAAAAATGACAAAAATCAGCATGTCAAAAATTTCAAAAAAATTCATAATTCGTTAAAAAATTAAGTTAAAAATAAGAGAAAAAAAAAACATTCTGTATTTTTTTATGCTTAATCGAATGGTGTGACTGGTTTTTCTCCCCGATGATCAGAAGTACCTTAGATTGATGACTGCTATTCTTTTATTTCATCTTGTAAAAAAACTGTTTAACGTAAAGCTTTGAATTTTTGCAAGATTAATTAGCATCGCAAAATCTTTAAAATAAACTTTACCGCAACATTCTATCTGCAATAGAACGTTAGATATACCCATTTATGACCAAGTTTGGAAAATACGCAATTTCAGAAAAACCGCCCAGCGAAATAACGTTTTCTCGATGACTACCCCGGGATAAAAAGTTTGTCTTTTGTTTAAAAAAAATTAAGTTTTTATCTTTAGTAGTTTTCGAGAAAAGTGCTGTGACACAAAATTTTTGTCCGATTTTCAGAATACTCTAAAGTACACCTACAGTATGCCATAAAAAAATAATTTTTGTGCTATGTCGTGCTTCTTGGTCAAAAAAACATTTAAAAAAAATATCATCAAAATTGGATAAGTATTTAGTTAGTTATTGCAAAAAGAAAAATTGAAAAATCCGTGTTTTTGCGGTTTCCTATGCTTAAGCATTATCGCTCAATCACATTATTGTTGCGCGCTGCCGCGCGTACAATTTTTATCGATTTCATATTTAAGTGAAAGATAAAAACATCGTGATATGCAATAGAAATTAACACTATAAATGTATATAAATAATGATATAATTTTCACAGTAGACATTGGATATTCTTGCAAACTATTCTGACAATATTTTGCAGCTGAGAATTTGATTCGTGGATCTACATCCATTTTTAAAATGTAAGTTGAAATTCATTTCTTACATATTTAAATTCAGTGAAACCTCTGAGTAAGGGGCACCCATGGGACTGGAACTTTTGTCCCTTAAATAGAGGTGTCTCCCTTATTCAGAGTTTTTACATTTTTTAAAAATTAATCATTCATAAGGACATAAAAAATAACAAAATATTAAAATTGAAGTTTAAATGTACCCGAGGGTTATAAATTACATTAATTAGGCACAAAAGAAATAAAGAATTAATTAATTTAATTTTTTAATTGATTACTTGATTAGTAAATGATTTGTAGAGTTATTGAATTGTGTTTTTTACTTAAATGTTTCTATCATTCAAAAAGTGCAATAATATTTTTAAAAATCTTACTTGTGAAGTAATCGATAAAAAGGTGAATGTTTTGCTGATTTCAATTTTACTACTACTAAACATTTCAGACATTCATTTACCATACTTATAAGTTTTAGTCCTTCATTATAAGCAGTATTTACGAAAAAAATATTCAACTGCTTTGCATATTTTACAGATCTGTGAAGTTCTTTATTTCACAATTTTCTTTTCTCTTTTATTTTCAGAGTCATCCCTCACAATTTTCAGAATTTTTTTCAATAGAGACTGGGAGGTGGCAGCACAGACAATCACCTCATCGAGTTTACGGCAGAAACTCTTGAATTAGCTAAAATTCAATATGCATGTTAAAACTCAATTGGTCTACTAAGTCATATTTTGGTGGAAAACACCTAAAAATCTGAATTTAGAGGTTGACTCGTAGATTTACCATTATGTTTTCCTGCGCTCAAATCTAAGAAAATATGGAGGACTGGGTGCAGAATACCCCAATGATAAACCTACGAATCAACCATCAACATCAAGTTTATATGTGTTTTCCACATAGATATGACTTGGCAAATCAGTTTATCTTTAATTTGTGAATCGACTTTTAACCAACTCTGATATTTCAGCTGTGAACTTGATGAAGTTATTGTATTCACTGCCGCCTCTGATTCTAATAGGAATAAACGCACTTCGATATAATCATCTGAATTGTGGATAAATAAATGCTCATCAGTTGAGTTGCATACTTCTGTACCAACATAACATCCTATTTGATAAGTTCACAAAATTCTGTATTTTCATTTTCATCACAAACTACTTCATTATCTCAAATGCATAAATCGACTTCTTTAACATTTTGCACTCGTATGTCCAGCGTGACTGGGCAGCATTTTTCTTTGCAAAATTTGTTTTTGTCATACCAGTAACAAAGGAAAATAAAAATTTTTATTTAATTAAAGCTTTTTTTTTTTTTGAAATAATGTACTTAAAGGAAACTTTTTTTTCTTCAAGTGGTGTCGACTGAATAAAATTTGTGTAAGAAATGCCCGCGTCGAAAGGGTTAATCTCATTTTCAAGTGTCCCTTAAATCGAGTGTCCCTCATTCAGAGGTAAATACTTCCTATACCAAGGGACTGGGACCGGAACTTTTGTCCCTTAAATAGAGGTGTCCCTTATTCGGAGTGCCCCTTATTTGGAGGTTTCACTGTAATACCTAATTGCATTTTTTTCATTTCTGTAAATGTATGTGAAATTAATAACTGTGATTAATTAATTAAAATAAACCTTCCACACTTGCACTGTCTACTTAATGCAAAGGCTTTGAAAACATTATAATGAGCCCCTATTACTTCTACTGCAAATAATCCTAAAAAATCATAGATAATAATAGACTGGGTGTACTATTTATGTTTTGTGTGCTGTTTTCCTATAAAAAAAAAATACTTCCTACTTTATTTTCTAAGTGATGTCATCCGTTTTTGGTGTATTTTTGGATTCATCGAATGTAATTATTCCGTAGAAGTACGGAGTTCAGTTTCAGCTAGGTGGGGAGGCCTACCAAATGGCTTAAGCTCAACATGTATATTTTTTAAGTATTCATGCAGTTAAAATTGCCAAAAATAAACTTTAAGGAGGTGGGTCAGTGAGGGCCATTTTTCGCCCATCAGCACCTAGACGTGACATACCTTTTTTTCATTAGTATACCTCATGAAAAGTAAGAAAAAAATAACATCTTGAATGAAAGTTTAATAATTGATGGAAGAATAAAATATAGATTTAAGTAAATATTATGTGTATTAATGAGCATAAACACAATTGTCATTAGTTTTAATCCATATAATCAATAGTAAATGCAACAATAAGTGTAAATTTAAGATGAATGGAGCTTACTAAGATTATTATTTCAATATATGAAATATCGGAAATAATAAATAATAATAATAATCATACAGTTTTAGACCTTTTGGACAATGTGCTTTAGATTATTTTCCTTATTGATTGCTTCACCAGAATCACTAATTAACCATCCAGTGGCCTCGTCTTGTATAGTATATGAACTTATTCAATATTTGGTTTTTAAATCTTGATTAAGCAATGGCACATTACAGTAGTATTGTAAGCCAGAAACTATATTGTGAAAACAACATGCACCCAGCACTCTACGACACTTTAGCGTATTTTACACACACACAGCACCATTATGTTATGATGTTTCGTTGTGTATTCCAAATATTATAGATTTTAGAAATTGTGCGCCGAAAAATCAAATTTTGGTTAAGAGGGGTATCTCTTAGCATCCTCTGTTGAAAACTGTTGCTGCTTATTTAAGAATCTTGGCATTTCATGTTCAATATTCATTTCATTTCAAATTATCCCGGTAAAATCTATCAATACTCCCAACATCATTTGACTTCAGCTCTCTCTGATATTATATGAATATTACTTTTTAACGTGTTTGTAAGTATGTCAGCGTAATTGTTCTTTGTTTCTGCGAAGTAAGGAATGAAGACATCCAAAATGCAATTTGAAGTAGTGACGAATACCATATGCTTAATGAAAGGTTTTTCTTTGTATAGCCAGAAGGAATGTCTCTGAAAGGAGTAGTTCACACTCTTTTGGATATAAATGTACGTGCTATCGAATGCAATAATCACAGAATCATTGTCGTCATCCGGAATAAAAAATCTTCCTGCTGAAGGTCTCGTGTATTTTTCAATAATTTGTGTTCTGGTGATGTGTTCTATTCTACGGTGTTTTGGAACAACGTTCTCAATCAAAGAATGATTTTCATATTTTACAGAAGATATTATTTTTCTTAAATTGAATAACGCAGACAGAACAGCATAATAGAGACCAGTTATTTGTTTTTAAGGAAAACTGCAAAGCAAGTACAAAATGACCACTTTTTTGAGGAACGTAATTTGGACTTTACAAGTTTAAAGATATAGTTAAAATCAGACATAAATATACCCATGAGATTATAATAATAGATTACGGAAAAGTATCCCGGTGTATAAAAATCGAGGCCTTCTTTGCAACATTCCTGATATTGTTTTAAATATTTTCATGCATCGCATTTCATACATCGACGTATTCTCACTTACAGGACTTAAATCTTGCAGAGTCAATTTACCGATCAAGTAATAAGAGTTTTACAGCATCGTTTTCGCGACGAAATATAGATTCTAATTTCTATAAAGGCTTGAGTTTCAATAGCTTTTGCTACAATAACGAGGCAGTTCTTACCTTTACATATTATACAACAAGTGTTAGAGTTGTGGAAATGAGATATTGATAAATATATATTAAGTTTCTTATTTGTGATCTCATCAACGTTAATCGTTGACGCATAATCGCTTATTGTTACATCAAAAGAAGAAATAGAAGTATTTAGAGCCTTCAGAGCGCGTAATATTATTTGCATTTAGAGCACTATTTAGAACCACTGTGTAAATCTCAGTTTTTCGGACATCTAAGTTTCTATATAACTTTTCCGTTAGAACAGATACGAAAAGTTTTCTGCGAGACTTTACAACAATGACATTGGTGTCCAAGCATTATTTATTAGTAATTTATTTAATAAATATTAACGAAAACAATTTTAGAAAATAACATTGACGTTTGAACAACGTTAATACTTTTTAAGTACGGCAAAAAAAGTCTGAACGCGCTCCGATAGTAGTGTATTTGATTCTCTCACATGATACATTTTTTTTCTTTTACAGGTAGAAGCGCACATTGAACCCAAATAAAATAATGCTCATATAAAAGCTTATAAAGAGTAGAATCATTGCATGTTAAAATTAATTGGGTTCATCGAGCGCTTCTTAATAAAAAATTAATTCAAAAACGCAAAAAACGTCAAAAATGCAGAAAAAAGCCAAAACTCTCTACATTCGGGCTATAATTTTCATGACTTACTATTTTATTTACCACTTATATTAAAGAAAAATACATATCTTTAACTGTACAAAGCCACCCGACAATCATCAGAATTCGAAACTTTTTTTTCCGGGTATATGATGGGCGAAAAATAGCCCTTATTGATGTACCTCCTTTATCTTTTTATTTCATATTTTTCTATTTCTTGTATTCATTCGACACGTGTACCCTTTGTCTTTCAAGCAGTTTTTACTACTGCTTGGAAGCCAAAGGGTACAAGTGCCTAACGATGATAATTATTGTTTAGTTATAAATTTAAAACAAATTTTATTCCACTTTTTTTTAAACATTCAAATAAGAGTTCGAAGAGCATTAAGAAATAAGCAAAAGATTTATGTCTCAATTCATTCAATTGCATTTGATGTTTAACTTTGAACTCAATTTACTCGAAATCTAAATTTTGTTACTTGTACCCCTTGGCTTCTGAGGTCCTCATATATAATTTGAATGACCCTGACCCATTATGACCCAAAATGACCCACTAACTAAATTTTCTCAAACATGTGGCTATGCCCAATGATTTCTTGTGTCTGATAATGGAAAATATAAAATTTTGAGAAAATCGTTCGAGCCGTTTTTATGATAAAATTCACACTTACACGCACACAATTTTTGCTCGCATTATAGTATAAAATAAAAAATCCCTTTTATTTGTTTATATTCTTTGTTTCATTTTTAAGTGTATTCGTAATTACATAAATCTGTAGTACCTACAGTCATTCTTTGATCCATTCATCTACCTGTCCGTCTGTTCGCATAACAGCGCAAAAACTACCTTGATTTCTACCTCAGGCGATATCCAGGGCTGTAGCTAAGGGGGCGCTATGGGCGGCTCAGCCCCCCCCCCTCCTAAAATATTTTGAGCCCCCCTGGAAAAGATTCCAAGGTCACTAAGTGAATTTCTGTTCCAAATATCCAAATGAAATTCTGTTAAAAAAAATCTAATTCAGTTTTGTGACCCTTTCACAGTTTTACAGAATTACTAAATTGTATCAAAAATATGTGTTTCAACACTCCCTCATCCTGATTGTACATATGAAGCTAACATGATGTTTAATTTTGCATCAGTTACACTTAAAATTTGCTTCATCATATACTTTTCTTAGTATAAAATGAAGTTATTACATCAGTTTAATAAGAAACATAGTACCTACCATGTTAATATGCACTTATATATCTTTCTGCGTCAGAGAGAGAGAAAAAAAATTATGACCCCCCCCCTACAATCTCTTGAGCCCCCCCCCCCCTATTGATCACTTCTAGCTACGGCCCTGGCGATATCTTGAATCTCTGGTCTGCGAGACACCTGTTTCATTGGCTATGTACCTCATGGCTTGGATAGATGAATCGAAGGCACGTGTTCGGGCCAACAGGACCTTGTTTGCGATGTAATGCGATGCCGATGTGAAGCGCAAATCACGGCTAATGAGGCACATTTTGAGCGATTCTTGTGAGCTGCAACATTTTTCATTTGTATCTTTTTCTTCGATTTGGTATTTTGAAAAATAAAGATCATTTTACATTTTTTTGCGTCATGTTAACGATCCAATTGCATTGTTATGATCGAATTTCCGATTCCTCATGTCTTTGCAATTTTTGCTTCTCATAACCTCGCAGACCCACATATTATGTTTTGAATATAACCTTTTGAACCACCCTGTATAAACCAGTATGTTTTAAAATCAGATTTACTTTAGAAATATCTGTAGTTCTAAAGTTAAATATATGTTCATAAAAGAATGTCCTAGTTATAAATTTTAGTTGTATTATCAGTAAGCTCTATCGAGTTTTAATTCAAGGTCATAAATAAAAAGTAACTCAAAAAGTTTTAGATAAGCGCAGGCGTGTGTGCTACTTTGCTACTCGCTTGCAGTGCTACCTATGAAAAATGACAACTCCTGAGCTTAAAGCATTTTGAGTTCTTCCATTTCCTGCGTAATCTTATAAATCAAACTTTCTCAATCTTTAATCAAGTATTAATCTAATATATAATTTCAATTCTTAATTAAATAAACGCATAAACTTCTGCCTTATTTTTTTTATAAATTTACATTAACGTATTAGTAATTATTCCACTTACTATTCAGCTACATTAAAACATTTTAAGGCTCGTTTAACATCTTACACGCATAATGCTTAATTATCTTCAAATCAAACAATAGTTAAATTTAATCGGTCGGTACTTACTGCATTTTCCTTTTAAATAATGGACTTATATATCTCTGAGCAATACTTAAATGGCGTCATGCGAAAGAGTAGTTCGGGAAAAAGAGAATTTCTGGCAATTAAAACTTCCGTCCGTGTTACAGAAGAAACATTAGCGTGTTTCCGAGTTGTTGCTAAAACAGTTTGCGACAATGCACTTTACAACAACCTGAGCATTTTAATCTTGTTAGAATAATTAGTCTATGTATCGGAAAATACTGCTTAAATGGTATTTAAAATATTTTTATTCTTCCGCTGTTTGCAATGCTACGTCAATTGAACCGAAACTGTTTGCTTGGGTTTTCCATTAAGTAATAATTAATGACGTACTCGATTACAATGATGGAGAACTCCATTTTAATTATATTTTGACGATTTAAAAAAAGAATTTGGAAGGGCTTTAAAATATTCATTCGAAAGAAAGAATAAGATGGGAGTTATTAAAATGGATTCAAAGAATTTTCATTGATTTCTGGCAGTTTCTTTTACATTTTACGAAATAAAATTAGACTGTTCAATGTGAAGTTTTGTTTAAAATTCGAAATGTGTTCAGAGATATCAATTAGTATTTTCTAAATATAACTCGCTGCTTTTAAAAGATGAAACTGGTAGAATAAAAAGTAAAACTACTCTCAGAGTAGGAAATTTATTCAGAATGGTATCTAAAAATATGTTTTTGTTCATATTTTCCCTCTTTTGGTTATAATGAAGTATAGAAATAATTAAAAAAATATATTACCTTAAGGGTCATTATGTAAATGACAGAATGAAATGGAAGCTTCTCCAAATTTATTTCTTTTTGCACTCATTTATTTAGTTTACTATTGGTATTGATGATTTTAAAATCATTGGTTGAGGGATTTTATGAGATATTCCTTTTAAAATTTTTGCTCATTAATTTATCTGTGATTGTAAAGATTTCTATAGTTTGTAATGTAAATTCTCTATACAGGAATGTATAATTTGAATAGTCTTTCAAAAGAAGTTGGACAAAAGCAAGTTTTTCTAAAAGATTTAATGTATAATAAAAATAAGGTATACCATACAACATTGCACTAAGAGAAAAGGTCAATCCCCTTTATTAATGTACGTTAACAGTTTTTTATATGCTATAATGAATTGAACATAATTGATTTAAAGAAGGTAGATACTTAAAGAAGTCCATTTTGTCTGTATTTATTTAATTAGTTTGCTATTTATGAATTAAAATTAAAAGTTCAGGGGTTACATTAAGCAACTCTTTAATTAGTTTTTATTAATGTATCCTAATTTTAGAGAATTCGTAAAAACTTCTTTTTGAGGAGTAACATAAAGCATTCAAATTATTCGAATGAATAATTCGAAAATGCACAAAAATATATCAGTCCTTTCTTATTCTTTTTTAATCGATTAAAACCGGTAAATTTGTACGATGCTTAAATAATTATTTTTGGATTATATAACAAGAAGACATTTTATATGATTTTTTAAAAAAAAGTAAATAAAATTGTGAGCGCTGTTGCCAATTGGCTACCTTTTTAAAAATTGAGGTTTCTTGATTGCATCAGTTTTTTAAATGATAAAATTGCTTGTTTTAGCCTTAGTTAATATAGCATTCAAAAGGACAAATTTTAAGATCTCAAAAAAGGTGGTGAAAATTAAGAAATCTGAATTTAAAAAAATGCTCCCTCTGTCCCAAATTAGTTGCGATATTTCAAGTAGGCGGAGTCATAGATAACTTCTGATGCAATTCAGTAAATCGACACCAGTAAAATTATACTAGAATGAGTATAATGATGTATACTAGGTGTCAAAAGCAATGAAACTCGAATGTAAAGTAATAGTAAAGAAGTAAATGAATAATAAGAATAGCTTTCTGTACTGGAATGCTTGCAGTGATTGAAAAATGGTAAGCTAATCCATAATTCCATAAATAGCAGCTATTAAATGTAATGTTCATCGTAATGTTCATCATGACATTCCGTTTGCAGAAGATGTCAAAGGCGTCAAAAATAAAAGATGAGGATATTTAGAATATAAGTTTACAAAAAAAAAATTGTAAATGCTGACAAAAAAAAGATTTTTTTTTTTTTTTTTTTTTTTTTTTTTTTATACTTAATTAGCAAAATTAAAGATTCCAAATAAAACGAAAAAAAAAACCTCTGCGAAGATTATCATAGGCTGTTATAATTCGTAAATCAATAGTAAATAGAAATCTCAAGGCGAAAAAAGTTTTGGAACGTATTTCATTATCCAAGTCTAATAGAAAAAAAAATCGACAGAACACGATTTTGTTTGCAGCATTTTCAAGCTGAAGGATATTTTTCAGAAATGTTAGAAAGAATTGTTTGAAAATGAATTTATAATTGATTAGCGTGAAGATAGTTATATGTGATTACTGTTTAATAAATCTTTGCAAATTGGGGCGTGGCTTAGTAGCAAGTGAAACGGGATTTTTTAAACTGATTCTATACTGATTTATGGAATGACATGGGGACACTAGGTAAGTAAGTTTTGTAGATTGATAGTAAAGCTCTCTCAAAAACGTTAAAACAGAAACATGAAATAATAAATATCAATAATCAGAACAAAAGTATTCAAATGTCGCAACTAATTTGGGACAGAGGGAGTAACCTACTTGCAACACTGATCATGAGACAAAAAGCAAAATTATACATTGAATTAATCAGAAAATATAATTAGTACTTTAAAAGTTCATTGTTTACATGAAAGATGACCATAAACAATATAGATATGTATTTATTTTTATCTATCTTCTCGAATGGTTACAGAAAAAAATATTTTTTTCTATCACTCTTTTAAAGTTTTTTGAAAAATTATTGGACAACTCAAGAATATTTCATTATCCGAAATATTTTATTTAAATTCTAGAAGTAGTTCTTTATGTTCTATTGCAGAAATCATAAATAATGCATCACAGCAGCCGACAACTATTGAACGACTAACACCACAAACTTATCAGTACGAATTCATATCAGGGATTAAGTGAATCTGCAGTTTTATGAAAATCCGTGAATAAGTTTTTGAGATACAGCTATTGCGGAAATCGTGAAAAAATGCAGCGTCACAGTGCCCCCTGTTTCTCGATTTACATCGAAAACAAATCAGCATCATTTTATATCAGAGGCTTACAGAATCTTAATTTCTATTAAATTCTGTGCATTCATTAAATTCATTTTAAGATAGAGCGTCCACAAAATTTGTGTCGCATGCAGATAGAATTTTGTAAAAACTTTTTTTTCCTAAAAAAAAAAAAAAAAATCTCTGATTTTAAAACGTGTCTATCCGTCGAAAACCGCAATTTGGAAATTTTCACGAATCCGATACTTTACTTCTTGTAAAGATAAAAAGGAGTAAAAATTGGGAACTATTAATTTCTTAACAAACAATGTTAGGAACTAACAAAAGCAAACTCTATTCAAGTGGCATTAAGGGGGCACAGGGGTTGAAAACTTTTCAAAAAATCGATTTTTTATGATCTAGTTTGATTATTCAATTAATTCTTAACTCAATGCAAAAAACCGCATAAAAATATTTGCATTTTTAACGGAGTTATAAGCATTTATGTATCAATACTTACATAGCCGCGTCCATATAATTTCAACTTTAAGTCGTGTTTTCTCAAAACTTGATTTTTGACGACTAACACCAAGATTTAAAAAAAAACTATTTGATGGAATGGCTTAATTTTTTTGCATGCATATAACATCAGAATCTAGATTATGAATTAAGGATATAACTATCACTTAATAAAAACAGTATTAAAAAATCTCTCAAAATTGAAAATTTAAAAAAACCCTAAAAATACAACATTTTTCCATTAAAAATACTCAAAATTACTATTATTATTACAAAATTACTATCTAAAATATATTAATTCATAATCTAGATAATGATGTTATATGCATGGAAAAAAAAATAAAAAATAAGCCATTCCATCAAATAGTTTTAATCTTGGTGTTAGTCATCAAAAATCAAGTTTTGAGAAAACACGACTTAAATTTGAAATTATATGGATGCGGAAATGAAAGCGTTAATACATAAATGCTTATAACTCCGTTAAAAATGCAAATATTTTTATGCGGTTTTTTGCATTGAGTTAAGAATTAAATGAATAATCAAATTAGATCATAAAAAAAAATCTATTTTTTGAAAAGTTTTCAAACCCTGAGCCCCCTTAATACCCTTCCACCTCTGTCTTTATATCTCTCTCAAAACAGCGTTTGTTAGTTAAATCTTGTTAAGTAAACGGCCTGAACACAGTCATGTTGCTTAATTTAATAAGAGGAGTTTCTCTTTAATCTGTTTGTAACATTAATTACGTTTATCTCTATATAAATTAGCAGCCAATGTTTAATAGATAATGCACATGAAAGATTTATAAGGTGTACAGTCACCGCAAAAAAAGATCTTGACACTTGCGATTTTAAACGTTTTGTTAAATATCTAAAAATATACATTAAGAATAACTCCGAAACTCCTGGTGTATAAACAAAATAGTACTAGTCATATATTTTCGCGAAGAGTTTTCTCCGAAATCCAACAGGGGACCGTCAACAAATTGAAAAAGAAGGAAGATCTTTTGGATACCCTGTCAAAAATATTGAAGTAAAAAAAATTCAAACTGCAGATTATGATTAAGTGGATTATTGTAATAAATCGTGTTTATTTTTATAAATATAGCATATAAACTCGCAGAGAAATTAATGTTTTTATAAAAACGGTCCCAATTTTAGTAAAATGTATAGAACAATTTATGCGAAAGTCTCAAAAACATAGCTTGAAAACTCTGAAAATTATCGTCAATAGAATATGGTCAAAATCCATTATTCCCAAAATGAAGCAAAAAGATGAGGGGCTATATCCATATTCTATTGATTAGTACCTACACAATATTTACATACTACTATATTTGCATACAGCTCCTTAAATTTTTGCTTTATTTTGGGAATAACGGATTTTGACCATATTCTATTGACGATAATTTTCAGAGTTTTTAAGCTATATTTTGAAACTTTCACAAAAGTTGCTCTATACATTTAACTAACATAATATGCAAATGAAATTTTAATATCATTGACGCATGCGCAGTAAAAAATTATTTAGTAAACCTGCTCATTTATCATAGGATTTTTACTTTTTTTAAATTATGATTACAGGGTGTCATGTACAATGTTGATTGTCATATTTTCTGAAAAGAACATTGAGTTTGATGAAGAACTCTGCAAATTATAAGCGAAAAACTTAGAAAAATTTGGGACCGTTTTTATAAAAATCTTAATTTCTCTACGAGTTTACATGCTATATTCATAAAAATAAACACGGTTTATTAAAATAAGCCACTTCATCATAATCTGCAGTTTGAACGTTTTAGCTTCATTAGTTTTGACAGGGTTATACAAAAGATCTTCGTTCTTTTTCAATTTGTTGACGGTTCCCTGTTGCATTTCGGTTAAAACTCTTCGCGAAAACATATGACTACTACTATTTTGTTTGTACATCAGGAATTTCAGAGTTATTTCTCACGTATATCTTTAGCTATTTAATAAAATGTCTAAAATCGCAAGTGTCAAAGTTTTTTTTTTTTGCGGTGACTGTATACATGTGGAGAGATGATTTCTTGTTTTGACTTATTTGAATAATATTTCTTTAATAAAGAATCCAGAAAAGAATTTTTTCTGGAAAAATGTATAAGTTTATTTTCAAGAAATAAGTATTATAAGGTTTTACATAGTTGCCAACCAATTCTTTTTCTGCTTTTGTCAACTGAAACATATTAGGAATGGAAAAATTACTTAACCCGCGAATATTCAGAAATTATTTTGTATTTATTTATCATGCGTTTGGAAACTCGGAATAATTTTTAATTTGCACCATTGTTATAAAACCAGCGCTATACACTGGTAAACAATGTGAATAGCTTAATGTGCTACCTAGCTGCCACCGATTTCACACTCAGATCAATGCGTATTGCTATGAGTTTTTTAACTAATTTTCTGGGTTTAAAATTATGATTATTTGTTCGTAAAAAAGAGTGTAAATGATGGAAGCCTGTAATATTTTGAAAATAAAATATTTGGAGTTCTTCAATTTACGCTATTTTGAAACACAAGATAAATATTTAAAACGAGACATCTTTTCTTTTAACGTATCGACTCATCGGATAAAAATCGTTTTAAATCACGGCCTTTTTAGGGTTTCCGAAGCATTATTAAACAACTTTAGAATATTTCGTAATCCAGCAAAAAAGAAAAACTGGGAACAACTGATCTCTTAGCAACCGATTTTAGGAACTAGTAAAAGCAACATTAATTGAAAAGGCATTAGGACTTATTCGAGCGCGCGATAATTCCACTTAAATAATAATTCTATTTTTAATACAATTAATAAAAAATATGGTATATCCACCATTTTTAAAAACTAAAATATTGTTTATTTTATCATTGTCATTATTGTTTATTTTATATTATCATTAAATAATATGAAATTCTAATTAAAAAAAATTAGTGGTATCAAAAATCTTTAAGTGATGGATTATGCAAACTCTTCTTGCCCGTATGACATACGGGCAAATCAGTTTAGGGTTTAATATCTTCATAAGATATTACACAAGTAAATAAAAAGAATATTGCCCAGTTAAACTGATGGCATAGAGCTCACAGGCTACGCATACTAATTGTACATTACAGCCTTGTATTTTCGTTAATTCCGTTCGAAAAAAATTAAG
This sequence comes from Maratus speculifer, assembly GCA_964019185.1. NCBI lineage: Eukaryota > Metazoa > Arthropoda > Arachnida > Araneae > Salticidae > Maratus > Maratus speculifer. The sequence continues at coordinate 919,382 of CAXHSM010000002.1, forward strand.
AAGGGGAAACTGCTCTCACCTTTCTCCTTTTTTATACTTAATCATTGAACCTCCTAAACTATCAAGTACATGCTTTATCATATTAAAAAATCTATATCCAAAATTCAGAGCAAATCGGATAATTCTTAATAAAAACCCATTTAGCATTTATATAATTTAAGAGGAGTTATTCCCCTCTTTTATACTTAACCATTAAACTTCCAAAACTATTCAGAGATTTGAACGAAATCTGACAATTCTGCTTGAAAAACCCATTTATATAAATTAAGGGAAGGGGCATTAGAACCCCCGTTCCCCCTGTTTATACTTATTCAATGAACACCTAATAATAGTCACGGAATCGCCTCATCAGAATGATCCTATATCTAGATTTTGAACGAAAAACATGAAAATCCCATTTATATCAATTAAGGGGAGGGGCATGAACCCCCCCGTTCCCCCTGTTTATACTTATTCAATGAACACCTAATAACAGCCACGCTATCGCCTCATCAGAATGATCCTATATCTAAATTTTGAACGAAAACTGTTAATTCTAAATGAAAATCCCGTTTATATCAATTAAGGGGGGGGGGGGGCATGAGTCCCCCGTTTCCCCTGTTTATACTTATTCAATGAACACCTAATAACAGTCACGGAATCGCCTCATCAGAATGATCCTAAGTCTAAATTTTGAACGAAAACTGTTAATTCTGCATGAAAATCTCGTTTATATTAATTAATTAATTACCCCCGTTTCCCCTCTTATACATATCGAATGAACTCCAAAAACTAATCAGGGAAGCGCCTTATCAGGATATACCTATATACAAAATTTCAAGTGGATCCGATATTTTTATCATGAGTTATCGCGTTACGCACGAACGAACATACGAACGTCATAGCCTGTGAGCTAAAAAACAAAAAACGCTTATAGTTTTAAAAGAGCGGTGGGAATGTTACAATTCTCTTAAGTGAAAAAAGTATAATGATATTATATTCTGTTGTTATTCTTTTTCTTAATTGTTGTAATCCATTCATAAATTTTGAGGATTCATTAATATGTAATACTAGTGGTTACTATATAAAGCAGCAGTAATTCTTTTTAAATTGACGTTGATGAGAAACGACCTTGGCAAAAGAAGAAATTTTTTTGTGTCGCACATAACACACTATCTGTTGAATTTTTCCGCAAGATATTTATTATATGAATTTATGCACATCAGTCATTTCTTTATGAGTATGTTCAAACAGAAGTAACTTATTTGCCAGCTGAAAGCGAAAGCGGCCTGAGAAAAGCACCTGAAGAAAGCAACTTTGTGTATTTTTTTAATGAGAAACATTTCAGCGACAATATTATTTTTTTCCCTTTGAAAAAGGTGTTCAATTTTTATTTTGTGAGAGCCATCATCAAAGGACAGCTCTTTTCTCGATTACGACAAAAGGAAGGACCGTTAACGGTAGATTCTACAGCATGGAACTACTAATAAAATAATTTCTTTAATTTTACTGGTGTCAATGTTTTTGATTAATGCTGAGTTATAATATAAAAATAATCCGATTTATGATTGTTGTTGGGCTCACCCAGTGTTGCCTGTAAGCCACATTTATCAAAATTCAAATTGTCCGATTGCTAAAACTTTTGAATCCTTTTCGGCACTCGCAATTCCTGTTAGTAAGTTGAGAAATTATCGACTGTTACCGGAATTTAATAATAATACATAATAATAACACGCTATATACATAAGATTCAGTCACACGGGAATAAAAGCACTCCCTTTAAGTAGGATGTCAACCCATGACAACCTAGAATCAGGATCTATCATGTGATATCATTACATGAATGACGTATGATGCGATTTAATAGAATGAAGAAAACTTTCATTAATATCTTTTTTTTAATTTTAAGTCAATTTTCATAAAATTTGAAAGGATTCTATACAATTCTGCAACTATTTAATAGATTAAATTTCAAAAAATTCTGTTGAGTATTTTTTGTGCTGCTCTATGCATACATGTAGACGGACCGGCCAGACGACGCAGATAGGCACTACGTATTTATATAATTAGGCACGCACCCGAAAAGAAGAAAAACATCTAACCGGTAAAAATGGAATTTTTAATATGTAAAAGAAATGAAAAAACAAAGCAGCCTTTCTCAATTTTAAAAAATAAGACATCCTTCAAAAAATTTAAAAATGAAATATAACCCAAAATGTGAAAGCATGCAAATATTCAATCTCTCATAGTAAACATAGGGGGGAAAATATTCATGCTCCTGTGCACAGAATCTATATCCTGCTTCAGTGTCAAAAAATATATTTATGTGAGGAAGTAAAGCATGACTTCAAAATATCCCGGATATAGACATGAACCTAGACAGCGTGAAGTAGAATGAAAAAAATTGGAAAAGATGCGAAATGTATTTAGTTATTAGTATTGGCCGACACTTACTGCAATATTAAAATGAATTATAAATATTTATTCCTGTAAAAATTATCGATTGTTTACTAAATATTGTATTATTTTTTATTGATTTAGAATAAGAAATTTTGAAAATTTTATGTTAGTTTTTAAAATACTTAAAAACTATTTGTAAGAATCAATCCCAAAATGTTCTTCTAACTCATACGTATTAATACTTCCTGAAAAATGCAGCAAAGCAGCGCCGCCCGATTAGGCGATTGACACCAAATTCTTATGTACATTAATTTAAGTCGACTTCTAACTGAATTATGTTTAACGAGTGATCAACTAACTGTTTAATAAAAATCGGTATGCATTAGCTTTTGAAATAGAGCTATTGCGAGAATCGTAAAGAAAATATGCATAGCAGTGCCACCTGTTGGGTCATTTACACCAAAAACTAATCAGGACCAATTTATAACAAAGATTTTCCGCATCTGAAGTTTTATTAAACTCTATGCATTAGATCTTGAGATTGCAGAAATCGCATAAAATGCAGCATAGCAGCACCTCCCGTTGGGCGATTTTAGCAAAAAAAAAAAATCAGACTCAATATAAAGTTTTATTAAATTTTGTTCATCAATTCTCCTGTAGAGGTCCAACAAAATTTGCGTCACATACACACAGACATTTGTAAAAAAATAATTTTTGGAATCTCTGCCCCCTAAAACGTACAAATACATTAAAAATCAAAAAACTCTAGAATCTAATTCTTTCTTCATGTAAACATAGAAGTTAGGAATATCGAAAGTTTTTCAGCTGATTTTCCTCGATAGAGCTTGGAAATAATTGCTCATTTTACTTTTTGTTTCTTTTCGAATGTATAGGTATAAACTTTTACATGCATATGTTTTCGGTATCGATTTATAAATGGCAAATAAACTGATTACTGCTAAACATTGATATGTCCTTTCCCAACATTGTATATTTAACTCTTTCCGTCACAGTGGTCCCACTTGGAGCACATCTAATTTTAATTTCAAGCCTGCAAACGGCACCAAGAATATTTTAATAAAATTTTGCTATAACAATGAAAGTTTGAATTAAAGCGTTCTCAATTTCTCAAAAAAGTCGTTTTTAAATTCCGGTATCTTTCACAATTTCTCATTTTACGAACAGAATTTGTCTAAGACGGAACGGATTAATACCAACTGAGAAATGTATATTACAAATTAAAAAAAAAAAATTCGCCAAAATTAATCTTTATATTATATTAATTTCCTTATAACATTATTCCGTACTTAGTTTAACTTATTAAATTAAAATCTTGTTTCTAGATCTAATCTATTAATCTTTATGGAAACGATATAAATTCTTAATTCGCCTTAAAAAACATTTATTCCAATACGTGTAAATTTAAAAGATGGCTCTAAATTAAAAATATTCTTAATTAAACTTTGTTTCTTAATATTCCAAATAAAACTCATTTTTTCTATGTTTTATCAATCCATTGTAAGAAAGTAAATTTTTATTTATTTATTTATTTATTTTACTTCCTTCAACATTTGATATTTGTGCATCAATAAATTCATTTCTTTTCTTTTTCTCTTAAAATTAATCGTTTGCAAAAATATCGTCTGTCTCATATATTCGGCATTTTGAGTAGATTATAAATTAGTTAAATAATATTTTTTTAAAATAAAATTATCGTCTGTGGAATTAAAAAAAATCTCGACTATGGGCATGAGTTATGTTAACATGGAAAAATGATGGTTCGAGAGTAGAAAATTTCTAGAACTTTCTTTTTAGATTTAAGAAAGGAAGCCTGGAGGTGATACGGAGGATTCTTGGTTTTTTCTTCGATGAGTACGGATCGCTGAAATAATGATGGAATATTCTTTTTGATGTTTCGGTTAAAGACAGTTTGCAAAAGGAGCCTTTCCCTCTCTCATGACTACAGTTTAATAAATTAACTTGCAGCAGCCAATGAGTAATTTATTGGATCTTCTACATTTATTTACTTTTTTTTCATCGCATGCCATGACTTCTGTGCTGTGAAAGGGAAAACCGGCGATGATGTTTCTGGCTCCTAACTTTAAAATGTCACATGTATGTCTAATGATGTCATAAAATTCTCCCATCAGGTGGGGTTATTTTGTGACAGTAGTGTTTTTACCTCTAAAAGTAATAGAAAAAACTCTTGAATTAAAGACATGAAAAAAATTATAAGGAAACGCTGAAAAATTAGTAATATGTGTTAAAATAATTGTAAACAATTCAATCAGCAATTCAATCAGCAATTGAAAATAAAATCAAATGTAATTTACTACTCTTAATTAGCAAACGATACGGACATATTAATACGAAATTAAATTACAATAAATCAATTACAAATAATAGAAATATACTATGTGAAACATGGAAAAAATTATAAGGGCATAAATGAGAAACTACATATCCAGTATTTTGCAAGATAGAAGATACAAAATGATTCAAAGAAAATAAAAGAAGAATTATAAGAACAAAAGTTTCTCAGCTTATTTTCGTTGTTATATATTGTAAATACATGCTAATTTTTGTTTTTGTTTTTAATGAATGAATTGTTGCAAATTTTTACCTAAATGTGTTTTTGGTACAAGTAAAAATTTATATTGACTTATAAATGCCTTGTTATATAATTGATTTATAAATGCCTTGTTATATAATTGATTTTTAAATGCCTTGTTTAATTGAAAGATGAAACTCACTATTGTTTAACCCTTTAAGAGGAAATTAATTACACTTCTGTAATGTTGAATTTACACCAGACTTTTCGAAATTTTTTATTTTGAAAATAAGGAAATGCTTTAAATGACGATCTTTTATACAACGTTTTTCTTTGTATTATGATTTTTCCATATCTACCCATTTTGTCTTCTTTATCAACAACGACATTTAGATTTACTATTTAAATAAACGTTTTTCTAAATGCGAATAGTTTCGAAAAAATAAAAAATAAAATCCGGACATTCGTTGTACAAAGGAAAAGAGTTTGAATATATCCAATTAAGCTAATAAAAATTGAAACGACGCTTATCTAATAACAGAGTCATATATTAAGTACGCCACGGATCAAACATTAATATTCGTGAACCAGTTATAAAACGAATAAAATGCGGAGATTACTACGATTCAGTTCACCATTCTCTACTAGCTGCGCCCGTCGAAATCCGACGGAAAAGAATATATATCAGATATAATACAGTCAATCTTATATGCATTATAAGATACTGAGCGAAATAAACAATTACCATCTCTAAAAATAGGGATAACATAACTTTTCATGATGAAGATACACAAACTTCAGAAAATAACAAAAGATAAGGAAAACAACTAATAAATTATTATGTTGGACTTAACAACAGCTATTAATATTTTTAATGCGCTTTCTAAACCTTAAATGTCAAATCATTTAGGAAGTTAAGATAATACATCAGAAGACGAATTCAAAAATATCAGGATAGTTTATTTTTTCTCCGTTTAAATATCGCTTGGTCACTGTACAATAATTATAATATCAATAAAACAGTTTAATTATAATTGAAACATAATATTTTATAATTGAAACCAACCCACTACTACACATTTGCAGCACTTAGAATAAATTTAATTTATTTATTGGTTTGTAGCTTCCATGAACTTGTGAAAATTAATTTTATTGCCATGGCAACGAAAAGAAAAACCATATCTTTGTTATTAAAAAGAATAAAATTTTTGTGTTTGTTGCTGATATGCAGCAAATATATTATTTATTTTTATTTAAAATAATAACTTAAAACAACGAAATGATTTTAATTAATTTTTAATATTATGTAAAATAGAAATATCGTAATACCGGAATATCACAGGTTTTATTCTTTTTTTTTTTTTTTTTTTTTTTTTCTAATATGACATCATTTACTCCTTCAGAAGCACTAATTTTTTCCGAAATAAAAGCGCGATTTATGCAGTTTTTAAAAATTATTTAGTTTTATAAAATATTTATTATGATTAAATAGAAATGTCGCAATTTATTGAAATATTTTCATTTGTGCACACCACGGACCTTTAAATAAATAGAAGTTCAGTTAATTTAGATGCAGGAATAAAAGTCAGTGAATATGACATCATCACTGACACAGCTATAACAGTGTATATTATATTCATGGAACAAATTTATCTGGTTTCCGAATGAGGCAACTTCGTTTTTTATAAGTACGCGTCGTCTGTGTACTTGATACTGGGGGGCTTTTCGGTAAATGTGTCTAAAAAGAGAGGGGTCATCCAAGTGATAGGTAGTTACGGCTTTTAGCAGAACGTGTGATGACTGAAATATTTTATTTGTGACAAAAAAGAATCACATGTTTCTGTCGAGATAGAATTGGTTCATTTTTTCTATATTTTTATACGAAATTTGCAAGCATGTGAAATAACACAATTCAAACAAGTCGGAAATGGTAAGTCAAAAGTGACAAATAAGGTGCTTTCGTACTTTACCTACTTCTATGAATATTCAGAACTTCTTGCACTCTAATGAAAAAATGCGTGAATAAAAAAATTTTATTCAGACTAGCTGACCCGCCCGGCGTTGCCCGGGTCCGTATTAGCAATATTAAACGAACTTGAAATTTGTATGATTTTATCAATAACTGGAAGCATGCAGAAATGCATTGTCTGAAATACGTCATTTTCATCGTTATAAAGTATTAAAAGGTTCTGAAAAAAAAAGAAAACTTTTAGTAATACAATTTTTAGTTTAAATCAAATGTTTTCAATATTTTATTTAATTTTATTCAAAATGAAAAAAGATTTTCTTAGCAGACGATTTTTTGTGATAAATACATTATCTGTTTTATATTTCTTCTGCTTTATTCCTTTTATTTATAGAGTTCAAAATGAAAAAAGATTTTCTTAGCAGACGATTTTCCTGTGCCTCAATTAATTATCCTCGGAATTCCTTTTATTTATAGAGATTATATAGATTAAACGCAATAATACTTAACAACGACTTAACTGATTTGCCCGGAGGAGCAAGAAGTGTTTGCTTGATTCATTACTTAAAGTTTTTTTACAACACTAAATTTTTTAACTGCAATTTCATACTATTTAAGTGCCGAAATGTTTAAATTAAATATGACGAATATTTTAGCATAAAAAGTGGTGTTTATTACACATTTTCAATTTATTGCACGTAACAAACAAACAAACAAAAAGAATTAGCTAAGTAGTTAATAGAATTCCATTTTCAATTGGACGTCATCACCTTGGCAATATAGAATCATCACCTATCACGGACTAAATAATGACGTTTCAAATTTCATTTTATTCAGTTTCGTTTGAGTATTTGTATAGAAACATGGGAGGAAAAAAGTCTCTATCCCTCCCCCAGAAAATTTGAGATTTTGTTTTTTAAATGTTTAAAAAGTGCAGTTTTCCCCTCACTCCCCAAAGAAGAGTTTCTGAATTCAACATTGAGAGTTGGAAAGTATGTGACATGGAGAAAAAATCATTTTACCGATGGCTTATATTTACATTTTAATCTAGCTGATCCGTGACAGAATGTTTAAACAATCAGTGCTACTTTAAATTATAGAAAAAAAAATGTACAGAGACACTTATTACGGATGTCAAAATTATATATTTATTAAACAGTTGAAAATGCGTATTTTTAAATGTTATAGATATTGTAAATTATGAGGCACATACTTATGATTTTCAACAGTAAATTAACAATATTATTAATAAAGATAATGATAAACGTTATTCTTAACATACTTCTAAAAATTTTGTCTCGTTTTTCTATTTAAATTCAGAGGGTAGACATTGCAAGAATGTGATTTTAAAATGTTATTGTTTCAAGCATTGTAAGAATGGAGTTTGATGTATTTTATTTGAAGTCCGTTTGATGAACGGACAAAGCATTTTCATTGCTAAAATGTTGAAATAAATGAATAACACCGGTAATTGCGAACAAATATATTTCTAAATAACAAAAGAGTGATTTAGCCCCCCCCCCATACATAATAAAATGGAGTTTTTAAGATTAAAATTACGGTGTCGTTGTTGCATATTGGAGTTAAAATTTTGTGGTTTTATAAAGAAACCAATGAACGTTAAAGAATTAAAACTCCTTGGAACAGTGGAATAATGTAATTTAGTTGATGGAGTACCTAGTTGCGTTGCAACTTTACATCCAGTCCTTGGGTAAGTCGTGTTGCTTGGGTGTTAGGGAGCCATAAAAAGAAAAATTGTTTAGATGCGGCTGGTAGCCACAAAAATAAAAAATACCTAGTAAAAAGTAAAATTGCTTAGTAATGTAATTAAGCATTAAAATAACATGTTAAATACTTGTTATGTATCAAGATAAGTGATAATAAGAAAAAGAAAACAAAAAGAAAATTCCATTAGTTCCTAAAAGGCCAGGACCAAAAGCTACCAAGGAACGTCCCAAGTGTAAAAAAAAGACTCTTTTTGGAGACCATATATTTTAGATTAACATAAATAATCGCTAAAAATTAGCAGATTAACTTTTAGCATTTTTTTAATAACAAGCTTCTTGGAATGAATTTTCTAAAATTTAATATGAAAATATCTACTAAAATTCCGGTTGCAGTTTATAAAATATTTTTTTTTTGTTGATAAAATTTAAGTTACTGAAAAGTAAACACGTCAATTTGCCCTTCGATAAAATACGAAATCGTGTTTTGTGAGGGTCATATTAATGCCTCTTTCATACAATTGAAGTGTCATCAGCATGTGTTGGGATTATTAAACCCTCCCCTTCTATCTGTCAGTGACACATTTTTCTGAACTTGAAATAAATCTTCCAGATTTAACTTGATCCCCGCCTAAATCTGCCCGGGAATAGTGGGATGTTTAAGTTTACAGAAATGTCTTCTTTCACTGAATGAAATTGGTTTGGTTTGGTTTGGTTTATTTTTGTAGTCTGATTATCTACGCTAGGGATATAGGACCAGGGGGGGGTGCCCTTCGTGGGGGTCTTTCTAAGGGAACCTAACCAGTACTTACGCAAGGTTCGAAGAAAACCACGAAAACTCCGAACGGTTAGGCCGACAGCCGCGATTGGATTCGAACCCAGCACCTGCTGTCTACCAGTTGAGAGGTTTGAACCTCTCGGCCACTGGTGGGGCCTGAATGAAATTGGGCCCATTTGATAAAATGGAAAATGTTATAAAGATTATGGATTATAAAACGTTTTTAAAACTAGCCCGGCTTTTAAAAATTTATTTCATTTTCACTCTTTAAGTAATAAGTGGGTTCAAATGTACATTTGTTTTTCATTTACGCATTTAAAAGAATTTATTTAGATTATATTTGTAAAGGAAATATTTTCTTAAATTTCACGGGACACGGTTACAAAGCTTTTTTTTTCTGTAAATGACACTTATATTAAAGTTTTTGTATTGTGTTTCAATACAACAAAATCATTACATATAATAAAAGGTTTAAAACTGTTAACAAATAATTACTCTTGAAAATTGATTTAAAAAATTGACAATTTTAAAAAATTCTCCCAATTTTGATATTTGAAAATAGATTTTATAGCTTTTATAACATTGTTCTACAAATCTAAATATGTGCTTTTTGATGCAAAGATAAGATCATAAGAAAAATTCAATAATGAATGACTTGGTCTACTATGGTTGTTGATATCTTATAAAAAGTGTGGTTTGACCAAAACTACTTCACATGATCGAAAATTTTGCTTGAGTAACAAAACTTGCAAACACTAGTAACTCGAAAAGAATCAAATGATAATGTTAAGTCTATTTGTGCGTTCTTTTCAAATATCTCGGTCAAATTTTAATATTTTTACATGATTATTTTGATTAGGATAGCTGAGGATGATACACAACCGGACTAATTTTTACTTTTTCGATTTTGGCCATATATTTTGCATATTATGATTGTTTCAATTTCAGAACCGGTTCTAACCGGTTACGAAATTTAAAGTAATTTAAGAAAAGAATCTGAAACCAAAATCTAAAAAGTAAAAATTATCCCGGTTGTGTATCATCCTCAGCTATCCTATACAAAAAGAAAAAAAATTATAAAAATATTAAAATTTGAGCGAGATAATTGAAAAGAACGCCCAAATAGACTTAACATTATCATTCGGATCTTTTTCAGTTAGTAGTGGAAACTCTTAAGCAACAGTTTGATTTAAAAAAAACTAATAGAAAATCACTGGAGTCACTCTCAACGTTTAGTTTAGAAATTATTCAACTTTTATTCTGTAGATTTGGATGGCTAGTGAAGAAAGTATCTTCCAGTTTTCTGGAGTTAATTTGCCTTTCTATGCTATTCATAATAACAAGAATTTTTATATCTTCAGAGGAGGCACTAGAGTCCTGCACGAATCCAGGTGTACCCGTCCCAAACCCGATTTCTAATCATGGATGTTTTAAAATTCAAAGAGCTAAATTTGTGACACAACTTTTAATTCGTTTTTGTTCGGAAATGCGTAAAATGGACAAGTGTTGTTATTCAAAAACTATGTCATTGAAATACTTTTTCCAATTTTACAATAACGCAAAAAGAATCTTTTAGAACATACAGTTAAAATCTGCGTTTAAACTGAATTTCCAAACGAAATCTGAGTTAAATTGTAGACTAAAAGGATTGGAATAAAAAAAGCGAAAATTTGTGCAGATTGACACGTTTCGTACGTTTAAATGGCTTTCAAGGACTTTTCACTAGAAGTTTTTAACAGCAATATTTGCCTTATACAATAAAAAAATCTATATTCAGATCTAGTGACCAGTAATTTACGGAATTTCTGGTACAAAAATCCCTTGAATTCCTTGATGCATACAACCGCTGAATGGTCGAATAAATGTTTCCAATTGTGTTTTATAAAAGAAAATTATAAAAAAGAAACCGGAAAAAATATGTCGATAGTAACAATTAATAATTCTTTTGCAAACTCAACAGTGTGTACCAATTTTTTTTAAAAAATTCTCGATATGATCCTGTCATTATTGACCGATTATAAATAATAAATTATAAAAATGAGAATTATACGCAGTGGTGCTCGAATTTGTGAAAATTTGAATAATGTGAAGTAAATATCCGTATAAAAATACACACGAGATGTACCAGTGGATGGATTTTAAATTATGAAAATTAAAGAATGTGATACACAGATTTCTGTAAATTTAAATAATGTCAAATAAAGCATCTGTACAAACATGCACACTTATGCAAGTCGACATGTTCTATTTACATGTAATCATTTATTTTGAAATGCTAAAATTACGTACGAATTTACTTAACCCTTTCAGAGACAAAATATTTCTGTTTCAAAAAATGTTGGAAACTTTGATTGCCATCGAATGCGAAAAAATTTATTTGCAAGTAATTAAATACTTTTCTTTACACACTTGCATAAAAACAAATATTTATTCAACAATCCAGATGCCTTTGTGGCATTTAACAGTTAAAATTAAATGGTAGAAATAATATCTCATAACCTTTGGAAGGATTGAAAGGTAATTTCATATTTGAACGTTTGAAACCGATATTTAATTGTTGTTTTTACTTTCTTCTATCTTTACAAGAAGAAAGTATTGGATTCATGAAAATTTTCGATTTCCGGTTTTCGACGGATTTATACGTTTTAGAAGGTCCTGAACACGTTTTGACTATTTTTAGAAAATGTCTGTCTGTGAGTCTGTCCGTCTGTCTGTCTGTCTGTGTGTCTGTCTGTCTGTATGTGACAAAAAATTTGTGGGCGCTTTATCTCAAGAACTAATGATCTAAATTTAATAAAATTTTGTATTCAGTTAGACCTTGATATGAATTAGTGCCTATTGGTTTTTGGTGAAAATTGGCCTGCAGGTGGCGCTGCTATACTACGTTTTTCATGATTTTCAAGATTGCTATATCTCAAGAAGTAATTCACAGAATTTCACCAAACTTCAGATTCTGTGACCCCTTGATATACATAGACGCTGATTAAGTTTTGGTGTAAATTGGCCAGCAGGTGGCGCTGCTATGCCACGTTTTTCATGATTTTCAAGATTGCTATATCTCAAGAACTAATGCACAGAATTTCACCAAACTTCAGATTCTGTGACCCCTTGATACACATAGACGCTGATTAAGTTTTGGTGTAAATTGGCCAGTAGGTGGCGCTGCTATGCCCCGTTTTTCATGATTTTCAAGATTGCTATATCTCAAGAACTAATGCACAGAATTTCACCAAACTTCAGATTCTGTGACCCCTTGATACACATAGACGCTGATTAAGTTTTGGTGTAAATTGGCCAGCAGGTGGCGCTGCTATGCCACGTTTTTCATGATTTTCATGATAGCTATATCTCAAGAACTAATGCACAGAATTTCACCAAACTTCAGATTCTGTGACCCCTTGATATACATAGACGCTGATTAAGTTTTGGTGTAAATTGGCCAGCAGGTGGCGCTGCTATGCCACGTTTTTCATGATTTTCAAGATTGCTATATCTCAAGAACTAATGCAGAGAACTTCATGAAATTTTAGATTCTGTTACTCTAGAATATATAACATAATTAGACGCTGATTACATTTTGGTATTAACCTTGCAACAGGTGGTGCAGCTATGCTGCATTTTGCACAATTTTTCCGATAGCTATATCTCAACAACCAACGCACAGAATTTCATCAAACTTCAGATTTTGTTACAAAATGACATATAACATAATTACACGATGATTACGTTTTGTTATAAATCCTTCAACTGATGATGCTGCTGTGCTATATTTTACATGGTTTTTTTAAAACTAGCTATATCTCAAGAACTAATGCACAGAATTTCATCCAACTTCAAATTCTTTTACACCATAACATAATTAGACGCTTTTTTTACGTTTTGGCATAAATTGTCCAAGATATGGTGCTGTAGTGCTACGTTTTGCAATTTTTTTGTTATAACTATATCTCAAGATCTTATGGACGAAATTCCATCAAATTTCAGATTCTGTTAGGTCTTGACATAAATAGATGCTTATTAGGTTTTAGTATAAATTACCCAACATGAGGCACTACTAAGCTCATTTTCTCAGAATATTAATTAAATTTTGCGTTTTAGGCTTTTCGGATACCAGAATCTCATTAGGATAGGTCAAATATTCGGGGAAATTCGATAGTGGGTAACTTTGGGGTCACCACGTTTTTTTTTTCTTTTTCTTTTTCTTTTTTTTTACTTTTTTTTTTTTTTAATATTAAAATGTACTTATGAGATAGAAGAAAGTTTTGGGATTGACACATCCAACTAGTTTTAATTATAAAACACGAGTTTAACGCTTATAAGGACAAAGTATATCTATTCATAAAATACAAAAATGTGCGATTGGCACAAGAATCTCCCAACAAATTTATTTAAAAATAAGAAAAAGCTTTTGTTCCCGTACTTATGAAAAGGAAAATTTTTATTGCAACATTCTGGTGTCAAAGTGACATTTACGAATAAAATTAAGTGGTCCAAAAAATTAACCGCTGTTCTTGAAGGGGTGAAAAAGATGTTTTGTTACAAAAATTTAAAAAAAATGGAAGATTTTATTGTGAATTCCTTTTTTTGTAGAATATATGAAAAATGTTAACAGTCGGTATTAAACACTTCGCGAAATGTTTACTAAAATTTAGTTATAAATGTAAAAAAAAAAAAATATTGCTATTTAAATTCTACAATATAAAAAAAATCTTTACTAGTCATCTTCTAATGAAACCATTTTCTAATGAAATAAAAAATTCAAAGGAGAAGTGCCGTTATCTTTTACACGTTCTTGTAGTGAATTGTGCAAATTGTTCTTTTGATGAACGAATTTTATTTTGATTATACAAAAAAAAAAAAAAAAAAAAAAAAAAAATCATTGCCTTAAAAGGTTGCGCACCAAAATATAATCGTAAGATCTTAACGAAACTTGGCATAAAGGTACATATCAGGCAGATATGCAAATGATTAGAAATGCAGTGTGATTGCGCATTGCGTAATGCCACTAGAGGGCGTTGAACTTCGTGATCCTTGGAGTATAAAACTGGTAAGCAGAACTTCTCTGAGTGTATCTTATCAAAGGAAACGCTGCTGTAGACATGCCGTTACGCAGCCATCGAAGACAATATCAGCAGCTGGCAGAGCTGGAGAGAGGAAGAATCATCGGGATGATGGAAGCTCTGTGGTCAGGTTCGGCGAGTAGCTCGTCAAGTATGTCGTTCTGACTTTACTGTAAGGAGGTGTTGGGACAAGTGGGCTGAAGAGACGTCATTTACACGGCGAGCAGGCTCGGGACGCCCTCCACAGACCAGTCGTCGAGAAGACCGTCACATCATACGAAACGCACGTGTAGAGCCAACTTCCTCATTGACCGCTATCCAGACGCAGGCAGCACCTTCACTACGGTACCTTGTATCTTCCCGAACCATCGCAAGGCGCCTGGCTGAAGGATATCAGGTATCGAGGAGCCCATTACGTGTGCTGCCAATGACACCCACCTACCGACGTCTCAATTTAGAATGGTGTTGGCACGACAGGAATGGGCTGGAACGAAATGGAGTCAGGTTGTCTTCAGCGACGAGTCTAGATTCAGTTTGAGCAGCGATGACAATCATGTTCCTGTGTGGAGGGCCCGTAGTGAACGCCTCAATCCTGCGTTCGCTTTACAGCTACACACCGCTCCCACAGCTGGTATGATGGTATGGGGTGCCATTGTTTACGATACACGGTCACCTCTAATATTGATCCGTGGCACAATGACAGCCCAGCGGTACGTGCAAGACATCCCTCAGCCACATCTGCTGCCACTCGTGGCAGGGCTCCCAGAAGCCATTTTCCAGTAAGATAATGCTGAAAAGTGACATCCTTGTGACATCCTTGCTGCACGCAGCAAAGATGTCACAAGCCTGCCTCCGCCACAATCCCATCTTTCCTGGCCTGCTTGATCCCCAGATTTGTCACCAGTCGAGCATATCTGGGATCATATGGGACGGAAAGCTGGACACCCTACGAGTTTGGTTGACTCGAGGCTCATTTACAACTACTGTCAAACGAGATGTCTCAGGACATCATACGGAACTTGTATGCCTCAATTCCTGCTCGTATCGCATCGTGCATTCGTGCTAGAGGGGTTCCAACAGAGTACTATAATTTCCGTTCATTTGTACTTTTTTCTGCAATAAATGGTCCTTTTACTTTGGTTTTCTAATTACTTACTTATATCACAGTAGTACTTACCCGTGTAAAAATTTTGTTTCATTTGTACGTCTTTTTCTTCGTGCGTAAATTTCTATGAAAATGAGTGTATTGAAAGAGAATTCTTCAACACTTGTAATTTTCAAACATCTTCTACTGAAAATGTATTATCAAGAAAGAATTTTCCTATTCTAAAAAGGTATTATTCTAATTATAACGAAATGAAAAACAAGTTGAATGTAGATTCTGCCGTTGCAGAATTCAGTTTCGCCTCCGATTAGAAAAAAAAAATCCGATAGAGGTTTTTTAGAAGGGCGACCCCGTTTAGATTGCAATGAACTAAATTCATTTTCCATGTGTTTATCAATATAATAGCAAACAGAACGGCGTGAAATACCCAATTAAATAGCAATTTCTCTCTGAGACATTGGAATTGCGGAATAATAAAGAGATACAATTTGACGTGCTACTTCTTCATTGACTAGATTCATCAAAAACGGATTTTTTCTTTAGTTTAAACGATTTTTTATAGACTCTGAGTAAAAGGAAATGCAATTTAACAATAAAACGAGTGGAATCCCGTCGAATTCGACGAATGAAATGTTTAAAAGACTCGATCGATTTGGCTTTAAAAAAAAGCAAAAGTAATTACATTATTGAATCAATATGTAATCAATATGTAATAATTATATTTCCAAACTTAATGTCAAGTTTTCCAGTTACAATTTTGCATGCAAATATTCGCACATCTTCAGTTAAAATTGTAATCTGAGTGCCGGCGAAATTCAAAAATTCTATTTTATATGCACTCACAGAAAAATAGTTTTATTAAAAAAAAAAAAAAAAAAAAAAAAAAAAAAAAAAAAAAAACTAATTTTATTTTTACTATGGCATTATTTTCACTAACTGGAGTCATCTGAAAGTAAAATCTCAATCTCAGTGTCCATAATGATAAGAAATATTGAAATGTAATATCAGGTACTACTAGGTTATCCCGTCGACCAAAAAATTATCGTCAAACTATAAGATTAAATGCCAATAATGGATGATCGTGAATGTCACATTCAATGACATTAAATAGGATTCACACGTCTTTAAAATGTCATTAAGTGATTTTTATTTCGACTTTTTATTAATATTTTTATTAATATTCTACTAATTATTTGTTTTTTCGTTATTTAAAATAAAAATTATGTCAATATGTATAATTTGGCTATTAGTTTGGCGATTTGTATAATTTGGCGAAATTGGTCGACGGGATAACAGAGTAGTAACTAATATCGTTATGAGTAAAAATGCGATGTTTTAAATAGTGACGTCATTTTCTCTTCAAACGTTTTTTAAGTTACATTTATTAGCAGTATGAAAAAGGCATCCGTAATAATATTGTAATTCCCATATATCTGGTTGCTGAATGACATCATTTTCCTCATTTGAAATTTTTCTTATTTTGCTTTAGACATTAATTATTATCATAAATTATTTTCTGTTATTTTATTTACATTATTAATATTATTTCTCAGTAAATATATTTTTCCCTTTAATTAGTGCATAATTATACGCACTCATTTTGGAAAATAAATTTTTATTATCGAGAGAAATGCTAAACTAAGTTGTCATCATTTTGAAGAAATATCGTAAAAAGCATTTCAAATTAAAAATAAAATATAAAAATGGAAATAAATTAAAAAATAACTAAAATGGGCACAACTACAAATAAATAGCTTTCATTTAAAAAAATAATTATCAAAATCGGTTGAGTAGAAAATTCAGGGCTGATGACACGACTTTTTTTAGCTTGTCTGAAAGAAATAGCATCGGAGGCTAATATAGTAATGCAAAGAAAACATGAAGTAATACAGATTTCTGCAAATAAATGAACTGCTTTGTTATTTAATCTCATCTTCAAGAGAACTCTTTAAATTTCCATTACTTTTCTCGAAAAGGTTTCTGAAAAATATCTTTCCGTTGTTTTAAAGTATAGAAAAAAATCATTTTAAGGAATATTAATATTTGTGTCGATTCGTTTGAAAGACATAACCAGAACAGAAAAATGCTTCGTAATTCTTTTAATTAATATTTGAAGAACCTTTAAAACAAAATAATATTCGAAAAGACCAGTTATTTTCCGTTAAGTTTTTTAGATTTTTCATGTAGACAAAATGAGATTACTTTTTTCTACATTTACAAGAGGAAAGTATTGGATTCGTGAAAATTTCAACCTCCGCTTTTCGACGGATTTACACGATAAGGGACAGAAATACCAAAAAAGTCGTTTTTACCAAATATCTGTCAATGAATCTGTGGCACTATCTGTCTGCATGTAAGTGACAAAAATTTTATGGACGCTCTGTCTCAAAAGCTAATGTACGAAATGTATTAAAATTTATATTCAGTTAGTCCCTTTTATAAGTTGATACTGATTACTTTCTGGTGTAAATCTCTCTATAGGTGGCGCTGCTATGGTGCATTTTTAAAGATTTACGTAATAGCTATATCTCTATAACAATTGCACAGAATACCATCAAAATCAGTTAAATCAAACGCTAACGTTTCCACTTCGGCTACTAAAAGATGGAGACGTGCGTTATATGCGTAACATGATTTTCCAGATCTTCCTCAATACAATCCTACAGCGTTTCAGTCTCTTCAACCGTCGAACACGCTCTACAATGCATTGCGCTATTAACCACTTAATGGTCGCATTAAATCATGGCTTAAAGATTCAAATTCATTATTGCCACCCCTTTTTTGAAAAAAAAAAATACTCATCTTATATTGATGTAGATTCAATTAAATTGCACAGTGGAATTTAGATGCATTGGAAATGCAATTGTGGAAGACTTAGTAAAAAGGCATAAATTTCAAGAATAACAAACTTTAATGAAGAAACATGATGTACAGCAAAATTTCAGCAAATTATGCCGAAAAACAAAAGGTTAAAAACATAAATAATTTAAGTTTAAAATTTAAGCAGCATCAATTTAACTAATTACATGCCGTCATGACCGGGCATTAACAGACCAGCTGCATTCAAACAGACGATAGTGCTTTAAACAATCATAACGAAAAACAGGCGAAGAACAAAGCTGTACTTCTTCATTATATACACGTCTGCTTAGAATATTTACATATTTTATGCAATGTCCAAGTTGCCATTATCCAAAGAGAAAAAACTTCTGAAAATACCAAAAGAACTACGTACGTCAAGCGCCATTGGCTCATCAACTATGACGTCAAACATCGACCGCGGCAAGGCCGTGAATGGCGATTCACAGTGATCCAAAATCACAGTAGAACTAGCTTGATAGGATCACTCTATTTACTTCAGAACGATGATTGAATCACTGGCGCTGTCCGTACTTTTCAAAACATTAAATTTGACTTGGGGATGATAAAAACACAGGTATGTCATGTTAAATAAATTTAATAAACTTCTAAGTTAAATACAACATGACATAACATACATAATGACAAGTAAAAAGGATACTAGAATAAAACCAATAACACTATCTTATAACACTGGTGGGAATCAAACAATTCTGAATAAAAGCCGTGAAACTTGCAGCCCGTGAATGTCTACAGCGCGACGATTAAGTGGTTAAATGATTTTTTTTAAGTCCTCATATTTCACTGAACTTGGAATTTATTAAAGACGGATTTTTTTTTTCACGGATATCTAGTTCATGTAAAACAACTTTATCCTTCCTACTTAGCATCCTTTTTCGTATACTTAGTTTACAATTTTGATCTCGAAGTGGATTTAGGGCGCAAATGCTTATTACAATATCTTTTGCTTATTTTTATAGATTGCGCTTGTATCAATACCATCAGTCAGCTGCTTTTTTAGGGTTTTTTTTATGTTTCCATGTTTTAAAAATGTTTCCGTGACTTAAGACTCTGCAAAAAGTTTTTTTATTTCAAACAGTGCGAACAATTTTTATGAATTTTAAAAACCTTTTGAAGTTTTTACAGACATTTTGCTCAACATATGTAAGTATGTATATATTATTATAATTAAGAGAAAGGGGGAACAAATAGTTAATAATAAATAGTAATTGAAAATAAATAAACAAGAAGAAACAAATTTTTGCTTAACTTACAAGACCTTTTCTACTTGTTGCCAGAAAATTTTGAAATTATTTTTTTTTAAATCCGAAATGCTTTCTAAAATAATAATGCTGAAAAAAAATATTTGTAACTATATTCCACAATAATTACCATTTTCTAAATAATGTTATTTACTTGTTTATTTAATTCTTTTTTAAATAGAATGTGCTTATTTTGAATAAATACAGCACACAAATGAAATAAAATCTGACGTTACCAAGCAGTTAATTATTGAAACATGTAAACAACACATTTCAAAAGATAAATAAACCTAATGGAGACACAACTTCTATTTAAAAATTACGCAGAAAAATGAAAAACTTTTCTTTTTGGAATGTACAACAACCATCTTAAAATTTTGCCATTTCTCACGATTTCACAATAGCTTTTTCAACACCAAAAAATGAGAGCAGCAATAGTAATTTTAAATGATATATTACATTTTCAAAAGATTAAATATTTAAAGAATCTTTTCTGTGTATTCATTATGTTTTGAAAAAAAATATACTCAAATTATATTCTTCAAACGCTGAAAAAATGAATACGACATCAGTGTTTGTACTTCCGGTATTGCACTATTAAAAGATTAAATATTTAAAGGAACTTTTCTCTATATTCATTATGATTTTGAAAAAATATGTAGACAATTGCGTGTATAAAGCATATTTACATTACTGAGCGTAAGACACTTTCTTTCATTACTGCAATAAGCTGGAAAAATAAACAGAAATTTTCTAAAGGATAATTTAAAGTAAACTTTTTTAAGTCTAAAAGAAATAGTTGAATATATATATATATATTGCTTTAAGAGAAGAAACGCGATCTAAAAACATTAATACAGGTGTCATTTAAAGAAAAACTGTTTTGGAACTGTATCCTATGAAATCTCTGAAAATATTTCCTTTAAAAAAATAATCTAAATAAAATCTTTTTCGCGCGTAAGTGGAAAATATACATACCTTTAAACCAACCCATAACTTAAATAGTGAAAAAGCACATTTTAAAGAGCTGAGTGCTTTTTAAAACGTTTTAAAATCATTAATTTTTATAACGCTTTCCATTTTATCAGGAGGGCCGAATTTCCTTAAAAAAACATTTTTGTAAACTTAAACACCGCACGATTCTCTGGCAGATTTGGACGAGTCTCAAGCTAAATCTGGAAGATTGATGTCAAGCCCAGAAAAAATGTGTCCCTGACAAACAGAAGGGAGGGTATGATAATCCCAACAGATGCTGCTGACGCTTAAATTGTATGAAAGAAGCATTACTACGACCTACACAGTACATTACTTCGTAATTCATCGCAGGACAAATTGGCATGTTTGCTTTTCAGTATTTAAAACTCATTCTGTTAAAAAATAAATAAATAAATAAAATGTAAGCGGAATTTTAGTGGATATAACAATATTAAATTTTAGAAAATTAAGATAAATTTTAAACTAACATGTTCGAAATATGACATTATGAAATCTCCAGAAAATGAGTAACATTTTGAGAGTAAGTGACTGTGGAGTATTTATATTAGCGGACTATTAATAATTTACGCAAAATGATATATTAAAGGGAAATAATTATCAGGATTTAAACCGGTGAAAAAAAAATTAAAGATTTTGTAAAAAACTTGAAAAATCCACATTATTAGAAATATTTTTGCAAAGGTTGAGTAGTTAAAATATAAATTTAAGTCATCGGTAAAATGATATTTTCTCCAGGTCACAAACTTCCAACACTCAATGTTGAATTCAGAAACTTTCCTCCGGGAGAGCTTTCAGTGGCTTCGAGGGGAGAGGGGAAAACTGAACTTTTTAAACTCAAATATTCTGGATGTGACATTCTTTTCTCTCATATTTCTATACAAATACACAAATGCGAAAAAATTATGCAACTGAATGATTTGAAACTTAAATCCCCGTTATTTCATCATGAATTGGTCATTGTTTCAATAATAGCCCGTGCTTAGTAATGATTTTAAGCTGCCAAGGTGATGACATCCTATTGAAGATGGAGTTCTATTAATTCGTATTATTGAGTTTAATCTATACAGCCGTAATAAATTTTGGTACTTCTAGGTTATTTTGTCGACCAAAAAACGATCGCCAAAAAATAAGATTAAATACCAATAATGGAGGATCGTGAATGCCATTAAATACGATTCACATGCTTAAAATGTCATTAAATGTTTTTTATTTCGACTTTCTATTAATGTTTTTATTAATAATCTACTAATTATTTGTTTGTTTTTTATTATTTAAAAGAAAAAATATGTCGATATGTATAATTTGGCTAATAGTTTGGCGATTTGTATAATTTGGCGAAATTGGTCGACAGGATAATCTAGAAGTACCTAAATTTTGTATACGCGCAATTTTTTTTTTTTTTTTTTTTTTTTTTTTTTTTTTTTTTTTTGCATTGGAGTGCAACAACTATGGCATAAAGATCTGGATTGTCAAAAAAGTAGTTAACATTATACCGCCCAGAAATTTTATTTAAGTTCTATAGTAATATTACACACCTCAATTTTTATTCAAAACTATTTAATTGATTTATTTAACGTAAGTTTACGTTGATTAAATTTAACTTAATTGAAGAAAAAATTTCTGGTTCGAATTGAAATTTTATCACACATTTGGAGTCGAATTGATTCATTCCGGGCGTTCTAGTGTTAAAAAATTAGTGCACCTTATTTGCCATGTGTGACGTACTATTGTCGACTAATTGGAATTGTGATATATACGAATCCTTACATATTTCATATAAAAATACACTATAAAGGAAACAGTTCATCTCATCAGAAACATCTAAATTTTTCTTCGTCCCGAATAAAATATTTCAGTCATCACACGTTCTATGAAATGTCGTAACTACCTGTCACTTTGATGACCCCACCATTTTTAGACGCATTAACGGAAAATCCCCCCGTATCAAGTACACAAACGGCGCGTACTTATAAAAAGCGAAGTTGCCTCTGGAGGACCCGGCGCTAATACCAAATGCGAGAGAAAAGAAATAATAGTTCAGTGGAGGCTATTTTACAGTCCCTAAAGAATAGGAGGTAATACTGAACTGATGACCCTCGATGGTCATTCTCTGTGTGTGGTCAGGGCTTACGAATGGAAATGTTTAGCAGAATCAGCTTCTGGTGAGTCATGTCATTCGCTGCGTGGTCACTTGAGACAGTCAGTAACGGAATGTGTTCAAGAGCGAGTACATAATACGATGGAAATTGGGGAATGTTTAGGTATTATGGTGAGTAACTGTTCATATGATCTCGTTTCATCTCGTGTTAAAAAAAAATAGGAATTTTATTTTTTAGAATTAAGTGTCCACTTCCTGTAAAAACAAAATATGTTTCAGTTTTAAGACTTAAAATACAAGCTTTTATTTTACGTAAAATGACTTCTTTTTCATTCACTGAAGAATTCTATATTTACGATCTAATCTCAGACAACGTCTATTGTAAATTTTTTTTACACAAATCGAGTTTGTGTTGTTTATACAAACCCAGCAAAAAGCAATATAAATCTCGAAAAAAATAAATCGAAATTTATATACTTTCATTTGTTTCCAACACAAAAATAGCTACTTAAAATTAAGAGGTCTCTGTTTTATTCGAAATCTTTCATTTGTAGTTTTTAAAAATAGCGTGGATTTTAGTTACATTTTTCTTCTTCAGTTTTATGAAAAAATGACAAACATGGAAAAATAGAGTAATTTGCTATTTTCCCGTGTACTTTCTACATAAATGGAGATTTATAGCTGTCACCATTGTAGAAATGACATTAAATTGAATATCTTAAAAATAAATTGCGATGCAGTTTGTAGTTAAAACATTTTTTCTCTAAGATGAAGGTTAAAAAATTGAAAATATGTTATGCTTAGAAGTTCAATAAAATTCCGCGGATATTATCAGTATTTAACGATGTAGCCTGTTTCGTTTGATGGCTGGCTTATATAGTGTAACATTATTTATCACGACGATATTAGTTTTTTTCTTATTTAAAAAACAATAATTTTTCGTGTAAAAATGTGTTTTTTCTGTAAAAATTACAGATTTTTTTCCCCATGAAAAAAATAGAATATCGGGGACCAGGGATGCAAGCGCTGCACCAGAAATGACCGATTGATACCACTAATTTTTAAAAATAAATCTCTTGCCTTCTTTAAATACGAGATTTAGAATACTATTAAATTTTAGTGGTTAAAACCAGTAATTTTTGGCGCAACGCTTGCATAGGCGAAATATCAGTAATGTATTATAGAAAATTAAATCTTATCTAAAAGGGCCGGGACCAAAAAACTTTTATTGCATTAAAAATATCTTTTTACGTTTAAAAGGACGTGTAAATCGTATTCCTATCTTAACCCGGGAGGACGCGCGCAGGGCCTAAAAGACCCGGAGTGCGTATGATTTTTACAATTGCAGCCACTAATTTTTTTAAAGTAATCTTCAACTTAATTTATCGCAAGATTTACAAGAATTGTCTCCGTCTAAATAAAGCGACTGTTTTAATTTGATTTTATTGGTGACAAAGTGAAAATCATCCATACACTGGATAAGCACGCGTTCTCCCGGGTTAAATAAAAGAAGAAATGTAATATTTTTCGTTTTGGTTAGTTTTTAAAATCTAGCTTTCAAGCAATGACTTCTTGTGAAAATGCATTTTTCTTCATGGTAGGTTTTTTTTCACAATTTCTTGGATTTAAATTATTATAGCTACAGAACCATGAAAGATAAATGCTTCAAACTAGGAACATATCGTTTTTGATTATTTTACTTCCAACTTGATTCTGCAAATTTGTAAGAAAATATTTACTTTTGAAAGTGATTTATTCAATAAAAGTTACACTTCTTTTTCAAGTTTTACTTTAAATATTTTCAATTCTTAAAAAAATTAATATTTTAAAAATGTTGAATCAAAATTTAAATTAGATATTTCTGTTTATTTAAATGTAAAAAATAAATAATAATAAAATCTACAAATAATATTTTGATAACGATTTTAAATTACTGCACATTTTTTAAATAAAAAAATTATGAAAAGTTTTACCATATGAATTTGTTTACAAAGAATATGGATAACCATCAGAAGAAAAAATTCAAAATTTTAAATCAATAAATAAAAATTTATCTTAAAATTTTTCCCGACCCCCTAAAAAGCACTAAATTCGCTTTTAATAACCCCTTGTGGACGAGCGACCTGTAGACGTGCCACTTAAGGTGCTCCGAATTTTTTATTAATCTCACCATTTATTTTTTATTGTAAATTTTTGTTATTTTATCAGTTTCGCGATTCAGTTGCAGAAAAAATTCTGTTTTTAAGAAACGGGTGTTAAGAAATTAAGAATTAAGCACATGAGTCTCGTCGCGAAGGCAATAAATACAGATTTACAATAAGAAAATATTGGTACCGAAGAATTTCCTGATCTGTAAATTTTAGTACCCGTACGAGCCCTATAATAGCTAATTTACAATTTAGTATTAACTGTACACTTCACATTTTTCTCTTTTGTTAAAAAATCGTTCAGATATATATCACTTCATATTTTGTATTTAAAATTAAATTTAATTTATGAATTAAAAAATGATTTGAATGCAATATTTGTATTAGTCACGTGTGGATTATAATTAAATTAAATGTAACGGGAAAAAAAATCTCGCTATTTAAAATTTTCTATCTTTTTATCTTTATTTCTCAATCCCACTTTCGATAACTAAATTAGATCTTCATTTAAAAGATGTACATTTTTCCCATTTAACTCAATAATTGAGAAAGATGTTTCGAAGAAGATATTTCGTTCCAGATTAATGTCTAAGTTTCTAAAATGTGATATTTTGCATGTATAAAAACAAAGTTTTTTATTAAATTTCTAAAATTCTCCTGCTTTTATGACAGATATTTTTGAATGAGGAAGGTGGGGGGGGGGGGGCGCATTATCAACTGAGTAATATTTCGATTAATGTCAAACAAAATCAATACTTGCAACACAATCTTCAAATATTACATTAACCCTTTGAAGTGTAGAAGTATTTTTATGAAACCATTTAATTTTAATTCGCAAATGACAGAATGACATCAAACTTTTGGGTAATTTTTTTTTCACTTTACTATATATGCAAGATATCGCCCGACTCTTTTTTTTTTATTTCTTTTCTAATACAAAGAAATTTGATTTGAAATTCTGGTATCACTCATTTATTTCAACACTCTAGAAGCAAAATTGCTTGGCTCTTGAAAACCTTAAAAATTGACATAAAATCATGCATAATATATTTTACTTTAAGCATAATGTATGCTCTGAAAATCACTACCTTTTACCATAGGTTGTGTAATATTTAGCTTCATACAAACAGTAATTGAAAGTTAAAAAAAAAAAAAAATCATGAATATTTATAAGAATAAAAAATACGTAGAAGATTCAAAAAATTAGATGCGTGAAATTGATCATGTTGTTATACAACAATATTCTAAAATTCGGATTAACTACATATTGTGATAAACTAGATGTAAAAACGTACATTTCTTCACTGAGGTGGAGCCCTCTTGAACCCCCTGTGTTCTGATTAAATTTAAATTCGTAATTTCCTATTGATTCTGCAAATGATTACATTGAATCTTAGAGTTTATTTTACGCTAAGATTTTTAAGGGTAAGCAATAAATTTTGACATTATATTATCATATCCAAATAGCAGTATTGAGAATAGCAGATATTTATTTATCTGCCATCCTCAAACATCTCTATTTTGATGCGTAAATAACTTATATAAATGTAAAGGAACTATCTAATTTAGAAATCTAAAGCTTTTGTAATTTTTGTTTCCACAAAATACCTTTTAATACCGTTCTATATTTGTAAATCTAAGATCTTATCAAAATATAAATCCTAATCTATTTGGTAACACAACCTTACTAAAATCATCCAAAAATAAGCCTGTTTGGAGATTTATAAAGCTAATGCATAATTGCTTATCATAAATTTTCCACTCAACACTTTCCTTCAATAATCGAACGTTGTTGAAAACTTTTGTACGAAGATGTATACCATCTATAGACTTTAGACTCATAAAACTATATTTTAAAAAATAATAAAATTTGAAAAGATACAGCACAAATTAAAACAAATAGGTTCAATTATTGCTCATTTTCTTCTATAGACAAAATAATTTTTGTGTTGCCTTGTAAATGAATGATAAATTATTTGTGCACCATATTCTGCAATAACAACTTTATAGTAAATCATAGTGATGTACATCAAACTCAATCTCTATATATATTACGCTAACGTATGTTGCACAAAAATAACGATTATTTGTTAATTGTTTAAAGGCAACATCCAAATGAAACACATCTTATGGGTTACAATGCGAAAATCCTTTAGTAAGTTTATGCGATGATAAATTGCATTTATTTATTTTTTGTTCCTTCTCTGCATTTATGGAGCTTCAAAATATCATTATTTTAATTTTTTTCTATTCTTTTTATTAAAATAAATTAATAAAGTCATGAATTTTAAACTTTTCAGTTTCAAATTAAAGTTATGTATTATAAATGAAATGAGTTGAAAGTATTATTATATTTTAAATAATTAATGAAATACGAAAAAATACCACGGGTACAATATATGGCGATTTATTGTTTGCGCTGGGCTAGCATAAAAATAGTGAGTTAATCAGCACAGGTGTCATATATGCACTACGTTGGCACATTATTTTTCTGACGCTAATTTGACGAAGGTTCCCTTTTCAAATACCAGTTACATACATATTTTTAAACTAATTTCTATTATTTTAAAAGGGAAATAATAATTTGGAAAAAATCTTTATTTAATAATCATAGAATAAAACAGTTTATATCATTTTAAAAAAGAAAAAATAAGCAAACAACCAGTTTATTAGTAAATAAATAACAATAGCCGGGTTACCATGTCAGGCAGATATAGTAATTGCCATTTGTTGCAATCGCGGCAATGCGTTGCGCATATGGCAACTGTGTCTATTTCTCTAGCATAATCTTCTAATTTGGCAAAAAAAAATGAGCATTTAAAATAAATTATGAATAAAAACAGTATGATTTAATGCTTAGTATACAGTCAATGGAGACCAAATTGGTCGTCAAGGGCGGCTAATATCTTTAAATTATCATTAAAATACACAGCAAACGTTTTTCTCCGGAAATCGTAATGCAAGGAATTCTTTTCAGTTATCATGTAAATAAACCGAAAATCGAATAAGGAGAAATGGAAAGAAAAAATAGAAAAAGTTTAAAACGTAATGTTACTAACATAATATGCGTCTACGCAAAATAACAAAGCTATATTGCATATTAAATTATTAAAAGTTAACTAACCTTGTATAGCTCCTTACAGATTTTCTGTTTGATTTTTCGTAATTGGAATTATTTAAATAATTTATTTTTTATCGGGTATGAAATGCTTTGCTAAGTAACTGACATGCGAAAAAAAAATGAATTAGGTATCATGTCAAATACATAAATTGATAAAATGAAATATTTTATATTACTGGAAAATATGTCTAAAGTTGCACGAAAAATTATACACACCTAATAAAAAAATTGACGAAATTTCGAAAATTAGGAATAGATTAAGACATTATTTGGAACTTAAAAACATCCAGAATTCACCACCATTTAAATACTTCAAACGTATCCTTTGAACAAATAAAAATGGAAAAATCGTTTGAGATGCCATAGAAAAGCATTATTGCGCAAAATAACATTTTCTATATTTTACGAACGAATGAACCAAATATAGCAAAGCATTACACCGCTAAATCGGAGTATCCCACCAACATACCCATTTAATTTTAAGTCAATAGGATGCTTTTTGAGGGAATTATGACGGAACAGATAAGCACACAGACACCAAAAAATTTCGTGTATCCACAGTATGCCTTCACTGACGTTTCGGCAATAAATACGTATAGTTAGTTAATAATAATGCATATTAATGCAAATGTATAATGTAATGTGCAAATATAAATGAAATAATAATGCATAATTAACTAATAATTATCTATACTTATGCATGCTATTAACCATTTAACTAATCTTTTTTTTTTTTTTTAATGAAAACTTTTCAATGATACCTATTTTTTAATGTCTTTTACAGAATTTTTAATCTTTTATCTCCAGTTTTTCAAAAGTGAAATTTTTGCCTAATTGAATCAGAATAATGTTAGGATTAAATAATGCGAAATTTACAATGTAAAATTATTGGTGACAATTATAAAACATGATTGGCAAAAAAAACTTTGCCCGTATAAGATACGGGAAAATCAGGAAAATGGTTAATCTTGACATATTTGTTTTCGGCCGAAAATAGGAGAATTCGGTTTTGGACTTTAAAACCTGCTTCAGTTGCATATTCACAGTATCCGCAAAGAAACTCTTCGGGAGGGTTGAATTCTGATAGGGATTGGCCGACGCGTTTTCACGTAACTTGGCGATAATTATACTTGGCGTAGCAATAGACGCTTCCGTCGAGTTTGATTTCCTTCGGAGCCGAGTACAAAGTAAAAATTTGTGTTTAAAAACTTCTAAAGAGTACAGCTTTCAGTAAGACACGTTCCATCCAATGCAATGCTGCAAGAGAAAAGCTACTTTGTACTCGGTTCGGAAGGAAATCAAAGTCCTCGACGGAAGCATCTATCGCTCGCCAAGTATAATTATCGCCAAGTTACGTGAAAACGCGTCGGCCAATCCCTATCAGAATTCAACCCTCTCGAAGAGTTTCTTTGCGGATACTGTGAATATGCGTTTCAGTCGATCCTCATTTCAAATACAGAGATTGCTATTTTACGGAATTTCTGGTACTAAAAACTTCTTAAATCCCCTGAGTTCTTTGATGTGTACGAGTCATTAGTGGCTCGTCAGGGTGTGCTGCATCATTTTTTTCACACCCCCAAAACTGCATGGTAATTTCAGTTTTTTTTAAATCATCAAAATCTGTCAAATAAGTAATATAAAAGATTCTGGTTATGGAGCTGCTTAACACCAAAAATACCATGAAAATCAAAATTCTGGTGTGAAAAAAAAAAAAAAAAAAAAAAAAAAAAAAAAAAAAAAAATTAACGTAACTTTCCGATAGTTCTAGAATTAAGAGCACACAATAGTCACAGAAAAATTACTCAAAAAGACCCGGATGACCATGTAAAGTCTATGGGAGCGTTCTTTTCTAATATCTCGCTCAAATTTTAATATTTTTGCATGATTTTTTTGCACAAGATAGCTGAGGGCAATCCACAACCGGGCTAGTTTTTACTTTTTCAATTTTTGTTTCAGATTTTCTTTAAAAAATTACTTTAACTTTCGAAACCGGTTTAAACCGGTTCTGAAACTGAAACAATCGTAATATAAAAAATATATAACCAAAATCGAAAAAGTAAAAACTAGCCCGGTTGTGGATTGCCCTCAGCTATCTTGTGCAAAAAAATCATGCAAAAATATTAAAATTTGAGCGAGATATTAGAAAAGAACGCTCCCATAGACTTTACATGGTCATCCGGGTCTTTTTGTGTACTTTTTCTGTGACTATTCTGGGCTCTTCAGAGTATTTTTCGCTATTGATGGTCAAGCTAGTCTTTTAGCCAGCTTGCTCACATGAGTGAAGAAAACTTTGGAAACAAAGTAATACTATAAATTTTATTTTTAATTATTTATCTATTAATTTTTTTCGGTGGCGATGATTTAAATGCAATTCTTTAAATGCATTTAATATCTCATTGAGTTGCATCGGCGATAAAAGATAAACTCGTAATTTAGAGTTCGTACGCATTACGTATTTAGGGAAATTGAGCTGTTTTAGTACTAGGAATTTCGCAAAGTACACGTCTCTATATCTGAAGATCGATTTTATTATTATTATTATTAAGTAAGGCAAACATATTTGTGCGAAAACTCTCTAACAGGTTCTTTTTTAAAAATACGCTGAATGAAAAACAACTTCAATTCAAATTAATGCAAAGATTACATTTCTGATTTTATTTTATAATTTGTACGCTTCAAGGGCCTTTTATAAGGCCATTGAAGAATTTTCGTTAAGTATTATCTGCCTTATTTAATAAAAAATAAATCTATCTTTAAATTATGAGATACGGAATTTCTGTTACTAAAACATCTTAAAAACTCCTGGATCACTTGAAAAGTACAAACACTGTGCTTTGGAACCACCTAATCGTGCTTCTTTACAAGATTTCGCTATGGATAAACGCTGGTTCATTAACCAGCTTGATTGCATGATTAGCAAGACTTTATATATCAAAGGTGACCGGCAAATGTTACAAATTGTATTTTAAGTATCTTACTTATTAATTTTTCCTGTTAGGATGATTTAAATGTGATCTCTAAAACATGTTTAATATCTTACTGAGTTTCATCGGCACAGAAGTCGTATGCTTCCTTGAATTTTCCGATCTATGTATTCTTCTTCACTAAAATTTTTTGCAGAAAATTCCATGTCAAATAAGACAAAGTTTCAAGAGTTTAATATAGAATTATTTTCCTACATAGAAATTGCTCCTGGAAAAATCCCCGAAGCTTACAAACCCTGTCGGCAATAATGCTCGTATTTGTTTTAAATATTATTAACCCCTTCGTGAAGAGAGCATTGTGCTTAATTTTTAATCTCTTAGCACCGATTTTCCAAAACGGAAAATTTTCTGTAGTTGAATCGCTAAAATCCTCCGATTAAATAATTTAAATTAACAATAAAAATTAATTAGTGGGCATAATGAAGGATTATGAACACCTTTTACTCCTTGAGTAGAGGCTGAATGTATTTTATCCCACCTAATTTAAACGAGATTCACTGAATTATTATGTAATAAATATGCAAAATATTTAACTGAATTTTCTATTTTCAAAAATTCAGAAGTGTAATTGTGTGTGCCTCAAAGAGTTATATAGGTATTTATTTATTGAATCACCCTTTATCACTTAAATTCGTATACTCAGAAAATACATTGTAGAAAATTGTTGTACAGTTGCGGAAAATAAAAAGTTAACACCCTCTATTCTGCAACAAATTATAATAGAAGGGGGTAACATACCAAACGACTGGGAAAAAAGTTTACTTTTAAATAAAGTGCATAAAATTTTCGTATGGGGCCACATACAATTTTAATCCGTTTCTCAATAGCAGCACCCAATTTTGACAATATATTTCAAATCATCTTTTCAAATTATGCCTAGAAACTAACTATAAATTCATCTGGATAACAAGTATTTAAATTATAAACATTCAAAATTAATGTTAAAATCAATGTTCAAAAGTTTCAAATGTTTAAAATTTCAAAATTAATGTTAAAATCAGATAATCTTTTAAATAAGGGTGATTTGATTATCCTAATGTGGGATTATAATACAAAAAAGGCCGAATATAAGTACATTGAATTTGCAATTCGAAAAAATGTGTATATGAGTTTCAACTTACCATTTTTTGGATAGATTTGTATTTATTTTGTCCTCCTTTTTATGGATCCTCAATTTCAATTTTTCCTTCCAGAAAGTTTCCAATTTATGCTTTAAAAATATCAAATTGACGGTTGAAATGTTGTTCTGTGATCTGCAGAAAAGCATAATTTGGAAAAATATACGTTTAATTGACTGTATTGAAACATTTGGGGTGGCAATAATCGACACATAGTAAGCAAGTGAAATGGCCCTATTGGAAAGAAATAATAAACTTACAAAAGTGACATAGTCATTCCACAGCATCGAGTACTCTATTTTAATGGTGACATCATAATGGCTCATTTTAAAATATAGTGCAACCTCGTTTAATCGATATAATTGGTACCGCTAGTACCTTGGAAATCGGAACTATCGGTTAATAGAGTTTGTACAGGGTGTCCAGTAAATAACTGACCCATTTTGAACTTAAATAACAAATAAACGGTTTGAGATAAAAATGCGCGCTTTGCTGCATTATTATTAGAAAATCAATAAATTTTTAAACATGTACTTTGTTAATATAGTTTAAATTTCGGACAAAAAATATCGCGTTGGCGGCAACAGGCTGTTTGAATACAGACATGATTTAATTTTCATAGATATGAGATTTCCGGCTGAATCTGAATATTTATGTTGCCGAATCTAATTTTATATGTTGAATAGACTCTCCACTCAGCTTCAGAAATAGGGTACGTTGGTGGGAAAGTGATTTAAAATAATATTTATGATTGAACCATCTGTATCATACTTCACCTCCTCAGTCTTGAGACTGAGATATTATTTTAAATATTATTATATTACATTAACAAAGTGCATATTTTAACCCTTTCCGGCACGGGCAAAATATGTAATAAAATGAGAAATTATTGACTGACACCGGAATTCACAAACGGATTTTTTTAGATATTTTGAAATCCCTAATTTAAGCTTATGTTGTAAAAGCAAAATTTTAGTAAAATATTACTGGTGCCGTTTGCAAGTTTGGAATAAAAATTAGGTATCCCAGACCGGGCACAGTGTGATGGAAAGGGTTAAAATTTATTTATATTCTAATAACAATACAGCAAGCCGCGCATTTTTATCTCAAACAGTTTTTTTCTTATTTACATTCAAAATGGGTCAGTCATTTACTGGACACCCGGTATATAAAGCAGGGTTCGTAAGCTTTAAGGATCTTTTACCAGAATGTTTGAAAAGTAATATTTTCCCGATCTAATGAGAAAATTTCTAGTTTTAGATATAGCCATCATATCAGTAATTTACGAATTTTCTGGTGCATGACCATCTAAAATCCCAGGAATCCCCTGTTGCGTACGAACCCTGTAAAGGCTCGTCATGCTCGCAAATTCAACATCTCTTTGACTAAAAAACAAAAGAACATTTTTTAAATACTAAAAATAAATGTATAAATTTATGTTGAACAGCTCAACAAATTTTAAAAGGAAATAAATCTTCTACACTGTTGGCAATCGTTTTCGGGGATGTAATTATATCCGAAAACACATGGAACCTAGTGATCAACAAATCACTTGCCCACTGAAAGCAAAATCAGGTTTCGTTATCGGCTCTGTTAACGGAAAAGTCGATTAACCGCGCTTCTTTTAATCGCCGAAGAAATGGAATAAAAACTATACAATGATAATGAATTCGAAGAAATATCATTTATAATTTTATCATTATACACTCAACATAATTTTAAAAGTCTGCGAAAATGAATTAATAAGATTTTCAATTTTCTTTGCGTCTGCAGAGAAAAAATAGTTTGAATTCTTAAAGAATTTTTTTTTTCAAAATTTATATCATAATGAATTCAGGAAAAATAATTTTTTCATATATATTTTTATGAATTTTTTATTTAATAGTAAGGCGGTAATATCGCGTTTAGGAATTAATAAGTTTTCATATTTTTTACTTACCCATCTTACGTAGTATAGGGTAAGTCTTGGAATCGTTTTGAAAATCGAAAAAAAAATTTTGACGGATTTACAAGTTTTCGACATTGGAGATTTCGAAAAACATATTTTTAGAAAAAAAAAATTTGCCGTCCGTCTGTCTGTCTGTCTGTAAACGCTCTATCTCCCGAACGAATTGAGATAGAGACTTGAAATTTTGTATGTAGTTAGTATGTAAGAATGGAATGGAGCCTATTTAACATCAGTAACCTCGATTATCCGGAACTGTTTTTTTCGGACTCTCGAAAAATTCGTTCTGATGAAAGATATATAAAAATTTTCGAATTTTTTTATTTTAAGGAGTGATCGTAAAAGGCAATAAAATAACACAAATTTTGCACAAAGAACGAAATTGGTCGAATTATGAGTTGCCGAGATAGCTGTAATCGTGTTTTCCACATTCTTCGATTTTTCATTACCCTGTATTTCATTCAAATTTCAATTCAAAGATATATTTTAATTGGAAATGAGACACTTAATCCGACGCAATAAACTGTTAGCTAATAAGATTATTATTTTTGGAGTTATAAGGATGTTTCTTTTTCGCAACTCAGTACTACTTGAGTAGTTAAGCGTGTTGTATAATTTATCGAAAGAGATTCATCAGCAACTCATTGATACAGCATTACTATGCACAATAAAAATATAAATACACGTTTAAATTTTGTTTTGGAATTGCAATCCATTTTATAAATAGTTTTCAAATGTATTATTTTCATATATTATATATGCATATATATGATGGGTAAGTATTACGGTGGCCCCCAACGACTAGTTTTTTATATGAAGAGAAGAAATACTTATTTTTATAAAAGAATTTTTTTCTTAGAGCATATATAAAATGAAATTCAATATAAAGAGTACTTCAATGAAAGCAACAGTAAAAAAACACCCTGTTTTTAAAAGTTGCGTTCCTTAAAAAGTATACTTCAAGAACATCCAATCTCACCATTTAATTGTGTTTATTTGAAAATATTTTATAGTATATTTCTTCTTTTTAAAAATGCAATTTTCAAAAAATATAGGCATGAGAACGTGACATTTTAAAAACTTTTGTACATTGAAATATATTAATCTTTATGGGCATCGATCTGAATTATTAAGTAAAATAGAATAGGCTCTTCTTTAAAATGGAGATTTAATTAAATTACATAAAAACATGACATGAAAAAAGAGGGACTTTTCCGTTATAACGCGTTCGAAGGATCATCGTTTGTAATTTTATTGTTACTCGAAATACATTTTTAAACAGCCAGAGAAGTAAATTAAAAAAGCTTTCACTTTTTTAAACTTTCGAAAAAGAAAAAAATGATTAATAGAATCATTTTAGTACTTATCAAACGCTTGCTTTTCATACAGGATTCGCCACTAGATTGCAATTGTATTTAGTGAATAATCGCTGGCATTTTGATTGTCAGTACAATTTCTATATTTTAACAGATTTGTTCACTGCATTTCACCAATATTTTGTTACAGTTAGCATTTCTTTTATGGGAGAAAGATAAATTCAAATGCGTACTTCAAGTTTATATAAAACAGTTTTTAAAAATAATTTATAAATACTTTTCCCAAGAATAATACTTTGTCACTTTTCTTTGTTGCTTATTTACTCTTTTGTTATCCGCTCGAACATTATCCTCTTCGTGACGAGAGCCTTTTACGAAATATTTAATGCTTTGGCACCAGTTTTTCAAAAACAGAAATTTGTGACATATTAAATCGAGAAAATGCTTTGATTAAATAAGACAAATTTAACTCGTAGGGATAAACGAGAACATTGAGCACTTTTTGCGACACGTATACGAGTCGCTCGTACCCAAGGGGTTAAATCTCTATTTTTAGATGATTTTTTTTTTTTTTAAAAGAAAAGCAACTGACATGGGAACAAACATATCACATTAATAAAGCTGAAACTAGGGAGATTTTTCGTTTTATTTGTAGATAGTTATAGGCAAAAAACCTACAGCATTACAGAAAATAGATTTTTTCCTAAGCTAAGTCATTGTATTTGTTTATATTTTTCTTTTCACTTTCTTCTGTCTTTAAACAGGAGCGTATTAAATTCTTGAAAAAATTCGACTTTCGGTTTTCGATGGATTTAGGCGTTTTAGAAGGTCCTCAGTCCGATTTGATAGTTTTTTGAAAATGTCTGTTTTGAATTCGATTAATGGAAAAATAGAACTTTTGTCCAGTTTTCACTTGACCAGACTTTGTGTTCCATGGAAAATACCAGAAGGGTACGTCGGTATTTTCTGTACCTCCTGAAAATTTTTTAACACCGACTCTTCCATAAAGTTTTGTATCACGTCAGCATCATAACACGGTAGACAAACTTATTCCAGCAATATTTTCACTAAATCGCAGTATATTGCAACGGAATTTTCATGCGGATTATCAATGATTTTTCTCCTGATAAATCTGTCTACAAGAATAGTAATTTTCCAGGGTCTCCCGGACCTCTGAAAGTCCTGAAAGCCATGGGCCCGACGGATTACTATTTGTTCCGCCCTATGCGGTACTCTCTTGAATGTGTTAAGCTGGCTTCAAAAAAGGCTTGTGAGAGTCACCTTGTTCAGTTTTTTGCCCAGAACTCTCAGAAATTCTACAGTGACATAATTATTGTTTTACCAGAAAAATGGCAAAAGGTCATCGAACAAAATAGCACATAAATTTTGATTAGTTTTTTTAATTTATATAAATAAATTCACGAAAAAAGGCGCACTTACTTTTTCCCCAACCCGATATCATTCAAAAATTCTTAAAAATACAGTACAAAATTCAAACACTTAAATTTCGACTTTCCAGAAGCGGTATTCAAGAAAGGAGGGAAAACAGTAAAATGTCTTGACAAAATTTTTTTGTTACTGAATTTTAACTCATGTCTGTGTACAGAATAAAGGAAAAAAATTCTCAATAATAAACCTAAATTAACCCTTTACGGG
Source organism: Maratus speculifer (assembly GCA_964019185.1). Lineage (NCBI taxonomy): Eukaryota > Metazoa > Arthropoda > Arachnida > Araneae > Salticidae > Maratus > Maratus speculifer. The sequence goes on from CAXHSM010000002.1 coordinate 956,447, forward strand.
GCAGGACAAATTCATTGCTTAAATGTTGAAATTAATAACTGTCACCGGAATTTGAAAACAACTTTGTTTGTAAATTAAACAAAAGCTATATTTCACGCATTCAATAAATCTTATTTTTTTTAAAACAAAATTCCGGTGCCAATGTGGTTTTTGGGAATAAAAATTAAGTGGTATATCTATGAAACCAGCGCCCCGCAAGGGGTTAATAGTACTGCGCACATTAATTGAAATGTTCAATAGTAAAGAGTTAAGAAAACCACAATTCGTTCTTACATCGCATGCTCGCTCAAATAAATGTTTTTTATTTTACTTTTTCTTTTATTATGATTTATTTAATGTAAATCACTATTTAACTCAGTATTAACAGCTGTGATAAGCAATTTTTTATACATAAACATTTTAAAATTTTATTTTTGTGTTTAAAATACACTGTCGCAGACAGACACATCGCATTACATGCTTCAACGTTGCGTTCGTAATTAAGTAAATACGTAGCACCTATAGTCAGGGCCTGATTATCAACGGGGCACTCTCCCACCAGAAAAAGTAAATAGAAATTTTTTCCTTATTCATGATAGTAATTTTGACTGAAAAGGGCGTTTAAACAAGGCGAAAATTTCTATGTAATTTTACTGGGGAGAGAGTGCCCCGTTAGTAATCAGGCTCTGCCTATAGTTGTCGTTCAGTCCATCCGTGCTCATATAATAACACAAAAACTACCCAACCGAAATGTTAAAATTTAAAATATATAATTATTACATTATTATATTTTTTCGAATCATTTGAAATTTTATGAAAATCGGATACATAGATCAATTATAGGGACAATCAAAACTATTCCGTTACATTACGGTCAATGGGGAATGAGTTTCAAATGCATTTTAATCGTTTGAAATTTAAAATACCTAATCATTACGTAATTTTTTCAAATTATTTCAAATTCTATGAAAATCGGATGCATAGATCAATTACAGGGACAATCAAAACTATTTCGTTACATTACGGTCAATGGGGAAAAATGTTTCAAATGCATTTTAAATGGTGTTACACTCATTCGAATATATTAAAACTAATATGCATCTGTAAAGTACATACTATAATATACATTTTGCATAATCTGTGGTGCAAAGAACATTTGTTATTGATTTACAAGCCCACACAAAAGTATTCCATTGCATAATGGTATAGGGTTATAACATTGTTTGGTGCGCATTTTAATTGTAATTAACTATTTACAATTTTATGAGATTGATATATGAGAGTGATATTTTAAAAACTTCGTTATCGTAAGAACGCACCTTATTTGCTACGCTTCACGTGCAATTTCCAACTTGTTTCATAAAAGAAGGCAAATAATTTCTTGTGAAAACTCTGGTAAATGTTCTCTATGCAAAATACGTGCAGCGAAAAAGAAATTGAATGCGAAGTATTATTTATTATAGAGCCTGTATTGAAATTAATCCAAGGATTAAACATATGACTAAAAAGGATTTTAAACCCAAAGTGTCGGACGGTTTTGGAAATTTTATTTTCAGAATTTTATTTATTAATTTTTCATCAAGTAAAAATATTTCTTTCAAAATTTATGGTGTGAAGTTGAAATTGGGGAGACCAAACTGGCAACTCTGGTATATGATCCCCCAGTTATGGAGCTGAAACACAAGAACTACCGTGAGTCGTCATTTTGACCGCTACTTCATGAATATATTTCGGTTCAACTAGAGATTTGATTATGAAATATGGGTACTACTCTGTTATCCAGTCGACCAAAATACTATCGCCAAATTATAAGATTAAATGCCAATAGTGGATGATCGTGAATCTCAATTCAATGAAATTAAATACGATTCACATGTTTAAAATATCATTAAGGGATTTTTATTTCGACTTTTTATTTGTATTTTTATTAATATTCTACTAATTATTTGTTTTTCCGTTATTTAAAATGATAAAAATTACGTCAATATGTATAATTTGGCTATTAGTTTGGCGATTTGTATAATTTGGCGAAATCGGTCGACGGGATAACAGAGTAGTACCGAAATATGTTTCAACGACACAAAAACATTAAATGATAAAATTAAACTGTGTTAAATAAATCTTCTGGTGTGAAATATTTTTTAAAACATGACTCGAATTTCCGTTAGTTCTAATGTTAAGCGTATTTCATTACAACATTTCTCTGTTAATGGTCATGCTGATACTTTAGCCAGATTTATTTCGAGACTGAAAAAGTTTTTTGAGGCGATAACATACTGCGATGTTCTAAATATTATTTATAATACATTATCACATTAAAGTATTATAAATATTATTTATAATACTTTATTTTTTTGCGGTGAGAATGATTTAAATGTAATACCTTAAATGCGTCTGATATCTTATTGAGTTGAATCGACAATAATGGATGAACTCGTACTGCAGAGTTCGTACTTATCAAGTATTTAGGGAATTTTAGGCGTTTTCTTATCAGAAATTTCGCACAGCACTGGTTTCTTTACCGGAAGATCGATTTTTTAGGTGCGTTCGTAATTATGTAAATACGTAGCACCTATATAGTTGTCGTTTAGTCCGTCCGTCATTCCGTCCGCATATAACAACGCAAAAACTACCCTACCGAATCGTTTGAAATTTAAAATATATAATTTTTACATAATTTTGTCGAGTCGTTTCAAATTTTATGAAAATAGGATGCATAGATAAATTACAGGGACAATCAAAAGTATTCCGTTACATTACGGTCAATGGGGGAAAAGTTTCAAATGCATTTTAATCGTTTGAAATTTAAAATGCTTAATTATTACATAATTTTGTCCAATTATTTCAAGTTTTATCAAAATCGGATGCATAGTTAAATTACAAGGGCAATAAAAATTAGTCTGTTACATTACGGTGAATAGGGGGAAAATGTTTTAAATGCATTTTAACAGTGTTACACTCATTCGAACATAATAAAATTGATATGTATCTATAAAGTACATATTATTATATGCATTTTTCATAATCTGTGGTGAAAAGAACATTTGTTATTGATTTACAAGGCCACACTAAAGTATTCCATTACATAATGTGTAGGGAGAACATTGTCTGGTGCGCATTTTAATTGTAATTAAGTATTTACAATTTAATGAGATTGATATTTTTAAAACTTCGTTATCGTACGAACGGACCTCATTTGCTAGGGTTTACGTGCAATTTCCAACTTGGTTCATTAAAGAAGCAAATAATTTCTTTGCGAAAACTCTGGTAAATGTTCTTTTTGCAAAACACGTGCAACGAAAAAAAATTGAATGCGAATAGTATTTATTATAGAGCCTCTATTCAAATCAATGCAAGGATTAAACATTGCATGACTAACAAGGCTTTAAAACCCAAAGTGGCGGACGGTTTTGGAAATCGGAATTGCTGCTACTAAAACATCTAAAATCTCCACGATCCCCTAAAGGGTACTAACACTGTTCTTTGTACAATGGACCAAAGCACATATTGGTACAACTGGTAACGAGAGAGCAGACTCCTTGGCCAAGGCAGCAGTTTCAAGAGACTTACCAATAACGCAAATAAACAATCCAACAACACTAGTAAAACGTCTCTTACAAGATAAAATGCGAAAAGACTGGCAGTCACTATGGTCCTCTTCCACCAAGGGACGATTCACATATAAAATCATAAATAAAGTGGACCCAGACTTTATATGCGACAAAATAATTTTACCATATTTTCTTAGTGCACATGGTAGTTTCCCAAGTTTCGTATTTAAAATAGGTAAACGAAACCCTCCGAATTGCCCACGTGGAAAGGGAATTGGTGATCCAATACATTATCTATGTAAAAAATGCTTTTTGCTGAACTATTCCTTCCCTTTTGATAGACGAAAAACTCTTAGACAAAATCTCCTGCAAACTTTATTTAAACCAGAAAATTTCACAAAATTAAAAGACACTTACAATCAATTGAATAAACTGTTTTCTTGTATTAACAAAGACATTTAACTATAGACTTTCAGTTAAGTTGAAATTTAACATACATAATTGTCTGTCGACAATTTAACGTATGTAGCTTCAATTTTAGTTTGTATGAAATTCTGTAATCAGCATATTGAATTATTCGCATCATTTGTCAGTACTCACGATTTCCAACTCTAAGGTATTTTCAGAGGGAAAAAAATCCTCAATTAACTTTTATTAACTATATTTATGTATTCAAATTCTAATTTAAATTGGAAATTGTCAGTCATTCCCATATTTGTCTAAATGTATTCATGTATATATATTTGCGATTAAGCATCTATGAAATGTATAATACCAGGTTCGCCCTGAAAAAATAGGGTAACCTATTGTGAATTAATTGTATATATATATTTTTTCTTTTTTTTTCTTTAAGTTTTAAAAAATGGGTTAGGGTTGTTTGGATGGATGTTTCCCCTCGTGAGCATTAAGTTCCTATACCGAAAGGTTGGCTGTCCACGAGTGGGTGATTTCAAAGCCTTTCAAAGCCATCTGAACGTGTCTCATTAAAAGTGTTCGCTGAATAAACAAGCTGGTTCATTAACCAGCTTGATTGCGTGATTAGCAAGATTTAAAATATCAAAGATACTGGACAATTTTACAAATGATATTTTTAATATCTTACTTATTAATTTTTCCGGTTAGGATAATTTAAATGTGATCTCTAAAATATGTTTAATATTTTATTGAGTTTCATCGGCACAGGGTTCGTATGCCTCCAAGAATTTTCCGATCTATAAATTCTTCGGTACCAATATTTTTTTTTTTTTTCAGAAAATTCCATATCAAATTAGACAAAGTTTCGCGAGTTTAATATAGAATTATTTTCTTACATAGAAATACTGATATTGATCCTGGAATATTCCCCAAAGCTTACGAACGCTGTCGGCAATAATGTATAAGCTCGTATTTGTTTTGAATATTATTAACCCCTTTGGGATTAATTTTTAATCTTCTAGCACCAATTTTTCAAAACAGAAAATCTTCTGTACTTGAATTGGAAAAAATCCTGTGATTAAATAAGTTAAATTTTACAATGAAAATTAATTAATGGGAATAACGAAGAATTATGAGCACCTTAATCCATTGAGTGGCGGCTGAATATAATTTACCCCGCCTAATTTAAACAAGATTCGCAACAAAAATATTTAACTGAAATTTCTATTTTCAACAATTTCGAAGTGTGTGCCTCAAAGATCAGGTCTTTATTTATTGAATACCATTTATCAATTAAATTCGCAAATTCAGAAAATACATTTAAAAAATTGGTTTATAGGCGTGGAAAATAAAAAGTTAATATTCCCTATTCTGCTACAGAAGAGAGTAATATACGAAACGATTGGAAGTAAAGTTTACTTTTAAATGATGTACATAACATTTGCGCATGGGGACATCCTTAACCCTTTAATTCCCGTGATAAAACACGTTCTATAAATTATGTAGTTCAGAAAATCTGACTTTAAACCAGAAAAATTCAATGTCTAATTTTGGTTTATTTAAATACAGGATGTCTGTTATTAAATTAAATCAAATATTGCTATTTTAATTTTCTGATGGGAATTGGGATATACGAATTAAAATATCTCAAAATATGCCGGGCAGTTTGGGATCTAGAGGGTTAATTCAAACCCTTTTCTCAATAGCAACACCCAATTTTGATATTATATTTCAAATCATCTTTTTAAATTATGCTTAGAAACAAAGTTTAAAATATTTGAATTATAAACAATCAAAATTAATGATAAAATCAATGTTCATTATTGAAAATTAATGTTAAAATCAGACAATGTTTAAAATAAATTAATTATGTTAAACTACATTTTCATATTTTTTTATTAATATATTCTGAAATTATTATCTTAATGTTATAATTTTTTGCGTTAATTATAATACTAAAAACTCAAACATAAATGCATTGAATTTACAATTTGAAAATTTTATGCAGTTAAAATTCGAAATTTTTTTTAATTACAAACTACCTTTTGTATATAATATTTATATCCTGTTTTATACGAATCCTCAATTTCTATATTTTCGTCCAAAAAGCTTCCAATTTCTGTTTTTAAAACTTAAAAATGATTGTTGAAAGGACTGTTTGTATTCCGCAGAAAAGCATAATTTGAAAAACACATAATTCCTTTTAATGAAGCATTTCGGCTGGCAATAATTGAAACATAGTACGTGAGTGAGATGGCCTTATCGACCAGAAATAATACGCTATCAAAAGTGACATAGTCATTCCAAAGCATTTCAACAACCGAATACCGTACTTCAATGACAGAGCTCTAAAATGGGCTCATTTTAAAATACACCTTGATTAACCGAGCTATTTGGGACAGCCTCAGTTATCGGAAATATCGGTTAATGAAAATTGTATATAAAACCTCGCCATGCTCGCAAATTGAACATTGCTTTGACAAAATTAATTCATCTATAAACTCTTTGAATTTGTACTAGTACTTAGGCAAATACATCATTTAGAATTTCTATCTTCAACAATTATTAAAATAAAAACTTAGTTTATTTTAGTACAAGGAAAAGGTAAAAAAAATAAAAATACATTTACTTAATTAAAGTTATTTATACCCAGGTAAATTGCTAACATGCACATACAACTTGTTTTAGACGATAACACATTATGATATTGATAATAGTATATTCATTTACTTCAAAATGTAAATGAATTGATGATTTTTTAATGTCATCTGTGACTGAACAATTTTGAATTTTCATTCCAGTCATGAATGTATTTGAATTTCATATTTGGGCACATACATTTCAACCTACAATCGTTATTTTATGGTATATCTGTACGCCCCTGGATTATTTGTGCCTTACAGTTTTGTTTTATTGCTGTCTCATACCTCCCTATTAATGGGGAGGTATGGGATTCATTTGAAACTTACAATTTCCTTAATTACAAAATAACTTTTGCATGTTGTGTTTCTAAATTGATTAGGGAGATTCAAAAGTGCTTCATCTTGCACTGTATATAATTGAATTTTTACTTACCCATCATACGTAGTATAGGGTAAGTCTTGCAATTGTTTTGAAAATCGAAATTTTTTGTGACGGATTTACACGTTTTTTGACGGGTTTACACTGGAGATTTCGAAAAACATTTTTAGAAAAAAAAAATTGCCGTCCGTCTGTATGTCAGTCTGTATGTCTGTAATATTTGTCAGTCTGTATGTCTGTAAACGCTCCATCTCACGAACAAATTGAGATAGAGACTTGAAATTTTGTATGTACTTAATATGTAAGAATGGGACGAAGCCTATTGAATATCAGCAACCTCAATTATCCGGAACTATTTTTTCCGGATTCTCGAAAAATTCGTTCTGATGAAAGGTATATAAAAATTTTCGGATTTTTTTATTTTAAGGAATGCATGTAAAAGGCAATAAAAAACACAAATTTTGCATAAAGAACGAAGTCGATCGGATTATTAGTTGTTGAGATATTTGAAATCCTGTTTTCCACATTCTTCGATTTTTCATGATCCTGTATTTCATTCAAATTTCAATTCAGAGGTATATTTTAAATGAAAATGAGACGCTTAATCCGACGCAGCAAACTGTTAGTTGATAGAATTATTATTTTTGGAGTTATAAGGATGTTTCTTTTACGTAGTTTGGTACTTCTTGAGTAGTTTGGCGTTTTATATAATTTGTTGAAATTGGTGCATCAGCAATTCATTAATAGAGTATTACTATGTGTATTAACAACATTTAAATTTAGTTTTGGAATTGAAATACATTGTATAAATAGTTTTCACATATTTTATTTTCATATGCATATAAATGATGGGTAAGTATTAAGGTGGCCTCCAACGACTAGTTTATTTTTGTGTCAAAAAAAGTTGATTTTTTTTACTTTTGTAAAAAATAGTGTCCCACACCACCCCATTCTCCCTTATTTACTTATTTTTTCGTTATTATTGTTTTGCATACCTCAAACGCACAGCAAATACAAATATATTTGCTATTCGCCTGAAATAACATTAATGCATTTAATACATTTCATATACTATTAAATAAACTTCTATCATAAAATATATAAAATCAAACAACAATTTCTGCTCTAATAACATTTATCAGTTTTCGAAATCAAGGTATAATTAAATATTGCAAATTGACTGGTATCCGTTAGTTTTACGCAGCTTTAATATCCATTAACAATATATCAAACTAAAACAGAGTTGCTTTAATTTGTCATACAGTATTGAGCAACAATGGCGCCCTCATTCGTAAATTCCAAATATGCTTCACCAGATCTCAACCATTGATTCATTTGCATTTCTGGGAAATTCCCGGGAGTTTCAATTTGATTAAGTTGTCATTTATTTGTTCTTTTTAAAAAGTTGATACTAAGTGGTAGAAATGTAAATACCCTTTGCACTTGCAATAAACTCGTGTCTTTGTTTGAATTGCAAAATGAATGGTCTTAGCTGATATTTTAAATTTTATTATAGTGTTGATTTATAAAATGTGTTATCTAGATACCAAATAATTTAAAAGTTAAGATTAACAAAAAAGTAAAAAAAAAAGGCAATAGCAACCCTCCTTAAAAAAAAAAAAAAAAAAAAAAAAAAATCTGTGTACCATTTTTTATGTAATTTTATTATTTAATGTATACATGTGGACGGTTTTGATCAAAAAAATTAAAAATGTAAAAAAGAATACGTAAAAATCTGACACATTTTCCAAACTATTTTACTTACATACGTACTTCAAATAAATTATCAATAACTGTAGAATACAAATAATTTTAATATTCTTGTATTCCAGAGTATATTTCAGCCTGTCTCATTTGTGTATTTAAATAAATATCCATTTTAAACAAGATTTTGTTTTAAATTTTATGTGTTTTTTCAATATAGTTTTTACTTGATTTCACTCTGTATTCACTTCGAGGTTCCTTGGCCAGATTTTTTTTAATGCATGACTTTTTCGTTGACAAGACTTTACATATAAATAAAATTTCATGTTAATAAATATTTGATTGAAAAGAAAAATTATTTCATTAAAAACACATTTTACTGTTTTTCAAAATTGTTTATTGAAATAATAAAAAACGAAAAACTTGTCTCCCCCTCCCCCCAATCTAGTCAAAAAATGCTTTTTGTACTTTCTCAAAAATCAGCCTGAATGCAAAAGGGCATGAAAAATCATTTTTCAATCATACGAGTTGATTTTTCTTAGCTGTTTCTTTTTTCCAAGCTAATCAAAGTTTTAAAATGTATTTCATGATTAAAAAATTTCTCTTTGAAACAAACCCATTGCATAATAGACTTAAAAAAGAAAAAAAACAATTGCCGATAGAGAAATTCTACTTACCCTTTTTGATTGTAACCATGAATTACAAAAAACACAATTCTTACGAACCACCAACTTATATAATTATGAATGCAAAAGAAAAATGGAAAACATTATAAACTCAATTTTAAAATAATGCCATAATTCAGAAAATACTCGATTTTTTTTCTTTTTTAATTTTTCAACAAAATTTTTCCAAACTTTCATAGTTTATGAATAAAAGATGAAAATTTGTGTATCAATGAAAAACATAAAACTAATTCGCAATGGATACAATTTTCATCTGTTGTATTTAATTTCAAAACTACCTTTCATCTTTTGTTTCTCGAAGTTAAATAAAAAAAAAAATTCTAAAACAGATTGTTTTAAACACGTTAGTACGTGTGTTGTTTCAATGTAGTTCTTACTTCAAGTTACCTTAGGCGAGATTTTTTTTCATGCATGATTTCGTCTTTAAGAAATTTCAACAAAACTTTCCACATAAAAATAAACTGCAATTTCATTAAATAGTTATTTCATCAAACCAAATTCTTTATTTTTGTTCGTGAGATGATTAAAATCGAAAAAAAAAATAATTTCTCTTTTATATATCTGGGTTTTTTCATCACTTTTTTAAAAAATCCAAGCTAATAAATGTTTTTAAGTAATTTTCATGGTTCTACAATTTAAGTTAAAGAAAACCCATTACAAAATAAGCCTTAAAAAATTATAGACGATGGAGAAATTCCTCATAAATTCTAACAGACAATAACAAAGAACATAAAATTTTTACTAGATTATCATAAAGAAATAATTTCGAAATAAGACAAAAAAATAGGCTCAGTTTGAAAACATTGCGATTAGTTTACTTTATGCTGAAATTTTTTACAATTTTTTTTACCAAAGATTGTTCAAAATTTTATAGTTTATCAGCAAAAGATATGTGAATGTGTCAACAATGATAATCATAAAAACTTATTCATATCCTATGTATTTGTCATCTATTGTAAGGTTAAAATGCAAAGAATAAAAATTGTTTGGTCAAATTATTTCAGATCTCTTCTGTAATTTTACGAAACGTTTTCATATGTGTTTTATGACAAAGTATATTGCTTCCTTATATCTTATGTTTGCGTTAAATCAATCTGAAACTTTCCAATAAAATAAAATAAAAACCATACATATAAAAAAAAGAAATTCCAAAGACAAAAGTCTGCAGACTTTTTATTTGTTTTAAAGTAGTCTCTTTAATTTTTTTAGAACAGAAACGACAAAAAATTCACAGAAAATATCTGAATATACAAAAGAATGTGATATTCTAAAAGTACTTTTGTTTTGAAAATTTTCTAGACAAATATTCAAGTGCATTTCTAATTTTTAAAAAACCTTGTGAATATTTATATGAATAAAACCTCAATTTCCAAATAAAAATGCAATGCATGGATAAATTTCTTTTTCAGATAATTTTTGGTTACATACAGAAATATATATATATATATATATATATATATATATATATATAATTACTCCTGAAAGGGGATATCTAGAAATATTGCAAAAAGTGTCGCTATGAATGAATAGATTTTTCCTGTTATTTATATCTTAAAGATTATTTGAAGCTGAAATTTGTAAGAACATTGCATTTTTATTTCTAAATTTAGTATTTCTTTACACAGAATTTCACTTGTCTGTTAAGAAATGCGCCTGTATATTTAACTTTGAAACTTTTAAAAAATTAACTTCTAAAAAAATCACATTCTTTTAAAAACTTACGTTTTTTATTTCTTTGAAAGATTATTTGTTTTTTCTATCCTGAAGAAATTTCCAAGCGAACCTTAAAACAACAAGTTTGTCTTCAACTTTTTTTCAATAAACTTTTTTGAAAGGTTCCATATTGATTTAGAAAATGGAAAACAAAAGAGATTGAAATAGTTTGACCAAAGCCATTTTTATTCGTATCGTTTCGATACCACAATGAATGACAAATATGAAGATTGCCAATTCATTTTGTAATTTTCATTGTTATGCAAGTCTTTTTTTTCTTTCATGAACTTTTATTTAGAAATTTGGTATTTCTTTACACAAAATGTCAACTGTCAGTTGAGAAATGCCTTTGAATATTTATCTTTAAAAGTTGGAAAACAAAAATCGTTTGCATTTTTTTAAAAGATTATTTGTATTTTCTATTCTCAAAACTTTCCCGAGAAACTTTTAAAAAGAACAAAAAGTCTTTGGGCTTTTCTCTTCGATAACTTTTTCCAGCGTCCCCCCCCCCACTTTTTTTTGCAAGGTTTTATATTGATTTAACGGTAAAGCAAGATACCCATAAGTAATGTACTTTATCTCTAGAAAACGTAAAACGAAAGAGATTGAAACAGTTTGACCAAAACCAATTTTTATTCGTATCATTTCAATGAATGCCAAATGTAAAGATTAGGAATTCGTAAATTTTATTTAGAAAGTTTTAAAATATCTGGCATTTTCTAAACTATAGTCTTGTTTTCAAATTCAGCCTATGCTCCTTTTTTGATCTTTTGGAGTCATCATTACACGACATGTTGGTTACTTAGAATTGTTTGCAATAACATTTGAAATCAGGTTTAGAATCAAAGTTGAAGTAGGATTTCGAAATCGTCTATTATTTTTTTTATAGTTATTAGTCTGTGTGTTTGTTTTCTGTTTAAATTATTCAGTCATCAGAACACACTGCTCAAAACAATTAAAGGATATTTGAAGTTTTATATAAAATAAAGATATAAACGAAATTTTTTTGCCGAAAATAGAAGAAGAGAATCACAAATGCAAATTTTTCTGGTTTTCAAACTGTGGAGTATGCAAATTTTGAGTTCGACGTCAAAAACGTCGCTTCAGCGGCAGCGAATGAAATTTGGCTTTCAACTGGATAAAAGAGAATGAAGACAAGGATGATCGGCATTGAGTGATTGCTATGTTTCGATGAGTACGATGTCTCAGCGAAGTCATTTGACAGATTCAGAAGCTTCGAGAATTGTTGGTAGGTTAGAAGGGGGCCAAATTCAAGCCGAAGTAGCGCAAGCCATTGGGGTGCCACAAAGTGTCATTTCCAGGATCTGGAACCGTTTTTTGGAGAGTGGATGTGCAGGCCGAAGACCAGGGCAAGGTCGTAGACGGGCAACAACGCCCAATGAAGATCGGTATTTAGCGTTAACAGCTCGGAGACACCGAAACATTGAACGCTACTCTTCTCGAACAACACCTTCGCTCGGCTACAGGCGCCACGATTTCAACTCAGACTGTCCGAAACCGGCTCCAAGCTGTAGGTCTTTTAGCTCGCCGACCGATGGTATGTGTTAGATTAACATCAAGGCATCGTCGGGACCGCAGGGAGCGGGCAACCGAGCATGTCAACTGGAGGAGAAATGAATGGAGCAATATTCTGTTTTCTGATGAGTCTCGTTTTTCTATGCATCCGGATAATAGGCATATTTTCATCGGGAGGGACCGTGGCAGTAGGAATAATCCTGCGTTCGTGCACGAAATTGTCAGATTTGGCGGTAGAGGAGTGTTGGTGTATGGTGGCATCTCCATTGACGGGCACACTGACCTCTACATCATTCGAAATGGAGCTCTGACTGGTCGCCGATATAGGGATGAGATCCTCAGACCTATTGTAGCCCGTTACGCTGCAGCAATCGGAGATAACTTCATTTTAATGGACGATAACTGCATGCCACATCGTGCAAACCTGGTGGAGGACTTCCTTTTCGAGGAAGGAATCGTTCGAATGGAATGGCCAGCGTGTTCTCCAGACATGAATCCAATCGAGCACGTTTGGGACGCTCTAGGAAGACGAGTTTCTGGCCGCCAACAACCCCCACAAACTCTCCAAGAACCGGAAAGAGCTCTTCTGGAAGAGTGGGGCAGAATACCCCAACTCATCATTAATAGTCTCATTGAGTCCATGCCTCAAAGGTGTTCAACGTTGCTGGCCGCCTGTGGAAAAGATTCGATTAAAAGAAAAGCATATAACTAAAACGGATTTTTTTTAGCCACATCAGACTGAGAAGGTAGCTTAAAAAATATTTTGAAACTGCAGTCACAGTAAATTGCCCGGTTTCTATTATATCACTAAAAAAATGTTTTTTTAAATGAAATGATAATAAATTGATAATTATATTGATAATTAATAAAATCATTTTTATTTTATTTATTTATTTTTTGCTGTTGTTGTTTTTTGGTTCAATCAAAAACCTGAATTTTATTATCTCACTTAAAAAGTTTTATTTTTACCTCACTAAAAAAATCCTTTTTATTATCTTATTAAAAATGGGAAAATGATGAAATCCTTCTTATTTTTTATTTTAATTTATCTTACATTTACTGTTTTTTTTTTTTTTTTATTCTATCAGATATTCAGGAACCTGAAGTTTGTTTTATTTATTATTCAATACGTGCTTTTCAGTTAGCTTTGTTCTCTCCTTTCCGAGCATGTCATGTAAAACGATTTGATTTGTAATTATTAAATAAATGTTTTTGTTTAAGTGTGTGAGGGAGTGTCCCTTTGTAATAAAGGCACTCTAGCATTTTGAGTGAGATCCTGACGTCAATGTTCGAACATGTGTGGCGCAAAAGCAACACCTATCATTTATGCAACTTTAACTTTCCGGATTGTGTGTGGCGCCCTTGAGTCTACAGTTAACTGCGGTTAGGAGTATTATGCAAATTTATAACTCCGTATTCAGTTTGCAATGCATAAAAGCTGTGAGTAGAGGTCTGCACGGTCCCGGGCCGGCAGAATTAGAATGTTTTTTTCAACGGGCCGGACCGGGCCGACAAACAAAATAAACGGGCCTGGCCGGCAAAAAAATTGAACGGGCCGTACGATCCGGGCCGGGCCGATATAAAAATTCTCGGGCCTACCGGCCCGTTTTGAAGATTTTAACGTAAACGATAAAATATAAACCTATTTTAAACGAAAATGGTTTTAACGAGAATAAATATAAATGTGCGTCACGAGCCATACTAGTTTGACAGCATCAATATAAAAATGTAACTTGTGCAGTGTAGAGATCGGCATCGGAGAGTTACATTGTGTGTAACCCGTTTTAATATTTTTTAAACTGACTCGTGCAGGGCCAAGATCAAAATTGGAGATCAAGGCATTATTTTTCTACATATAGACTTACCGGACCGAAAGAAGACTTGATTGTTCTCAAAATCTGTAGGGCAGACAACATAATTTGTAAAATTATGAACAGCGATAAAGAACTTATGTTAGCTTAATCTTTGGATATATACATCTTGATGGTTTTTAAATTAATTTTTCAATAATTTGAAAGTTTGACACATTTTTACATTAATTTTTAATTGTAAAAATATAAAAGCGATAAGCCTGACTATTGAAGGGATTTGGAATCGAACAGCGTTTCTCATTTTTGGTGTAAATAAAATACTTGTATAACCTTGCTGAGATACAATAGTTTCTCAAATGGTTGCAGGTTTTTCTCCCTCCCCATGCATCGCTTCCGGAAATTCTATTCAAAACGCCAACTATGACAATATTTTATTTGCTTGCAGTGTTCTTAAATTGCTTGTATCAAAAAATGGATAACGCCATTCGATTTTATAGTTTCTGAATAAAGACACCTGCTAATCTTATGCATTTCTGAGAAAAAAATGAATTTAGAAATGTATCAGAAAGGAGCTTCTTTGAATTAACGTATGAATTTGGATTTAAAATCTTTAATAAAATGATATAGAATTATTTTTATAGATCTTGTTTTATTAAACATTTCAAAAGTTACGACGTTTTTAAATTTTTTTTTTCTTTTATTCTAAGCCATATTAATTTTTTAATGAATCTTTATTTAAATGTTGAAAGCCTAAGAACCTTAGTAATCATTAATGTTACTAATGTGTATTTCCTGTAAAATGTACTGTAAAATCATTCCATAGATATGTATGCAGTACTCTTTAAAAAAATCTTAATTATATGATAAAAATCTGAATTTTTTAGCAATCGTAGAAATTGTAACGGGCCAAAACGGGCCGGGCCGGGCCTGTTTTCCCTGATTTCTCTACGGGCCGGGCCTAAACTATAAAAATTTCAACGGGCCGGGCCCGGGCCTGGAAATTCCGGCCCATGCAGACCTCTAGCTGTGAGTCGGACTGTGAGGCGAGTAGAGTCAGCAAGGCGTGTTGTGTGGCAAAGCGAGCTCAGATAGCCTCCAGCGAAGTATTGTGTTGTGAGGCGAGGAGAGCCAGCATGGTGTGTTGTGAGGCGAGGAGAGCCAGGGAAGCAAAGTGTTGTGTGTCGAGAGGAGCCTCCAGAAAAGGATAGCTGGTGTTGTGAGGCGAGGAGAGCCAACGGGTAAGAGTTAATTAGCACTTTAAGTATTTGTGATCAAAGATTTTGTGCAGCCACGGGCTGTTTTCTTATAGGTTAAATTAGCATTAAGCCTGAAAGTAGAGCCGGTGTGAGTGCTCTGAGCTGAACTTAGCCGTGGATGTGACAGTTTACTCTCATTACAGTTTACTCTCATAGTATTGTGTTTAGTGACTGGAAATCTTGAACTTTAGCTCCACTTCCCATTTCCCAGAGAGAGTAAATAAATGTGCTGTATTTTAACTTTACTTGAACTATTTCTTGAAAATTCTGACAATAATCGTCAATTGAATAAGTCGAAAATCCGTTATTCTCAAAATGAAGCAAAAACAAGAGGGGTTGTATCCATATATTCATTGATTAGTGTCAATATAGAATACACAATATGGGATGTACTACTGCATTTGGATAAAATCCCTCATTTTTTTGCTTCATTTTGGAAACAACGGATTTTGTCCTTTTTCTATAGACGATTACTTTCAGAATTTTCAAGCTATGATTTTGAGACTTTTAAAAAAGTTGCTCTATACATTTAGCTAACATAATATGCAAATGAAATTTTGATATCTTTGACGCATGCGCAGTAAAAAATTATATAGTAAACCTACTCATTTTTCATACAATTTTTATTATTTTTTAATTCTGATTACAGGGTACTGTGTGCAATGTTGTTTGTCATATTTTCTGAAAAAAATATTATTTTATATTAAGAACTCTGAAAATTATAATGGAAAAACTTGGAAAAATTTGGGACCATTTTTATAAAAACCTTAATTACTCTGCGAGTGTGCATGCTATTTGCATAAAAATGAACACAATGTATTACAATAAGGCATTCAATCATAATCTAGAGTTTGAGAGCTTTTGCTACATTAGTTTTGACAGGGTTATTCAAAAGATATTCATTCTTTAATTTGTTGACGGTCCCCTATGGCATTTCGGTAAAAAATCTTCACGGAGATGTATGACGTATACTATTATATTTATACACTAAGAGTTTCGAGATGATTCCTCATGTATTTTTCTAGATATTTAGTAAAATGTCTAAAATCGCAAGTGTCCCATAATCAATGGCAATATAGTGTATTTCCATCATTCATTATGCATTTCTTCGGCATCTGTTAAATACTAACATGCGTAATTCAATCAATGATATCCCAGGATAGGTTTTAGTTCCAGGTTGTCATGGTGATGACATCCTAGTTAAGATGGATTCCAGTTATTTCAGTATAACTGAATTTAGACTAAACAAACGTAATTAATTTTGCATTAATGTACTCTTTGAATAAAAGTGCAACATTCATTGCACCAACATCTGAATATTTATTAATCGAGTTATAATACAAACGCACCTCATTTGCAGCGTTTCACTTACAATTTCAGACTTGTTATACGAAGAACCAGATAATGTGTATTTCATAAATATTTTTTTGTATAAATATTTTTTATGCCAAAAAAATCGCTTCCTAAACGATAACAACTTTATTCTTAGAAGCTTACACGAATGGTTAGGTGTGAAAATCGCTTAGATCCCCCTTTCCCCAAGTTGATTTCATTCCAAGGAGTTGTGTTGTTAGGGGAACTTTTGTAAGTGCCAGAGGCAGATATCAAATGTTGTTGGAAACAAGTTGTGACAAGTACCTCTATTTCTTAAAAGAGCAAAACATAAGAGAAACAAGTTGGAAATTGCACGTGAAGCGTAGCAAATCGTACGATAACGAAGTTTTAAAAATATTACTTTTATATATCAATCTCATAAAATTGTAAATAGTGAATTACAATTAAAACGCTCATCAATGTAATGGAATACTTTTGTGTTGCCTTGTAAATCAATAACAAATGTTCTTTGCATCACAGATTTTATGGAATGCATATTTTAGTATATATTTCATAGATTCATGCCAATTCTATTATGTTCGAATAAGTGTAACATTAAAATGAAAATGCATTTGAAACATTTTTACCCATTGACCGTAATGTAACGGAATACTTTTGATTATCCCTGTAATTGATCTATGCATCCGATTTTCATAAAATTTGAAATAACTCGACAAAATTATGTAATAATTATGTATTTTAAATTTCAAACGTATAGAATATATTTGAAACTTTTTCAACATTGACTGTAATGTAATGTAATACTTTTGATTGCCCCTGTAATTGATCTATGCATCCGAGTTTCATAAAATTTGAGATCACTCGACAAAATTATGTTATAATTATGTATTTTAAATTTCCAACGATTCGGTTGGGTATTTTTTGCGTTGTTATAT
The DNA here is from genome assembly GCA_964019185.1 of Maratus speculifer. Taxonomy (NCBI): domain Eukaryota; kingdom Metazoa; phylum Arthropoda; class Arachnida; order Araneae; family Salticidae; genus Maratus; species Maratus speculifer. The sequence continues at coordinate 974,388 of CAXHSM010000002.1, forward strand.
GCGGACAGACGGACAGACAGACGGACGGACTGAGCGACAACAATAGGGGCTACGTATTTACATAATTACGAACGCACCTAAAATAGGGACATCACTTTCCTAATAGAGATGTCGGGGTGATAATTTTGGGCTTGAACAAAGATACTCTAGTTTCGAGAAAAGTATTTTTTAAAATAAACCTTGTTATTTCTGTGAGGAATTGTTGTTGAATTAATTGTTAACCCTTAAACGCATATATGTATAACTTTTATTTAACTCCTACATTTTAAACTACCTGACTTTCATTTTAAAAAGGCCGAATCTCAAAATCAAAATTTTAGTTAAAATTATAAATAGTTCTTTAATAGAGATTTTTTTCATAATTGTAAAACGTCCATTACACGAGACATGTCTAAATAGATAGTAATGTGTAAAATTTTAAAAACGTATTTCAGCACCACAGGTATAAAATAAGAAATTTTCAAAATATTCCAAACTTTCCATGTTTCAATCTATCCTAATATTCATCTTTTGTAATGTAAGATTAATTAGGTATCAAGCCACAGTAAAAATAAGACACTTTTGTGATGAAATTCCGTCAGATTAAAAGGAGATTTAGAGATTTGCAGAGCTTTCCCCTGTCTAAGCTACTGACAATCAGGCTGTCATGGTTGCTTGGTAGACATGTACCGCTCAACCCAGATAATGTGATTCAATCTTACTCAGTTAAGGGTTTATTTTCAGGGTGCGTAGCCATCAAGAAATTCAGAGAATTTTAATTCTTTTAGCGTCAGAAATTCTTTAAAGTACTAGTTGTTAGATCTGAAAAAGGATTTCTTTTTCGTTAAATAAAACAGATTTTACATTATACAAATTCTGGTAAAAGGTGCTTACAAGGTCCTTCCAGACTACGCACCCTGTATTTTCCTTTGTGAAAGACAAATGGGGTTCATTTGATCAGAAACTTTATGAAAAAAAAGTCATTTGAAATATTATAAAAATATTTCTCGGTAGAAGTAGTAATAACGTTGTTGATGTTAAATGTAAATATTAATAACATAGCTTTTAGCGTGAAACTTTTTGATAAATGTAATATTATCATCATAAGGATTTATTATTATCAACAAATCCCTTCAACGACGGTGATATATTTATGAAACATTTTTTTGATTTTAATCCCCAAATGCCTGAATAGAACCAGAATTTTGATATAATTATTTTCCGTTTATTAGGTATATGATAAATAACTTTTACGTATTTGCAAAAAAATCTATATGAAAATTCAGGTTTAAAACATTCATTTAAACAGCTTTGCAATGAAAGTGCATTTGCGTTGAAAGGATTAAAGAAATGTTCTCTAAAAATTAGATTTTTAAACTAGATTTTGAATTTTTTAAAATAAATCAGTTTGTTTAGTTTTTTCATTATATACTTGAAACAGAAAGAAATACAATTAAAATACAAGGTGAGCATAATTAAAACAAGTTGGAAATTGCATGTGAAGCGTAGCAAATGACGTGCTTTCGTATGATAACGAAGTTTTAAAAATATCACTCTCATATATCAATTTCATAAAATTGTAAATAGTGAATTACAATTAAAACGCTCATCAAACAATGTTCTCTCTATATCATAATGTAATGGAATACTTTTGTGTGGCCTTGTAAATCAATAACAAATGTTCTTTGCACCACAGATTATGCAAAATGTATATTATAATATGTACTTTATAGATGCATATCAATTTTATTATGTTCGAATGAGTGTAACACCATTAAAATGCATTTGAAACATTTCCCCCCATTGACCGTAATGTAACGGAACACTTTTGATTGTCCCTATAGTTCATCTATGCATCCGATTTTGATAAAATTTGAAATAACTCAACAAAATTATGTAATAATTATGTATTTAAAATTTCAAACTATTAAAATGCATTTGAAACTTTTTCCCCATTGACCGTAATGTAACGGAATCCTTTTGATTGTCCCTGTAATTGATCTATGCATCCGATTTTCATAAAATTTGAAATGACTCGACAAAATTATGTAATAATTATGTATTTTAACGTATTTCAAACGATTCAGTTGGGTAGTTTTTGCGTTGTTATATGCGGACAGACAGACAGACGGACGGAATGAGAGACAACAATAGGTGCTACGTAATTACATAATTACGAACACACCTAAAAACAGTACCCAGAGTGTCCTGTGATGCGATCTAATTTATAAAAAGGCGTCAAATTTTGAAGGATTTATTTGTTTTTGCCAATCATGATTTTCCCGTACTACATACACACATGCATATTCCAATCATAACTTATTCTCAAAAATAAAATTTTATTGTAAATTTTGTATTATTTCATTCGGGCATTTATCCGATTCAATTAAGTAAAAATTTTCGTTTTAGAAAATCGGTGATAAAAAGATAAAAAAATTTGTAAAAGACATGAAAGAAATAGACATTATTTGTAGTGTTCATTCTAGGCCATTTTTGAAGGGTGCAGAACCCTGCCCTTTTTCAAATTTACAAAATGCACCCTGCCCTTTTTAAAAGTAGTAAAATGCACCACTGGTTTTACCCAGAGATTTTTAATAAATATTTTTCCTATTCCGTAGTGTTTCTAAATTTGTGTGCCCAAAAATGATAGATTTTTTCATTTCTTTAAGAAAAAGAACTTAAAACTATTGAATCATGTTTTAATTTAATTGTATTTTTAATTTTTATATCATAAAATCATTCGAAATTAATGTTACTTGATTTATCATATTTAAAAATTATGTGTTTCATTGCTTTCTTTTTTTCCCTTCTAAAAGGCAATAACAATTTTTTTATGGCAAAAGTGCCCTTTTCTGCTGCAGTAGTGCCTTTTGTAGTGACCATGTGCACCATGCCCTTTTTATTTCTAGAGTGAACACTATTATTTGAATGTTTTTTCCAAAAACATTGATGAGTAAAACATTGATGAGCGGTTAAAAATATTAAGAAGAATCATTTAAAATTCTTGTTCGGCATGTTAACTTGTGTTATAGCGCACAATTTAGTTCGAATCGATATTGAATCATGTAATTTTCCTTATAGCCGTTCAAGTACTAAATGTATCAAATCAAAATTTTTATATTAGGCTACATTTATTTTTGTGTGGTATAAAAAGAAAGACTTCATTAAATAACTTAACATCTTTTTAGAAAAAAAATAATGATAAATATTTAAACTTAGATAATACATTATTTAGTGCTTTTTTTCTCTTATGTTTTGCTCTTTTGAGAAGTAGAGATAGTTGTCACAACTTGTTTCCAACAACATTTGATATCTGTCTCTGGCAGTTACAAAAGTTCCCCTAACACCATAGCTCCTCGGAATGAAATCAACTTGGAAAAGGGGGATCTAAGCGATTTTCACACCTAACCATTCGTGTAAGCTTCTAAGAATAAAGTTGTTATCGTTTAGGAAGCGATTTTTTTTGGTATAAAAAATATTCATACAAAAAACATTTATGAAATACACATTATCTGGTTCTTCGTATAACAAGTCTGAAATGGTAAGTGAAACGTTGCAAATGAGGTGCGTTTGTATCATAAATCGATTAATAAATATTCAAATGTTGGTACAATGAATGTTGCACTTTTATTCAAAAAGTACATTAATGTAAAATTAATTACGTTTGTTTAGTCTAAATTCAGTTATACTGAAATAACTGGAATTCATCTTAACTAGGATATCATCACCATGACAACCTGGAACTAAAACCTATCCTGGGATATCATTGATTGAATTACGCATGTTAGTATTTAACAGATGCCGAAGAAATGTATAATGAATGATGGAAATAGAAAACTCATTAACCCTTTGAGCTCTGGTGGCTAAATTTCTTAAAAATATGAAATGTCACATTGGCACCAGTATTTTGCAAAGAAAAACAAGTTGGAAATTGCACGTGAAGCGTAGCAAATGAGGTGCGTTCGTACGATAACGAAGTTTTAAAAATATTACTCTCATATATCAATCTCATAAAATTGTAAATAGTGAATTACAATTAAAACGCTCATCAAACAATGTCGTTCTCCCTATACCATTATGTAATGGAATACTTTTGTGTGGCCTTGTAAATCAATAACAAATGTTCTTTGCACCACAAATTATGTAAAATGTATATTATAATATGTACTTTATAGTTGCATATAAATTTTATGAAGTTCGAATGAGTGTAACACCCTTAAAATGCATTTGAAATATTTTTCCCCATTGACCGTAATGTAACGGAATACTTTTGGTTGTCCCTGTAATTGATCTATGCATCCGATATTCATAAAATTGGAAATAACTGGACAAAATTATGTAATAATTATGCATTTTAAATTTCAAACATATAAAATGCATTTGAAACTTTTTCCCCATTGACAGTAATGTAATGGAATACTTTTGATTGTCCCTGTAATTGATCTATGTATCCTATTTTCATAAAATTTGAAATGACTCGACAAAATTATGTAATAATTATATATTTTAAATTTCAAACGATTCGGTTGGGTAGATTTTGCGTTGTTATATACGGACAGACAGACAGACGGACGTGGACTGAACGACCACTATAGGTGCTACGTATTTACATAATTACGAGCGCACCTAAAAAACGGTTAAGGATATACACGAAAAAATGCATTAAACCTTTTTCAAAAAAATTTTGTCAAATTTTCTCGTGCCCTTGTGACATTTCGGAATTAAAATTATGTGGTAGAAAATTCTACCAACAGAGCTCAAAGGGTTAATGTTTCATTAATATCGTTTAAGTTTTTGTTCGTTTTTCGTAAAATTAGGAAAAACATGAAAAAGTTTTGAAACGATTCTATTTATTAAATTTCAAATCATTCAGCTTGGTAGTTTTTCCGCTGCTGTATGTGGACAGACGGATCTGATGACGACGATGGATTTTACATATTTATACAATTACGAATACACTCTAAAATGTTGGCAGCCACTTCATCGTCTGTCCCGAGATAACTCGGGGGGGGGGGGGTCACTGTTTTCCCATATCTTTCACCAGCAAACTGCCATTTCATGAGAGGTGTTATTTAAAATGGCCGATTATTTGCATAACGGATATAGGCCCAAGAGGGAGTTCCCTCCGTGGGGCTCTTTTAAAGGGAACCTAATCCGTATTTACGCAAGATTAGAAGAAAACCACGAAAACTATTAACGGTTAGGCCGACGGGTGCGATTGGAACCCAGCACCTACCAACTAAACAATTACTTTACCATCCACCTATAATAACCTTTACCATCTTAACCATCTACCAACTTAAAACCTGTAAAGCGGTTACAGTAATCCTACTGTAACCACTTTATAGGGGTTCATTACCATTGCGAAAAATGTCCACCAGTAAAATAAATTAAAAAAATTCTCTTTATCTAAACACCGCATTAATGGAATATTTCAATTTAAAACAATGTTGAAAATTGATATTCATTTTTATTGGTAGAAATTTACTTCAGAGGTAGTAGTTCCGCCACATTATGAATACTAATTGTTCAACAACAGATTGTCTTGATGTATAAGCGGATTGAACAATCTACTGCTTGTACCAGTGAAAAAGATTACAGTCAAACTGACACCAGTAAAAAGAAACACAAATTTTTAAAGAAATACAGTAGAACCCCGCTAATTCGGACCCCGTTAATCCGGATATCCGGATAATTCGGATCGGTTTGATCATTTTTTTTTTCAAGTTTGTGAAGCGATTGGCTAATTTCCACAGCATTAACTTCTTTCATTGTCGTTATTCGGAATAAAAAAAAACTTTTTCTGAAATGTTTTTTGAAAGAATATCTTAAGCTTTTTTATTTAAACGCTTTGATTTTATCTTTCAAAGAAACAACAATGCATGACTAAGTTTGGCAACTCCAATTTTCTGTTTAAACCACTTAGAAATGTCATAAAAAATCATTGCACAATGAATTTTTACTTAGATCATTGGAAGAAAGCAAGGTGAAATAGCCCTATAAGACCCATTGTCTGATAAGGATCGCTTTCAGATTTCTGTCAGCCCATAGTACATTCTCAAACAAATGCGTGACCGCACAGTTCGCAAAAGGAATAGAAAACTGGCACAGCAGAAAATCACAAACTTTTTTATTACAAAATAAGCATTTTTATTGTGTGTAAATATCCAATAAGTTTAACATAAAAGTGATTTTCTGTAAGTATTTTTTATTTCACTTCCTTTTTTTTCCAATTATCCGGATAATCCGGATTTTCGATAATCCGGATTAGGTCTGGTTCCAATTAATCCGAATTATCGGGGTTTTACTGTATTGTCATTTCCTCTCTATTAATAACTCCATGTATCATCTCTACCACCTCTCAATGATTGTTAACCCTTTCAGGCACGGGCAAATTCTGTTAGTAAAACGAGAAATTATCGACTGAAAACGGAATTTAAAAACGACTTTTTGAGAAATAAAAAAACCCTTTAATTTAAGCTTTCACCGTAAAAGCAAAATTTTATTAAAATATTATTGGTGCCGTTTGTAAGTTTTGAATTAAAATTAGGTATCCTGGACTGGGCACAGTGTGCCGGAAAGGGTTAAAACTGATGCTGAAAATACATATATACTATAAATGAGGCGGGCTCATTTCCGATTCGGCCAGCTCGAGTTAGACTCGGATGGGATCGAACCGAAAATAGAAATTTTATTTACCCAAAAACCGAAAAAGGAGAAAAAAAAAATGGTTGCTTTTTGAGAAATAAATGTCTAAGACAAATTTTCTTGAGGATTTTAGAATGCTTTAAAAATCATTTTGTAAATTAATTGAAATCTTATTGATGAGATATTAAACAGAAAAATTCTGTCTGATTCTGAAGATTTCGGACATGTAGTATTACTAGTTGCATAAAATAAACCGTGATCCTTAAGAGCCTCTCGTCTATTTCAGTTGTATTTTGTAGTTTTCTTTTCAGAAATACATGAAAATAGAACGCATTTGTTTATGTATATGAACAACAATGTTTTAAAACAATAAAAATTTTGACGATTATTGCAAATTTCTGCCACTGGTTGAGAATAAATATTTTTTAAATTTCAACGTATTTTCAAAGCCAGGAAAATCATGAAATATTTTCATGAGTGAAAATTTTCGATTAATACTATTTATATAATAAGAAATTTAGTGTTAGGGCAATTTTTGGAAAGATTCTGGTGCCATTGTGACTTTTGAAATTCAAAATTAAGTGGTTTCATAAACATACCACCGCCCCTCAAGGTATTAAACTTCGGTCCGTTAAGGGTTAAATAAGAAAATTGATCTTGAAACAATTTCAATAACAAGCAGGCTCGACAGGTTCGGATTTAGAATCATCGAATTCATTGTCATCTCTAATGCATATCTGTATAAATCTATTCAAAACTTAGATCTTGTTTTGAAACAAAACTATATGGTTACTATTTTTTTGAGAAATTTATTATTTAACGATTCATCTTATGTACTTTATTAAATAAACTCCAAAGATTCTTGTCATAACTTTTTATCGACAACATTTGATACTTGGCCTCTAGCAATTACAGTTTTTCTGTAGCTCCGTTTCCTAGAACAAAATAAACTTTGGAAGCTAAAACATTTTCAAAATAAATATAATAAAATATGGATCAATACACAGTCGTGCTTTTAAGATTGTAGGAATAAAGTTATAACCATTGGCGAAAAATGTTTTGAGAAAAGATTTGTACAAAAATAGAGAAATTGAATTTTCTATTACACTTACTTTCATATAAAGTTACTCTTTTCACAAACTAGAAACTTTATAAACATTTTTTATCAAAGTCTTTTTAAAACTTAGATCTTTTGTTATCTATATTTATATTTAGTCAGATATACCAGAAATATTAAAGAGAATTTTTTCACCTTATTGAAAAACCGTATTTTGTGTTTTTTTTTTTTATATAAAAAGTGTTTTAGTTTAACTATAACGGTATTACTATAAGAACGTATGTATTACATATAACAACATTTCGCCTCCGACACAAAATACTTCAGTCATAAACAAACTTAGACGATTTAAATATATTTTAAAGTTCTCAACAGTTTAAATAATCTAAATCTTAAATCTACGTTAAATTATAAAAGAAAGTCTTAAAAAATTACAATAAAAACAAATATCATACGAATTAAATATTTCCAACTGAGCGAAAAAATGCCAGGCCGGGAATCGTACCCAGATACTCGGCTTACAAAGCCAAGGCTTTGCCGTTAAATCTAACTGGGCACGACAACAGGGGAACATTTTCCGCTCTGATAACCATGTAGGTCATAGCATCTGGTCTGTCATTTAGAGAGCTCAACAGAATAGACCGCAGGTAAAGGAACTCCAGAGAACAATGGGTACGTAGATAAATTGCATTTTTAAAACAATCAAACTGATTAGTAAAGTTATCATACGTATTAAATATTTCCAACTGAGCGAAAAATAGCCCAGGTCGGGAATCGAGGATACTTGGCTTACAAAGTCAAGGCTTTACCGTTTTAACTGGGCACGACAACCGGTGAACATTTTCTGCTCAGATAACCTTGAAGGTCATGACATCTGGTCTGTCATTTAGACATTCCCAGTACTGCCCAGTTAGCTTAACTTATTCTGGTGAGCTAACATCTATCAAAAATGTCGATAAATAATGCTGTACCCCTCTACATTAACTTTTCATGGAAGAAATTGGGGTCTTAAAGGAGTTAATCATCCCTCCAAACATGCTCTGAGATATTTATTGCCACTCAGTATTCAGCTGTCAAAAGTTTGGATAATTAATTTTCTTGGCGGAAGGGGGGGGGGAGAGATTTGCGAATTGCGCTTAAGAGCTTAATAGAATAAATAGTTAAAGTCTCAAATTTAAAGAAGAAAATCATTCATTTGTGTGTTGCAAAGTTTAAATTACCTTCGTGCTTCGCTAATATTTATTAAAGTAAGGAAAATGCTTGCTTCTTAAAAGTTAAATTAAGTGTATTTGGGTAACTGGGCTTTATAATCTGATTATTCATAAAATTATACATCGTACGAACGCACCTCATTTGCCCTCTTGACAAATAATTTAAGATTTGTTTTTTATTATATCAAAATATTTACTAATTGATTATTCATTGTAATTGCATAAAATAGAAAACTATTATTTATTGTATTGTAACAATTGTAATAATCATTTTATATGCATTATTTCATATGTCTGTGGATTCAACATAGATCACCCACTACAAGCATGTTATCTGCCCGCAGGATGGATGTAACAAATTCAAGTGGGCGTAATAATTACAATTATTAATTTGTGTACTTTGTAGGTATCATACTTAGCAGCAAAATTAGAATTATTGATTCAAATAATAATGGTTGAGGATAAGGCTATTCTAGATTAGGTTTATAAAAGCTTGTAAAATTCAAAGAATGAGAATAAAATGAAATGGTACTTTTAAGCATAGATATTCGAAATGGAAAAACGAAAAAGAGTTCTTTACTAGAGAATGTTGTAAATGGTTCGCTTATTTATCGAAAAGGAAATTATTAACAGAGATTTTGATTTTTTTCTTCTTTGCTACTACTATTTTTCCATAGAAAAAGGTGTCTTATTTTAACTTTAGAAGCTTAGAATTAAAAAATTATTTTCTTTTGACAAACAGACAAAAAAGCCATAAAAATTGCAGTTGTGCATTATTGTTATTTGTAAATGTTCGTGAGCAAAGTCAGATTATTTTTTTAATTTGACATTTTATTTCATAAATATTTAACAATTTAATCCCTTCAGATTAAAAAAAAATCTCTGCAATATTTGACCTATATCAATATAAATCCTAAATTTTGAGAAGCCTGTATTCATATTGCATTTCGCAAAACTAAGTGCTTCATTACCAAATACCGCTCACATAACTTATAGTTAAAAACCAATAGTTTGATGCAAGCATATTTTTTTAATAATACTATATTTACAAACTTCTCAAAATCGTAAAATATTTTTTTAAAAGTAGAACCAACCTTTATTTTTTTTGTATTGGTTTGCGTCTTATAATTATTCGCAGTTTCAAAATTTCTTGAAGACTAATGTTTTACAAAACTTTTAATCTTTTATTACCGGTAATTACAGATAATTTTTTTTAACTAATATGTTGATGCGAATGTATTTAGTACGAAAATATTGGCAGGAATAATTAAAAATCCTGTTATGCTAATATCGAAGGTATTATCGGTGGCATTTTCCAAAACTTAGAACTCAAGTTTCAATAAAACTTTTTTCTGCAAAATTCTGTACGTTACAGTTATTGAAATTCTTTAAATCAATTCAGTTATATCAAAATGAAAACTTTCCAGAAATGAGAGTTTGTCTATATTTTTCTTTAAAATTGGAAAAGCAAAAAACGTTATTTTCACGTCATCACTTTACAAATCTGAATACAAATCGATCAAAGCCATTTCAAAAGCCATCAGACGTCCGTCTGATGTTTACAAATTTAACGATGCACTTATTGACTAAAAAAATCAGCTGAATATTTGCGGAGTGACTGTTAAAAGATCCCACTGCTCTTCAGCATCGAATAATGTTGAACATTCATCAACAAGTATCATCGGAATATAGATGAGATGATAGCTCTTGAAAATTTCATTTATTTCAAACACGTTCGGTCATTGAATCGATTCTCTTTGCTAGCCTACTATTTCAGATATATTTTTAATTTTGAAAGTTATTGTAATAAAATAAAAGGAAAAAAATATCTATTTTAAAATTTGATCTTTTATTCAAAAAGTCAATAAACTTCAACAAAAATATTTACTACGGTCCAATTCCTCTTAACGAAGTGTTCTTCTGAACCTTGAACACCATTAACATGCAAACTAATCTTCATATATTCTGTATAAGGAAATTTATTTAGCTTTTGTGCGTTTACAACTTTCAAACGGAGCGGTTGTTATCGAGATGGAATATGAAAATTTTTAACCGGATTGTAATATAAAAATGATTTTTTTTTATTTATTAGATCATTTTTATTTAAAAAATTTAATGTAAAAGACTTCGTTACTATAAGAAGAGGATTCCAGTTTCACAAGAATGTTATAGATAAATTGTTCGGATACATACAAAATTTCGAAAATTTATGTGAACAATGTATTTTTAAAATAAAAAATCTGTACGGAGTAACAAAATAAACTTTAAGTTATGGAAACAAAATATTGAAAAAAAAAAGTTACGTTACTTCAGTTTTTGTTTACATCTATTTATTATGAAATGGTGGCCAGTGGTCAAGGAAAAACACAGTGAAATAAAGGGCCCAATATCAGTATTTTGTTCAAAAGAAATTCACCTTTAATCCCTTTATATTATTTTAATTATTTTCTATAAAAAAATACCGATAGTTTCATCTTTTTTTTTTTTTTTTTTTTTTTTTTTTTTTTTTTTTTACTGTGTTTTTCCCAGACCACTTCGCCACCCTGTATGAGGTTTTTAGATAAGGGTGATTCTCCAACAAGTGGGTAATTTCACTCATTGATTTGGTGAAAAATAAAAATCAAATTTTAAGCAATATTTTTTAATAATTAGATACAGCATATGCTACTGAGTAATAAGCAACACTCCGGCATAAACTTTACGCTTTATATATTTTTGTAAAAATTATTTTATAAATTATTGGATTGTTCGGAAAGTCCTTTCCGTTTGGAAAATTCAATTCGCACCGAAAAATTCTGTCATTTAATTATTAGATATTGTTTCCGATATCTAATACGTACTTAGATATTAATGAACAAAATTTTCCGGTGCCATTTGAATTTCCCAAACGGAAAGGACTTTCCGAACGACTTAATAATTTGGTAATCAATGTCACTATACTGTCCTCACGATAGTTGTTTACTTTATAAACCAGGATTTTAGTAAAATTTAGATTAATGGATTTGGAATAGATGGTATCACTGTATCCTTTGTCTTCAAGTCATATATGGCATTAATATCTGCTTCGGAGACTGAATATTCCTCAAATAAATAATTTGAAAGGGGACAGAAGTGACACGGACAGTAGTGACAAAATTAAGAAAATTGCTTCGGTGTACTTAGTGAGTTAGGCTTAGTAAGACTGCAATATGGTGTTTTGTACTATGCAAAAGTATGTTATATCATGACAAAATAATAAATAAATAAAAACAATAACAAGGACAGTTTAAGTAGGCGACAGCAGTGACAAGTAATAAACATATTCTTATCTTTCTATCCATTTTGTAGCTTGTAACTATTGTTGAAGTCCTTAGAATTGTGCAATGTGTTTTTCTGGGCAATTAAGATGGCTCCTTCTACTAAATGCACCTGTTCACCAAATTTTATCTGGCGACCTGGTGGTCATTTTCGATGTTTTATACAAAGGGACAGTGGTGACATTAAAACCAGGGGACAGCGTTTCTCTGACTCAGAACAAATGTAAAACTATTTTTAATTTACAATAAAAATACTTTATTATGTACTTTGGAGTATAGATTTTTATTTTTGGTGGTAAAATTGGTAAAAATAGTCTGTCATTACACTTAAAATTGTTCCAGAAGATCAGTACATGAGGTGAGGGACAAAAGTGACAAATCGAATGTTTAAAATAATATTGTAGTAAAATTTACAGTTATTTTCTCGAAAATACGTTTTGAAATTGTAAAAATACATTACAAAATACATTTTATGCGAAAGAACAACTATATGAATGACAAAAAACAGTATGTAACCCTAAGGGATAGAAATTACCCACTTATCGGAGAATCACCCATAAACGCTTTCAAAAGGCAGTGGCTAGAAAATTTTAACCATCTAAATGTAACTCCAGAATTGGCAAACGGCACCAAAAAATTTACTCAAATTTTTCTTTTGTAATAAAAGTGCAAAATTGACGATTTAATATTTTCCGAGAAATTCATTTGAATATTCTAGTGTCATTAATTATTTCGTCATTTTAAGAACAGAATTATTCTGCTCCTGAAAAGGTTATAATTTTACTATTTTACGTTTATTTTTACTTTCTTCTTTCTTTACAAGAAGAAAGTACTCGTGAAAAATTTAGACTTCCGGTTTTCCATGGATTTGTGATTATTATGCATTAGAAGGTCCTGAACACGTTTCTGGTCTGTCTGTGAATCTGTCTGTCACTCTGTTATTCTAGGAGTCTGACATAAAATTTGTGGCCGCATTATCTCAAAAACAAACGCCCAAATCCCACCAAACTTTAATTTCATTTCGATCTGGTATGAACTAGACATGATTAGTTTTTTGTGTATTCGCTTAACAGGTGGTGCTGCTATGCTGCATTATTCACAATTCCCACAATAGCTCTATTTCAAAGAACTAACGCACGGATTTTCATAAAACTTTAGATTCAGCTAGTCCTTGATGTAATTTGGTGCTGACTACCTTTTGGGGGAAATCGCTCGAAAGGTGGAGCTAACATGATACATTATTAATGATTATTACAATAGCTATATCTCAAGATCTAATATACAAATTTTTATGAAATTTCCGATTCAGTTATTCTCTTTTAAAAATTAAAAATGTTTAGCTGTTGGTGTAAATCGCCCTATAGGTTGCGCTGTTGGGCTACATTTTTTTTATGATTTCTCCATACCTGTAACTCAGGAACTAATACATGGATTTTTATCAAACTGTCAAGTTCTTGATAAAAATTCCTGATAATTATTGAGGCAGATCACCTAACACGTGGCACTGTTATGCAGAATTTTTTTTAAAGATTTTGCAATATCGCTATCTCAAAAATTAATGCACGGATTTCCATAAAACTTAAAATCAGTTAGAAGTTAACATAAGTTGTATCTGAATAGATTTCGGTATAAACCGCTGAACCGGTGGCGCCGCTATATTGTATGTTTCAGTAAATATTAAGGACAAATTAACACAAAATGCATGTTAAAAGTTTTTAATACTTAATTACTTCTACTTAGTTAACTGCCATGTTAAATTAATGTAACTTTTCTCATAAATTACTTAAGATATCAACTTGAACCTTTTAAAGTATAAAATGAATAGTTCTTAATAGTTTAAAGTTAAATTTATATTTAAATAAAGCTTATATATGTATTTTTTTAAATCTGAAGTAGAAACCACACTCAAATAAAAAAAAAACATTAATTTTTTCAAAGATAATGAGAACAATAAAAAAAAAAATCTTTTTATGAGTTTAAACAATTCCTGGATTCATTCATTCAATTCATTCTGGAATATGTGTAGCATGTTCAAGCAAAATTTCAAAATATTATGTATAAAAGTTTTTCAAAAAAGGTACATCGAAGTTAAAAAACATTTTGAGAGAATCAAGTTTGAAGTAAATAAACCAGTTTCTAAAACATTTCTGCTCCATAGTAGTTATTTTTTGCATTTTTTTGTTCAAATTCCTCTTGGTGTTTCCTTTTTAATATTTTTTAAACTTTTTTCTTTAGTCTGCTGTAAATAGCAATATTTTGCTCTTAGCGTTCGCTCGCGATCTAGAGTTTTTAAGGTGTTTTGGCCTGATTCTATGCCTAATTTATGAAGCATATTAATTTTCGTAGAATACCCATTATTGATGCAGGCCACCGCACCATAGATACCTAACTGAAAACCTTCTAATTGTACAAAAGTCTTTTTCGGTGCCCAAGACCAAATAACGTTGCATACAGTTTCATTTGGATTTTTTGTTTTACTATGGAGACATTTTTTAAGTAAATCTGGATGAGAAAAATCTCAAAAAATTGGTTGAATGGCTTCAACATCTGCCACCAGGAAGCGTGTTCACTATGTTTGAATGCTTCTGCTTCACCTGTAGCCTCTTTGGCTTGATTAGTTTTGCACCAGAAATTTTCACCTGTCGGGCAAAATCCATACTGTGGATTTTCATCTGTTGACAATTTGTGAAGGAAGATGGCCCACACAGCTTGGCGCATAATGTTTATATCATTAACATTTTCCCCTATGGGGGCTGATCCGTGATAAGTTCGAATTTGATTAGCGTTTTTTTTTTTTTTTTTTTTTTTTTTTTTTTTTTTTCAAAAGTAAATCAAAAAGTATCGATTAAAATAAATCGAATAAGCTGTAGTAAATCACTAACATGGGGAAAATAAATTCTGAGGCTAAGTAACGAAGAACAGAAGGAGATAACTTTCCATGTTTGCGTTCTTAGCCCATTCAATGGGCGTGGTCTAGAACTATTTAGTGATGGGTTTAAAACAAGGGGAAAATAAATTCTGAGGCTAAGCAACGAAGAACAGAAGGAGATAGCTTTCGATGTTTGCGTTCTTAGCTCATTCAATGGGCGTGGTCTAGAACTATGAGGCGATAAACAAACAGAATTACAAACAATTTTCAAAATTCTGGTTGCTGTAAAAACATAAGTAATGTATGAAGAGAAAGAAGAGAAATAAAAGATTCAAAATATTAAAAAATCGAAAATTCGATGTATTTTAGTTTTTGACCTTCAATTGCCCTTAAATGCTATTATATACCCTAATTTCCTGCCTATAATCCGCGGATCAAACAATTCTTTTTCGACCCAGAAATTTTATTTTGTAAATGAAGGCAAATATTTACGGCGATCTGAAAAGTTATATTTTATTTAATAAAATTTCTGGGTCGAAAAATGATTGTTTGATCCGCGGATTATACGCAGGAAATTAGGGTATATATATATATATATAATATATCTTGACAAAGTGAAAAAAAATATTACTATCTTTATGCAACCGGCGCATAGCAGCTCTGTCTTTGCACAAAGTTTATATACTCTTTTATGAAAAATATGAAAAATGATGAAAAGATGAAAAAAATGTAAAAATGGGTGAAACAACAACAATGAACCACAAAAGAGCAACACCAAAAAAACAAAACAAAATAAACTCCCTGCTCTTCAGAAGGTGGGAGGAGCACAGGTATCAAAAAATTGTAAAAAAGTGTATCCTCACAGGTTTCGCAAGGCATCACAAAGCTGCATACTCCAATTATATAAAAAATAACTGAGAAAAATTAAGAAAAAATTTTTTTAATATACCAAAACAGTAAAATAAATTAACATTAAAAAATGAATTTAATAAATATCCAACAGCAAAATCATAAAGTAAATCAACTCGTAACATAACTTAACTCAAAAATATTATATTTAGAAATTTCCAAAGTAACACGAAGAACATCAGAAACTAAACAATAAACTAAACTAAATAGACATGCAGCAATGCGATGCCCCCACCTTTACCTATGAGGAAAAAGAAAAAAGATACCTGTTAGAAAATTTCAAACCTCCATACTTGATTGAGCGGGGGAAACTGTTAGGCCTAAGATGATAGCAGGGCAGCTTCAAAGTTTTAAACTCCTTCGAATTGTCGTTCCGTTGTTCACTACTGTCCATTTTCAAGCTTGGTCTGTCACTCTCAAAATGTTGACAATCATCACCCTGTGAACTTTCCTTGTCGGACTTTCATTCACAGATCTTCATATAATTCAACACCCAAGAAGCAACTTCCATAGTGGCGTTTGGCCCTACTGTTGCCACTTCAAAAAACCTTTTTTTTGTTCATTTACATAAAAAAATATAAAATTATGAGGATAAAAATTATTGTAAAACAAATTTGCAGCAAATTTAAAAATTTGTGTATCCAAAATCCTCCTCGACCCACAAATATTATAATATCTAATTATTTGACCCAAAATTATATTTACAAAAACTCTTTTACTTAAATTGGAGTGCCAATGAGGCATGGAGTGGGTTTTAAAATTAAAAAAAGTTCTTTTATCAAATAATTTAACAACTAATTCTTCATTTTCAATATTTAAGTCAAGATCTAAAAAAACAACATGTAAATTATCGTCTGAAGCACAATTTAACTTGAAACAAGGTGGATAAATGTGATCAATCGATTTCAAAAAATTATAATCGAAGACAATTATGTCATCGATATATCTCAAAACCCTGAATGATTTGTTAGAATTTAAAATGAATTTATATTCATAAAAAAATAAAAAAAGGTTAGCTGCAGTGCTTGAAAAATTAGTACCCATACCTATTCCACATGCCTGATAAAAAATAGAACCATTAAAAGATATAAAATTATTATAAAAACAAAAATTACATAAACTTAGAAAAAAATCTCTATTAATACCCAACTCTTCATTGATATAAAAAGTATCAAACAAATCCTCCAGAGTTTTAAACAGCAGATCAATAGGAATATTTGAAAAAAGATTTTCAAAATCAAAAGTAAACAGATTTGTGGGCGTTGTAGGCGTGTTTAATTTCTTTAAAACCTCAATACTATTATCAATACACCAAAAATAACTAGAATTTTTAAATTTAAATTTCAAAAAACCATAAATTCTCTTCAAAAAATCTTGTAACTTAACATTAAAACTTTTACCAATACCTCTGGAATTGCAGCATATACTTCTAAATTTTATAGGGTTTTTGTGGAACTTAGGTGTCAAAAAAAGAAAAGGAAGACTGTGAAAATTATTAATAGGAAAATTGTATGCATAAAGATTTTTAACCTTTCTAGAATAAGCACTAAATTTTTTAATAATTGCATTGTGATTCAGATTATATTTTTGATAATATTTTGTATCATTCAGTTCATTAGTAACTTTTTCTATGTAAAATAATTTTCAAATGATTGCATAATTAGATGAAGCCTTATCAACAGGAACAATGACAAATTTATTATGTAAAAATTGTATAAAGCTGCAGTCCTCTTTATTTAAACGATGATAAGTGCACTGATTATTATTTAATTTTTGGTCAACAAAATTAACAAAACTATTTAAAATATTCCATCTCCATTCATTGAAAGCCTCAAAAGGCACATTGAATTTGTAACACATTTTTAAGACAAAAGCAGACAAATCTCCTTTAAATTTTTTTATTTAATCTGAATTTGGTACCGAAGCCCATCAAAAATTTTAAGTTTTTATTCTCAATAATTTCTAAATTACCAGTTACAACATGCCCATGAAAGTCATCTATAAAGTCTGGAAAATCTTCCCTACAATTTCAAGAAACTGTATCATTCTCTGTTAAAGCTACATATCTGTAATTAAAAAGCTTCTTACTTAGAGGTATATCATACTTATAAGCAACAACTACATTTATATTTTTTATTGGAAACAGAAAATGAAATTGCCTAATGAAATTATTTATTTTGATTTCTGTTGAAAATTTATAGTAAAAAAAGCCTTTGTAGAAAATTTATACTAAAAAAAGCCTTTGTATATTCAAAATTAGAAAATGACTTCAATCTAAAATTCAAAAGATCATAAAGCAAATCCTTATACTGTGTATTTAAAAACCTGTATCCCCCAACAGCCTTCTTAATTTTATCAAGTGTTTTTAATTTCAAACTGAAAACAGCATTTTTTACAACTTTAATATTATAAACAGCTAAAAAATTTTTTTCTTTATCATTTATCCAGTCAGAAGGAACCAAACAATTTAACCATTTTGAATTAACATGAGAACCCCTTTTGAATCTCTTAGTAGCATTAACAGTAGCATATAAATTGCAAAAATTGTAAACATTATCTATATTCTTAACATTGTACCCAAAATATAATTTGAAAATATTCAAATAGAAATTTTGGCTCATGTTGAAAATAAGGATGATAGATTAAAAATGGAGAATGAGTTCATTTTGAAATTTAGAAGTTTATATCCGTATGGATTGAATACTAAAATAAATGGGTACAATGTTAAGAATATAGATAATGTTTACAATTTTTGCAATTTATATGCTACTGTTAATGCTACTAAGAGATTCAAAAGGGGTTCTCATGTTAATTCAAAATGGTTAAATTGTTTGGTTCCTTCTGACTGGATAAATGATAAAGAAAAAAAATTTTTAACTGTTTATAATGTTAAAGTTGTAAAAAATGCTGTTTTCAGTTTGAAATTAAAAACACTTGATAAAATTAAGAAGGCTGTTGGGGGATGCAGGTTTTTAAATACACAGTATAAGGATTTGCTTTATAGTCATTTTCTAATTTTGAATATACAAAGGCTTTTTTTACTATAAATTTTCAACAGAAATCAGTTGATGATCTCAAAATAAATAATTTCATATAGCAATTTCATTTTCTGTTTCCAATAAAAAATATAAATGTAGTTGTTGCTTATAAGTATGATATACCTCTAAGTAAGAAGCTTTTTAATTACAGATATGTAGCTTTAACAGAGAATGATACAGTTTCTTGAAATTGTAGGGAAGATTTTCCAGACTTTATAGATGACTTTCATGGGCATGTTGTAACTGGTAATTTAGAAATTATTGAGAATAAAAACTTAAAATTTTTGATGGGCTTCGGTACCAAATTCAGATTAAATAAAAAAGTTAATAAAGAAAATGCTGTTTTGAAATTTAAAGGAGATTTGTCTGCTTTTGTCTTAAAAATGTGTTACAAATTCAATGTGCCTTTTGAGGCTTTCAATGAATGGAGATGGAATATTTTAAATAGTTTTGTTAATTTTGTTGACCAAAAATTAAATAATAATCAGTGCACTTATCATCGTTTAAATAAAGAGGACTGCAGCTTTATACAATTTTTACATAATAAATTTGTCATTGTTCCTGTTGATAAGGCTTCATCTAATTATGCAATCATTTGAAAATTATTTTACATAGAAAAAGTTACTAATGAACTGAATGATACAAAATATTATCAAAAATATAATCTGAATCACAATGCAATTATTAAAAAATTTAGTGCTTATTCTAGAAAGGTTAAAAATCTTTATGCATACAATTTTCCTATTAATAATTTTCACAGTCTTCCTTTTCTTTTTTTGACTCCTAAGTTCCACAAAAATTCTATAAAATTTAGAAGTATATGCTGCAATTCCAGAGGTATTGGTAAAAGTTTTAATGTTAAGTTACAAGATTTTTTGAAGAGAATTTATGGTTTTTTGAAATTTAAATTTAAAAATTCTAGTTATTTTTGGTGTATTGATAATAGTATTGAGGTTTTAAAGAAATTAAACACGCCTACAACGCCCACAAATCTGTTTACTTTTGATTTTGAAAATCTTTTTTCAAATATTCCTATTGATCTGCTGTTTAAAACTCTGGAGGATTTGTTTGATACTTTTTATATCAATGAAGAGTTGGGTATTAATAGAGATTTTTTTCTAAGTTTATGTAATTTTTGTTTTTATAATAATTTTATAACTTTTAATGGTTCTATTTTTTATCAGGCATGTGGAATAGGTATGGGTACTAATTTTTCAAGCACTGCAGCTAACCTTTTTTTTATTTTTTTATGAATATAAATTAATTTTAAATTCTAACAAATCATTCAGGGTTTTGAGATATATCGATGGCATAATTGTCTTCGATTATAATTTTTTGGAATCGATTGATCACATTTATCCACCTTGTTTAAAGTTAAATTGTGCTTCAGACGATAATTTACATGTTGTTTTTTTAGATCTTGACTTAAATATTGAAAATGAAGAATTAGTTGTTAAATTATTTGATAAAAGAACTTTTTTTAATTTTAAAACCCACTCCATGCCTCATTGGCACTCCAATTTAAGTAAAAGAGTTTTTGTAAATATAATTTTGGGTCAAATAATTAGATATTATAATATTTGTGGGTCGAGGAGGATTTTGGAAACACAAATTTTTAAATTTGCTGCAAATTTGTTTTACAATAATTTTTATCCTCATAATTTTATATTTTTTTATGTAAATGAACTAAAAAAAGGTTTTTTGAAGTGGCAACAGTAGGGCCAAACGCCACTATGGAAGTTGCTTCTTGGGTGTTGAATTATATGAAGATCTGTGAATGAAAGTCCGACAAGGAAAGTTCACAGGGTGATGATTGTCAACATTTTGAGAGTGACAGACCAAGCTTGAAAATGGACAGTAGTGAACAACGGAACGACAATTCGAAGGAGTTTAAAACTTTGAAGCTGGCCTGCTATCATCTTAGGCCTAACAGTTTCCCCCGCTCAATCAAGTATGGAGGTTTGAAATTTTCTAACAGGTATCTTTTTTCTTTTTCCTCATAGGTAAAGGTGGGGGCATCACATTGCTGCATGTCTATTTAGTTTAGCTTATTGTTTAGTTTCTGATGTTCTTCGTGTTACTTTGGAAATTTCTAAATATAATATTTTTGAGTTAAGTTATGTTACGAGTTGATTTACTTTATGATTTTGCTGTTGGATATTTATTAAATTCATTTTTTAATGTTAATTTATTTTACTGTTTTGGTATATTAAAAAAATTTTTCTTAATTTTTCTCAGTTATTTTTCATATAATTGGAGTATGCAGCTTTGTGATGCCTTGCGAAACCTGTGAGGATACACTTTTTTACAATTTTTTGATACCTGTGCTCCTCCCACCTTCTGAAGAGCAGGGAGTTTATTTTGTTTTGTTTTTTTGGTGTTGCTCTTTTGTGGTTCATTGTTGTTGTTTCACCCATTTTTACATTTTTTTCATCTTTTCATCATTTTTCATATTTTTCATAAAAGAGTATATATATATATATAATATATATATATATTATATATATATATATATTTATTTTCGAGGAAGCTACTTTGTAAAATAATAACTAACTAAAAGAATGGTTGTAGAAATCTAGGCGCCAGAGCGTAGTCTCCCATCACTAAATTTTATTAGTTGTTTTTCGTCTAATATTTCGTCTAAATTTGCTATAAAACCGCAAATAATCTTTCAGTGAGAAAAGCTAATAAAATTTATTTCTTAAAGGCTTTTCGCTGGCGCGTAGATTTCTGCACCGCTGACTAAACTGCATATATAACTTTAAAATAATTTTTAGCTTAAGAATATATGATTCGTATGAAAATATTTCTTTTATTATTTCATTTACACATTTTTTAAACATCATCAAAACATTTTTTAAGCATTCTAAAAACTTAACATGAATATACTTATAAAAGAATCTTAGTGATTATTTTTCAGTCATATATCTTTTTTTCTCTTATCGTTTGTTATTCAATATAATAATTTTTTTTTAATTTTATGATATTTCAACAACTTTAGTAAAAAGCAAACCAATTTAATAAACTATAATAAAAAAGCAGTAAACGATAACGGAATGTTATGTACTGTACTTGATTCTAACCATGAGTTTCAAAGAATACAAAAAGGAATATTGTTATCCACTATTATATCGCGTATCATTGTATCCCAGCAAAAACAAAAATATAGAGTCAATTTGAAAGTAACGCGATAACTCAGTATCTACCAGATTTTTTTTCATATCTTTTCAAAATTGAAAATTTTCATTCTTTTAACGTTGTTCAACAAAAGATGAGTGTATGTGTCTATCTATGAAAGGCATAAAACTAATTTGTAATTGATACATTTGGCATTTATTGTAGCGTTAAGACTTTAAAAATTGAATATGGTCAAACCATTTCAAATCTCTTCGTTTATTTTACGTTTTCTTGTGACAAAGCACATTACTTTTGCGGTTCGGGCAAGACAAATTTGCTTAATTCATCATTTAAAGGTTTTTGACATCACTATTTTTTCTTTAATAATTTCATACTATTTAAATTCGGAAATGTTTAGACTAAATCTTACGAATATTTTATTTAAAAAAATAGTGGTGCGAGTCCGTTATTTTCAAATTATTGTACGGAAAGGAAATAACCAGTTAAGGGGTTAAGCCGAAAAACAATTTTTTAAATCTGCATAAAACCTGTAAAAAATCTATAGTTAATTCCCCCAAAAATCTGCAGAAAATCCGTAGATATTTGGCCCATTCTGCAGATGCTTTTAAAAATATAATAAAAAATTCTACAGATATTTTAAAGGTAAAGCTAATTCTGCAAAAATTTCTTCAGATTTTTGTAACATTTCTGAAGAAAGTGGAGATTTCTTCAGATAATTTTAAGATTATTTTTAGTGGAAAATTGTTCTACATAAACGGCATCCATGCACTAAATACTTTCGATTATGCATTTAAATTAACTTCTGTCACAAGTATATTAAATCAGACACAGTGTGTGATTGACATCCGTTAGTTTACATGCAGCATCAATTTATCCTTTCAGCGTATGTGAAGCTAAAACAGAAATGCATTAATTAATAACAGAATATTGAGCATCTACGGACTTCTGTTTTAACCATTCGTAAAGTCAAATATGCATCACGATTCTTGGCCATTAATTCATTTGATTTTCTGGGTAACTTCCAGGGATTAAAATTTAATTAAGCTTTGTTTCTCTTGTTTGTTGTATTTTAATCGTCGACACTAAAATGACAGAAGTGAGAATGCGTTTTAGTGACTTAACTTGATGAGATTTAAATCTCTTGCCACTTTAATAATGATCCATCAATTCCTAAATTAAGTTTTAGACTATGGTTCATCAGACGAAACCCTATTTATCTCTGTCTTCTGTCTGTCACACAGTCCGTCCACAAAGAGAATTCAAATTTTATGTATTTATATACGGAAAAAACTGTTTTGTTGAAACTACTAAATTTTGGTTGATATAGCCCCAACCAAATAATTTGGTTGGAAAGACCAATTTGTGGTTAGACTAACCCAGTAATTTTGTTAATTCAACAAAATTTTGGTTAAAATTTGGTCATTCCAACCAAAATTTTTTGGTTTGAGCTATATCAACCAAAATTTAGTAGTTTCAACAAAACAGTTTTTTTCGAGCAGCTGAATACCTCGTATCATACGATATAAATCATAGAATTTTGAAAAAAGTCTATTATTTTAATTAAATTCATTTTTTCAATGTTATCCGTTAATTTTTGAGATTTAATTTTTAAAAGCAAACCATAATTTGAACGTGTTGCGTGTAGACATCATAGCTTGGAGGTAAAGCATCTCACTAGTAAACAGAAAGTTCCTAGTTCGAGCCATGGTGATGGAAGTTGAAATTTTCATATTATGATGGATTTAATTAAAAGAAATTTCGTATTTTTTTGCAAATTTAAGCGTTTAAGATGCTGTGGTTAATAATTACCGACTTTGATAGTGTTTTTTTGTGTGTGGGGGGGGGGGGGAGAGGATTTCAATTTTTTTTTCTATTTTAAAATATATTGCGATTTATTAATGATTCAACATTTGAAGTTTCGTTTAACCCCTTAATGGTCGCATTAAATTACGGTTTAAGAATTCATATTCATTATTGCCACCACTTTTTTGAAAAAGAAATATTCATCTTATTTAATGACAAGTAAAATGATACCAGAATAAAACCAATTACACTATTTTATAAAACTGGAGAGAATCAAACACTTCTGAATAAAAGCCGTGAGTGAATCTTGCAGCCAGTGAATATCTCGGGTGCGATAATTATGTGGTTAAACATTTTTTTTTTTTTTTTGAAACTAAACAAATTTATTTAGAGCTCCGCTATTATTTACTTTTTTTTATTTTCAAAAAAATTGAAATTTTGGATTTTATTTAATTAATTTTATTTGACTTTTTTAATTTGATTAAAATAAATAAATTTCTTTTCTAATAATTTTCAAATTAAATTTATTGTATTACTCACACATTGTATTATTCACATCTGTGTAAGAATGTAATAAATTAACAATTTAAGTGTATCAATTAAAGTGTAAGCTGCTTTGAAAGAAACATTTAACTAAGCCGTATGCGTGATCTGCGATCTCACTAACTCATTTGTTTATTATTAATATTTAGGTATTGAGAAATTATTTTTTAAAAAAAGGTTTTTTTTTTCGCTTTATATTATGTTAGCTAATCAATAAATAAAATAAAATTTATGTTCAAAATTTTCTTGCGCGAATTAATTAATAAATGCAATAAAATAAAATGTACACCAGATGCGGCAACATTAACTATGACGAAGTTATTTATTTATTTATTATTATTTTATTTTAAGAGAATGATATATTTTTTAATTGTTTAAGTTTGTTCACAGTTCCCAATATGATACTTCTTGTTACTTTTATAGAATGTGTTATTTTTTTTTACAGTTTTAAATTGAAAAGCGGAAATGGTTGTTATTTTTACGTAAGAACAGTTTTTTTCTTTTGCTGGTGCGGTAGCATATTTTATATCTTATACTTTAATATCAGTATTGTAAATTGTCAAAGATGCACCTGAATAATCCCAACCATTCTCACTCTACAAATTTTAACAGAAAAGAAATATACCAATGTTTGAATTATACATCTTGAAAATTCCCTTTACAGCACACACACAGAGCAATGCTTAGATATAAAAAATCCAATTAATTAAAAAATATGTTTAGAAACAGCGTTATCAAATCTACCAGATATTGTATTAAGACATTCCGACAACAGATGTTTTATTAATTGTATTTCATTCAAGCCGTCCTAATAATTTAAATGTAAAAAGAAAATATTGAACATTTTCTGGTGTGAATTAGAGAACTTCTGAATTAAAAAACCCCGCAACATTTGACAATGCCACTCAGAATATTGCTCATACGTTGGCTCACAGAACATCGATAAAACATTTTGAAAACGAAATCCTGCATTTTAAACATTTTTTCAAAACGCTGTGTGATACTAGGAATAAAACTATTAAAAACATAATTTAGAACAGTACGCAAAATTTATATTCATAACAATCTTTTCATCAGTATATTCCTCATTCTCGTCTATCGGGACGCTGTGTACCGGTCACTACAAATTGACTAATATAAAAACTTTAATTAATCAATTAATGAAACAGGAGCTTTCAACTGCCATAAAAACATAATTTGATCTATCTCAAGGCTATAACATATATATAGAAACATAGATAAACATTTCATGAACTAAGATATACCTAAATGCCATCATGGTCAGATTGCCATGTAATTTGTCCATGGTCCTTTTAAAAATAATTGATCCATTAATCCTTTCAGGAGCAAGACACTTGTGCTCCAAAAATGGTCAAATAATTAATTCACACCGCAATTTACGAACGAATTTAGTTGAAAATAATCAAATCCGTTTCTTCACGTATATTATGAGATCAAAATTGTACTAAAGTTGTTGTAAAAAAGTATCGGTGCCGTTTAACAACTTAAGTTTTAAAAATAACCGTTTGTAGACTGCAAATGTCGCCCCTCAAGGGGTTAAAAGACCGGGAGGGCGTTTCATAAACCATCACCTTACCGAGTTACGGCTTAAATTATAGGATTATATTTATCCGGATTCGCATATTAGAATACATATTGTTACACCCAGCCCTCCATTTTTCTTACTTTTGGGTACAGGAAAACACAATAATAAGGCTGCAGATTAACTACTAAAATGGGTTCTTCACGTGGTTTCCTCCTAGATATGGCTTAGCAGACCAGCTGCATTATAATATGCGAAGTGAGTTGTGTCTAATTATGAAATTTCAGCCTCCAACTCGATGAGGTGATGGTCTACGCAACGGAATATCAGTCTTTAACTGTCTTTTGTCATTTTTTCTAAGACTCAAAATTGTAATTTTGGATAACGATCTTACCACTTCCTTGATTTGCCCATTACGTTATAAGGACAACCTGTTTCTGCCAATCATGATTTGCCTCTACCATCAATATTCCACTCATGAATTATTATTTTTTACCAGCAAATTTTGCATTATTTAATACGAGCATTTTTCCGGTGCAAAAATTTCTGTTAAAACGATGGTAAACTGTTAAAAATTCTCCTCAAGGTATGAAAATAAATAGGTACTATTTGAAACGTTTTAAAAAAAATATTGCTTTGTTAAGTGATTAATATAATATAATATAATATAAAAAAAACAAATTTCTAAAAAAAAATCGAAAAAAAAAAAAATCTGCGTTTTATAAAGAAAAAAATTATAAAACACAGATGCACCAAATAATGAGATGCACTAAATAATAAGATGTAATTAAATTAGGAACCACGATCAATTTTAACCAAGTTAACAGATAAAAAAAAATACCTTGAAATATCTTTTTAGCATGTCATATACAAACAAGACCGTGATTAGCGATATCAATCTTATTAATTTTATTATATAAAACAAAAACATCATCAAACAACATAAAAAAAAAAAATCAAAAACGCAAATTGACGAAACGCTCGAGATTAATTGGATATCACGATTTTCTCGATACGGATAAATTTTTAAATTAGTTGACAAGTCTACACTTTTTTTGTGTGACATTTAAAAATAACATAATTTACGGCATCGACATCCTATGCAGCTGAAGAGCGAGACATAACAGTAGCATCGAATGACCTAACTTTCATGTGCTCAGTTTCCCCGCTCGCATGGTGTTTGTCATAGGCAGTTTATTAGTTTTTAAACATGCAGCTGGTGATCAATCACGGTCTGTATCGTAAAGCAGGACTCGGCTCTCTGGGTGGGTTGCTTTTCGCAAGCAGGCCTTGTATCACGAGGCTCAGCAGGTCAAAAGCAGCAGACACATGCACATTCTTTCCTGGTCAATTGAATTTTTGGAAAATGTGTTGTATGCCTTTTGTATAGGACCCTTTCGTGGTTTCATCATAATAGAACGATGGGGAATGAACAAAGAATCAAGATATGAGCAGAAAAGCCCAATTTGACTTAAATATTCCTGTCCTACATTTCGATTGAAGTTGAACTGGAAAAGTCATTAACTCGCTGCCTGCGAACATAAAATACGCCGACGTCTATCCGCAAAAAGTATGTGTGTGTGGTCGTAGTCAAAATTTCACAAGTCCCCCTGCAGCTTGTCACTTGGTTTCATTCTGGTTTATCTTCAACGCACCCATACCATTAATCTTTTGTCATGAAGATACAGACGGTTACAGTTTTTTTGAGTGACGATTCGATAAATGAATTAAATCTATAATCTAACGTAAAGAGGCCTTTATTTTTGCTTTGCGGACTCTGTTTTTTGTGTCATTTGTTCAAATATAAATCACTATTATCTGCCACCTGAATTTACAAATTAAAGTGAAAATATGCTGGTATTTATTTCTTGCTCAAAATCATAAATAATAAACATTTAATTGATTATTTATTAAGAAAAATAGCAAAATTATAAGTAAAATACCCAAATCGAACATTTTTATGACAGAAGCATTATTTGCAAGTATACTTTAAAATTATCTTAAAATACTGTGTATAATTTAATATTTACATTAATAAGCATCTTTTATGCCACCATGAATGAGATAAACCAATACTACTGGGTACAAAATTCTCGTTTGTTTGGATTTGATAACATATGCTGTTTCAAAATTGAGAAAGCAATGTGATAATTTTTAATCCAAAATGTACTCAATTCGATATGAGTACATCGACTAACTCATTTTTAAGTACTTCATTTTTTTCAGTTTGGATAAATAATGCTGCGTGTAAATTAACTTATGTCAATCAGTCCCAGTATCTATACGTACTTTGATTAAAAATATTGGTAAGCATTATTAGAATAGGAATTGATGTGTTTGATTTAATATACTTATGACGGAGTTGATTTAAAAGTAATTGAAAAGCATCGAGTACCTGAAGAAATTTCAAGTAAATAGCAAATATGTTTGTACTTCTTGCGCGAGTGAGATAGGCGAGATATATTTATGAAACAAAGTAGAAAAATTAATTTAATAAATAATATAAAACAAGCAAAATGACAAAGTGTCTCCAAAAAAAAAAAAAAAAACATATAATGCTTAGATTTTTAAAGTTAAAGTCGCATTTTTTTTAAGCTCTTAAATTTTATTTATTACAACATTCCACTTTATTAACTGTATAATATAAATAAAAAATTGTAGCAAATTGCGTTATTCAAATTTAATGACACGAGCTTAAAGCAAATGCGTAAGCTTATTTACATTTCTGTCATCTTGTATTAACATTCTTGAACGAACAAATGACAAGTTAATCAAATTGAAATTCCAGATTGTTGCCCAGAAACGCTAAGAATTTCTGGTTAAGGAGTGGGGAAGCATATTTTCATTTACGAAAGGTGGAAACTGAAGAGTATGTGCTCAATAAATTATTATGAATGAATGCATCTCTGTTTTAGTTTGACTTACGCTTAATCGGTAAATAATGTTGAGTGCAAACTAATGTCAATCATTCGCAATATCTATAAGTACCCTGATTTAAAATATTGGTTAGTATTATATGAATAAGAATTGGTATAGTTGATTTAATATACTTATCATAAAAGTTCATTTAAAAACAATAGAGTGCATCGAACAATTTACAACTCGTTTTTTCAACTGAAGATTAGACTACCATTGCTTCATGTTATACGTGATTGATGAAAATTTTAGAATGATACACAAAGAGAAAAACTTACCGACACATTCCTCCCACTGTCCCACTCCATTCCTATCTCCCCTATCTGAAACAGTAAATAAATTGGTTGTTATAATTCATATTTTTCTAAAAATTTTTAAAGAATAAACTATTTATGCATTTCATTTATGTTTAGATCTGTGGGATAATTTTACACAAAATTTCATATGGTACTTAAAAAGAAATTAGAATTGCCTTTAAATATTTGTCTTTGAAACTATTGAATACAAAACTATTGCAAATTTTGGTTTTTAGAGATTGCTGTGAATTTTTATTCTCAAAATTTCAACAATTCTTTTAAACAAACAAAAAGCCTCCGCACTTTTGCCTTGACAAATCTTTTCCACAATTTGTTGTTTTTTGAAATATTTACATTGATTTAACGCTAAAATAAAATACCCGTAAGCAATGTACAATGTCACTAAAAAAAGTACGATAAAAGAAGAGTTCTGGAATAGTTTGACCAAATCCAATTTTTATTCTTATCGTTTTGAAGCTACAATAGATTTTGTATTAGTTCTGCGTTTTTTTATTGATATATTTAAGATCTTCTTCTGTTTATCGTCTTTTAAAGCATTGTAATTTTTTTAAACAAATTTAAAAAAAATTCGGGTATTTTCCACACTATCCCTATTTTTTTTCTATTTCTCTTTTCGGAGTCATTGTTATACGATATGATAGTGGATACGAGTTTTTTCTGTGTTCTTTGTAATTCACGGTTAGAATAAAAAAATATATATATTGCACAGGATTTAACTATCATATGTTTTTTTATGGTCTATTATGTAGTGAATTTTTGTTTTAAGATTAGATTGTTCAAACATCAGAACAACTTAAAAAATTTATACACTTTAGCTTGAGCAGCAATAGAAGAGAAAATAGTGATATGACTAAACTAGTTGGATGTGTCAATCTAGAAACTTTCTTCTATCACATATGTACATTTAATATTTCAAAAATTATATACACATATTAATACTTTAATATTATTAATTCAGTACTATACCAACTTTGATTTTCATTTTAAATTTCCGCTTCAGTGAATTAATCGGAGTATAAACAAATTAATATGGATATATTTAAATATGGATATATTAATTAATATGGATATATTTACTACAGTCAATAGTTTTCCTTTATTCTGTTGAATTTTTATCTGGTTGATAATTTTTAATCTGGTTCGCTGACAAACAAAAGCCAAAGACTTACACAAAAGAATTGTTTCAATTCTATGCATAACTTTACACACGTTTTGGTGGTACAGTTTTGAAATGGTCCAAAAATTGCTATTACAGCACCCCTTCTGGCGGATTTTGAATTTAGGAAGATCTTACTAGCCATAGCTAAACACTTACACAAAATATTTGGTTCAATTCTATGCATAACTTCATACAGTGTTCAGTGTATAATATTGAAAATGACGCAAAAATCGCATTTGCAGCGCCTCCTTCCGGCAGATTTTTTTCAAATTCAGAGAGGACGAACTAGAACCAAACATTTACACAAAGAAAAAAAAATGGTTAGATTTTATGCATGATTTATACACTGTTCGATGGTATAATATTGAAAAAATAGCAAAAAAATCGCTATTACAGCGCTTTCTTTCGGCGGAATATTTTTAAATTGAAGGAGGACCTGCTTGCGACAGTCAAAAATATACACAAAAAATTTAGTTCGATTCTGTCCATACCTCCATACACCTTTCTATAGTGCAATGGCGACGTACGTATACACACAGACACGATCAGACAGGCATTTTGTAAAAAACATGTTTTTTGGAATCTCTGATCCCTGAAACGTGTGAACTGGAAATCAAAATCCGGAAGTCGAAAAAAATTTCAATTACAAAAATTTCTTCTATTGAAATCGAAAAAAGTTAAAATGTATTTTAGATGTTTTTCCATTCATGTTAATTATTAAGAACGTCAAAAGCCTTTTGAGGGAGGGAGGAGGGAAAGTATCTAATTTTCATTATCTCAATAAAAATAAAATATATAAAAAAATTGTCCAAGTGAAAAACATAATTGACAATAATATAGTATATGTCATAGAAAAATTAAAAATGCAAACTACAATCTTGACAGTTAATTCATTATTCATTAACACACTTTTCTGTTTTTGAATGTGTTTCAGGAGAATTCAAACATATTTTAGAGCAACTTGCACTTATCCTTATCGGTTTTATTTAAAAAATGATAATGTATTTTTTAAATTAATAATTTTATAGTAATCACAAAATAATAAAGGCAACTAGTTGGATGTGCAAATCCCAAATTGCTCATCTATCTTATCCCTTTTAATATTTTTCCTGTTAAGCACTTAACAGGAAGAATACCGCTCTATTTAGATTAAATCAAAAAGAGAACATTAACATACTTTTTAACGAGAGTAAATTAATATACAGGTCTAATTTTTATTCAAAATTATTCATAAGAGAATCAACTGAAATTTATTTAAATAGTTCACATATTTGTAACGATACACTGTCATTTCGCATCCCAAATATATGGATTGATTGGTTAGATAAATTACACGGTAATTATTTAACTAGACCAAGGGCAATATCAAATTAAAAAGCGCGTGATACATTTAATTTATTTATTTTCAATATTTCTTTATTCCTATTTTCACGTTCATTGTATTTGTAATTTTTATTTTTCTATTTACATTTTGAGGATGACTCTTTTAATAGTGAGTAACACGTAAATAAAAATGTTTTAATATATTTTAAATGTTTTTGTCAATATACAACGTCTTAGAAGCAAAATGTTTTTTTATAATATAAATTCTTGTATTTTTATGTAGAATATACACTGTTAAAAATCTGCTGCATTTTGTTGCAACGCACTCCCCTGCTTGTATAGAAAACAGTTACTTGGCCGTGAAATGGAGTTTTCTCACTGGTTGGAACAGAGATATTATATACAAGCGGTGGAGTGCGTTGCAACAAAATGCAGCAGATTTTTAACAGTGTATATTATTAGTATTACGATATGCTTAGAACATTCCTGTCTAAACTGAGGAGTTAAATCAACTACTCAGCTAGTATTTTACATCAGTAGCTTAAAAATTTAGGACAAATGTAAAAAAATATACAATTAAGCTTGAAAAAAGAGATACAACGCATCTGAAAAATTAAAATAAAAAAGTCAATTATAGATTAACATTTTATTTTGTTTATGGTGGATGTTTCAAATTATGTGGTGGAAACGGTTTTGTCACATACTCATATGTATCATATGGAAATTTAAGATAAAAATCCGTGTTGGTTTAAAATTAAACTAATAATATTGAAGCATAATCATTTAAAAGATGCATGTTGTAGAAGAATAAATAACATAAATCCCATACATCGTCTCATATTCGTCCCTTATAAACCTCATACACAGTCTCACATTAATCACATTTTACTAAAGCCGAAAAAAAATAGTAATTATGAGATAAAGTATAGAGAACAGGATTAAAAAAAATAAAATTTCTGTTGCAAAGTATATTTTTTTATTTAAATAAAGTGAATGTTTTGAAATTATTAATGATATTTGACGTGAATAAAAAAAAATCTGCTTCACACAAATACAACAATACTAACAGATGTCTGTTTATTTTCCCCATTACTAAAAAATATGCAAAGTAAATGAAGACCAAAATCTTTTTTCTATATTTAAAGTCAGTGAATTTTCCTTATTTAAAAAAAAAAAAAAAAATCATTTTTTTTTTTTTAAAGATTGAATGGATTACAATCTTTCTATTCAAGCATTAACATTAGAAAAGGCGGAAATTTTCGTCAAGTTTTGTAAAAATATTTCTCACCAGAATTTTGATTTAAAACAGTTTTAACTTTTTTATTTGACGTTTTTTTTTTCTTCCATGTTTTTATCTTTTAAACTAATTTCATAATGAAATTTCTGATTTGAACAGAAATACATTCGTGTGGTAGTGGTCAAAATGGCCACTCGCAGCCGTTCTAGCATAAACTCTTTAACAAGTCCCTCTTTAACTAGTATGCTGTTGCACAGTTATAGTCATTTATAAAAAAAATAACAGGAAAAAGCGCAATATAATGTATTAGTTCCAAAATTTTACGATTGATGGTGCTTTACTATTTTCTATTTGAAAGTATCGATTAAAAACCATTATTTTGTTTGCATTAAAAAGTTTATGTATTTATATATAAATTCGATCACATGGGAAAAAATATTTTTTCCGGACTTTTTCAACCTGTTAGCATTGACAAGCACATATTTTTGCTTTTGATCCTCAAATAAGTATAAAGTTTCTGACTATAACTTACTCAGTTAATGGGTTTTTATAATTTGTCAATTAAAAATGTTCTTTTTTTTCTTGATAGAAATGTATAGCTCTTTTATAATATTTTGCATAAAATATCCGAAATTAAACAGGAAGTTATCGCAAGAGAAATGCTTTTTTGTTGCAACCTGTTAGAAAATATTTATTATTCATAATCTGTTAAAATCGCAGTTAAAGAAACAAAGAAAACCCTTTTTTTTTATCTTTATAAATAATTTATCTTAAAAAAGTACAGATAACGATAATCAATGAGCATTAAGCTCGTTGAGTTTATTCATACATTAAAATTCCAAGTAATTTTTAAACTAAATTATAATAGTAGAAGAAAAAAATAAGAAAGAAATGTATATTTTTAAAATGGAAAAAATAAATGCAACAAATAACTCATTTAATTATTCGTAACTCACTTCCTTAATTTCAATAATTCAAAAACTTAACGAGAAAAAGTATTTTTATAACAATTAAAATGGTAACAAAAATGTTTCAAGGTTTCTTTTCCTCTTCAGTATTTTTAGATGCGTTCGTAGTACCTATATTCATCATTCAGTCCTTCCGTCTGTTTGTCCGCATAGAACAACGTAAAAACTATCCAACTGAATCATTTGAAATTTAAACTATGCAATTTTTTACATGATTTTGTCATGTCATTTTAAATTTTATGATAATCGAATGAATAGTTCAATTACAGGGACAATCAAAATTATTCCGCTGCATTACAACCATAGGCGAAAATAGTTTTAAGTGTATTTTAAGTGTTATACTCTTTTAAACATAATAAAATGGACATGCATCTATGAAAGATACATGAAAATATACATTTAATAAAATCTATGTTTAAAAGAATATTTGTTATTCATTTTCAGGCCACACAAAAAATATTCCATTACGTAACTGTGTAAGGGGAAACACTGTTTCGGTGGCGTTCTAATTGTAATAAAATTTTTCACATTTTATGAAATTGCAAAAGTTTCTACGGTTTATTACAAGTTTCTTTATGTATAGTAAAAAGCAGCTAATATTTACAGGGCACACAAATGATTTCGCATACTGTATTGTATCTGAAATATTGCATATTATTACACCGAGATCTGAATGTTTTTAAAACTTCGTTATAGTACGAACGATCCTCATTTGGTACGTTTGATGCGCAATTTCCGACTTGTTAAAAATTTCTTTAGATATTAAAGATATTTTTTCAACAACAATACTAATAATGTTTACATTATTCACCATTTAATTTTGTACTATAAAAATTATTTTTAATTTTGTACCATACAAAATGAACTTAATTAAAAAAATTTTTAAACTGAACTCAACTTTTTTTAATCAAACTGTTGCAAGATGTAAGTGAAAAAGTTATTTTAGTTAATCATAGCTCAAAATAGCAATTAAAAGCACAAAACCATAAACAAGTGAGTAGATTGTCTTTTACACACGCACAAGAAACAAAGCATTTTCTCAAATTTATATGTCGATTTATAACTTATTAATGAAACTCATTAAATGAATTTTATAACACGATTATTCAATCACTAAATCAATTAGAATAGATGTGAATTTTACAAGTGGGGGGAAAAAAGTCCAGGCTAGGATTCGAACCAGGGATGTATTGGCTGAAGCCTCAGTGCACCGTCAATGGAAGAGCATACTTATACTATTTTATCTTAAATAGTAAATTTGTAATTCATTGTACACGCTTTGTATGCATTATTCTCAAATAAAGTTCTCTTACTTTAAATATTTGAAAAATACAAACAGAAAACAAATTAAAGAAATTAAATAAAAAAAAGTGTCGGTTTAGATCGCATTCTTATTTATTCTATGCGATAGCTGTCAAACTTTTAGTTTTTTTTAAGCAAATAAAGTTATTTGGACAAATTTTGTTTACAGGAAAAAAATACGACAAAAAAATGCATTTTATTATTATTTTTTTAATAAGGAAGTATCCGGAAGTTCCGCAGGCATACTGTGAAATTAAGCAGTTTTATAAAACATTTTCTAGAAAATTTGATTTTTCTGCACATCAATTTATGTAGGATAATACTTGATATATCTTCATAAATAAATCCTCACATTGGCATCAAAATTAATAAATGAATATATGTTACTTTATGAATCTTATCACGAAACTTTGAATATTCAAACCGCCAGTTTTACTATATAAGCTACATTGCATTTATTCATTAATTAAGCGATGAGACAAAAATGGACACATACAATAATTCCTCCTTCAATGCAAACGTCACTTTACTTCGGAAAATTCTTGTATTTTCATTCAAATAAGAGTGACGTGTTCCATTTGCTTTAGATACACGATTTAGCCTTTTGTTGTCAACCAAAATATTTCCTGTATAATAAATCGGATATGCAAATAAACTTTTATATCTAGCTCAAATAAAACATACCTTTGATTAAATTATAATAAGAATGAGTGTAAATTATACATGATAGATGAAACAAAAGATGGTTTTAATTAACAGCAACAAAAGTAAATATATGGATATTTAAATATACTAAAATTCAATTAAGGGGTCTCAGGACTCTTAAAATTGGAAAAATTGAAAAATATGAGACCATCTTCAATTTTTTAATACCTTAAAATGTTTGATATTAAAGCACAATTTCTGTTAAGATGAAAGATATGAGCACTTTCTTTCATTTTATGCCTTTAAAAAATTGCAAGATGCAGAATTAGCATTTACAGAGCGCTCCAAACTGTCGGACATTTGAAGAGCAGAAAATTGGCATAACAGCTTACGCGCACGATTGCAAAATAAATATTGCAACTAGAATGGAAATTTTTGTGTCTACTTATACATTAAATTGTAATAATTATCTTGAACCTAAATAAATTCATATTTAAAGCATTTTTCTATTTTTAATACAAAGTTGTATTTATCTGATAGAAAAATTTGAAAATTTCAACACGATAATCACCTAAAAAAAAGAATTTTTCTGAACAATAAAAAGGAAATATCAGGTTCAGTTTATACATATTAACATGAAATATATGTTTTGAAAATTTTATGCAAAAATACTTACAAGATTTTGAGATATCGTGCGCGCTATGACCAAAAATGTCATTTGGAGAAAAATGATTCCAAAGTTTTGGAAGCACCGCTTCAGCTATTGAGCGGATAATTTTCTAAAACCCATAACTTTTGTTCTAATGAGAATTTCGAGAAAACAATTATATAAAAATGTTTAGAAAAGATAGCAGTTTAGCATATAAAAATATTTAAATTTCGAAAATTTGGAAGCTTTAACCCTTTGCGGCGCAGTGGTTTCATAGATAAACCACTTAATTTTAATTCTCAAATGCCACATTCGCACCGGAATTTTGTTTTAAAAAATTGCTGTTTATTGAATGCGTGAAGTATAGCGTTTTCTTATTTAGAAATAAAGTAGTTTTCAAATTCCGGTGTCAGTCATTATTTTCAACACTTAAGCAATGAACTAGCCCTGCGCCGCAAAGGGTTAAGAGTCCTGAGACCCCTTAACTGAATACATAATTTGTAAAATTAATAATAAGTATTAATTTTAATTTCTCTCCGCATCAATGTTAGAATAATAACTGTTAAATCTTGGCAAATAAATGCCCCACCAGTGGCCGAGAGGTACGGACCTCTCAACTGGTAGACGGCAGGTGCTGGGTTCGAACCCAATCGCGGCTGTCGGCCTAACCGTTCGGAGTTTTCGTGGTTTTCTTTGAACCTTGCGTAAATACGGGTTAGGTTCCCTTAGAAAGACCCCCACGAAGGGCACTCCCCTCTGGTCCTATATCCCTAGCGTAGATAATCGGACGACAAAAATAAACCAAACCAAACCTTGGCAAATAAATCCTCATATTGGCATCAAATTTAAATAATGAGTATATGTTACTTGCTAAAAAAAGTGTTAGTTTAGATCGCATTCTTAATTATTCTATGCGATAGCTGTCAAACTTTTAGTTTTTTATAAAACAAATGAAATTATTTGGACAAATATTGTTCACAAAAATTAAATACAACTAGAAAAAAGGCGCTTTTATTATTATCATTTTTTTAAATAAGGAAATATCTGGAAGTTCAGAAGGTATACTATGAAATTCAGCAGTTTTTGAAAAACATTTTCTTCAACTAGATATCTAGACTTTCAACATTTAAAAATTTAATTTCTCTTCGAATGTTAGGATAATAATTGTTACATCTTCATAAATAAATCTTCATATTATTGGCATCAAAATTAATTAATGACTATATGTTACTTGCTAAATCTTATCACGGAACTGATTATTCAAAGCATCAGTTTTACTATAGAATCTTCATCGTGTCTGTTCAGTAACTAAGTGACGACCTAAAAATGGACATACACAATATTTTCTCCTTCAATGCAAGCATCAGTTTACTTCGGTAAATTCTTGTATTTGCATTAACATAAAAGTGACACATTTCATTTCCTTTATAGTTATACATTTTAGCATTTTGTCGTCAGCTAAAATATTTTCTGTATAATAAATCGGATATGCAAATATCCTTCCATAGCAAGCTCAAATAAAACATGCGTTTGATTAAATTATAATGAGAATGCATTCAATTAATATATGAAATAATACATGATTTTAATTAACAGCAACATAAGTAAATATATGAATGTTTAAATATACCAAAATTCAATTAACTGAATGCTTAATATGAAAGTTAACTTCTTAATCCATACGGGTCTAATATGAGATCTGATTTGTGGACAGATAATAGCTAGCTTGCAGCACAATACAATTATTTTATAATAGATTCTCATTTATCATAAAAAGATTGTTTTGATTTTTTTAGACATTAATGAAAACTAAATTATGCGTGAAAGGGTTAGCACCTGTAGCCAATTATAGCAGCCAATATTACTGCAAATGGAAATTTCAAGCGCATGTTTAATCAAAATGTGTTTATGTAAAACAAAAAAATAAAATTTCTTCTAAAGTTAAACATGTCATCCCACCCATCATCAAAAATGTCAGCGCATTTTTTAACGGTCAATCATGCTTACGGCCATACTCGTATTTGTATAAAGTGGAGTGGAAAGGGATAGAAATGACATACAACCAACCAAAATCAATCCGCATATGACATGCAAATGTGAAAATATTTGTGTTAAGTACATTGCTCCAATTAAAATTAGAGCAGTTGTTTTCATTAATATTACTATATTTATTTCTTATTTAAAGTAAATAAACTAGACGCACCAATACTGGACCAGTTAGTGATATTTATCTAATAATTAGTAAAGCGTTAGCGAATTATAAACATATATATTTTTAAAATCCAGTTCTTACCTTCATGTATCAAACTAAATTCGTAAAAAAATTTTTGAAGACTAAAACATAAACAAGTACCAGTAAAAAAAAAAATCTAAACAGTGTATATAAAATTGACAGTTAAGGTGCTGATTTTACCACATTTTTGGGTGCGTTCGTAACTATACCAATACGTAGCACCTATTGTTTTCGTCCGATTCATCCATCTATCCTCATACAACAGCTCAAAAGCCGTTCAATCGAAGGGTTTGAAATTTAATATACGTAGGATCGTTTCACAAGATTGTCGAGTCCTTTCAAATTATGAAAATTGAATCAAAACATATCAAGATATTAATCCCTTAAGAAGTCTCAGGAATCCAGGGTTCTCGTGTCGCTCGCCATTGCTCCAATTCGCTACAAAATCCTTCATTTGGCGAGTAAATGAGCTTTCAGGCTCGCAAAATCGCGAATGCTCAATTTCTACTCTCTTTTGTGTGTTGTTATAAGATTATTATCCACGTTATGTACCCGTAAAGCATGGTGACGTCACTGCAACGTCGCTGTGAAGTCACCTTGTGACTTTGTGACCATCGATTGTCGATGTGAAGTCACAGTGACTAAAATGTGAAGTCGTTATGACCGTTTTAGAGCTTTTTTGTGATGTTTCACAAAAAAGTCATTTTTCTCAAAAAAGATTTGTCACATTGTGGTCACAATGTGACAAATTTGTGAAAAATGTGTCATTTGTGACAAATTTGACATTAACATTGTGACGAAACTGTGACAAAAGCGACGATATTTAAATTGCCAGAAACATGTTTTTTAAAGTAAATAACATGTTTTGAAGGATATTTATAAATTTCTAAAGATTTTTAAGAAAGACACATCTCAGTCACAATGTGACGTCACTGAGAGGTGGCATTTTGGTCACCGATGTGATGTGACCAAAGTGACTCACAGTGACGTCACTGTGACTATGCATGCTATTAGGGTAGATTGTGTTGGTGTTGGGTGATGTCTCTGTTCCTCTTCAATCGCACCCTGTTATTTGCATTATTTTTTTTAGAGATACTGACTTAACACCTATTCAGATTATCAACAACCCAATACACAAAAAGGATTTTATGATAGGTATTTATCCGTTGTCAGTTTATCACTATCTAAGCGCCAGTAAAATCACAAACAAAATTCGCACCAATCGCCCAATCGAGAAAAGTTTTTGCTGAAATTGCGATTTACCTTACTGTTTATTATGCATTGTTATATCATTGGCCAATCATCATCTTTTTCTATCTGTTATAGTCAAAATCTCATAGTAATTTAAGGATCATAAGAATGTTTGAAACCATTTACATATTTAGAAGACATTTAGAAGGTACTTATTTTTAACAGTTTATGTTCAATTTCTATTTTCTAAGCAATGACACGAAATTATGTTATTTCAGAACATATTTGAAAAAAGCGGATACAAAAAGGAATTAAAGGTAAATTTTTCAGTGTTCCACGCCGAATATATTTTGCTAAACCTTTTTTTCATTTGGCTTCTGTTTTTTTATTTCTTATTCGCCATATCGCTAATGGTGGTTAAGGGTATATTTCGATTCAAACTGCTTATTTTCAGATTTATTTTTAAATTCATTTTTGCTCTCAAATGCATCAAACTGGAAAATTGTCTTATTTAGAAAGTACACAAGGTGCCGTGACTGTCGATTATTTGATAAATGCAGAAAATATTGCAAAAAAATGCTGTCAAAGATAACGTTTTCAACCGTATTTTCCGAAGCGGAAAATTTAGGAACCAAAAAAAGGTGATACTGTACTGTAAGAAAAAATCTGTGAAGGTACTAAACATTTTCTAGGAAACTGGGATTTCTAGAACTTTTCATGTAACGATAACAGGAAAAATTCATGTAATCGATTCTGAAACTTAAATTTTTGCTGTTACCGTTACAGGAAAAGTTCTTGGAATCCCAGTTTCCTAGAAAAGGTTTAGTACCTTTGCAGATTTTTTTTTTT
The DNA here is from genome assembly GCA_964019185.1 of Maratus speculifer. Taxonomy (NCBI): domain Eukaryota; kingdom Metazoa; phylum Arthropoda; class Arachnida; order Araneae; family Salticidae; genus Maratus; species Maratus speculifer. The sequence goes on from CAXHSM010000002.1 coordinate 1,015,211, forward strand.
TTACAGTGTGAGAAATTAATTGTTTATAAAACGGATTCTAATAATTTGCGCAGAAAATAAAGTCACACGGCACCTCATACATCCCTTCAAAAATCCCATCAGCGAGTTTCATGTTTGTACTTTTAAAAATGAGTCTGAAAATGTATCAGAAAATTTCGGGTTGTTGAAGGTGGAAAAGCGTTTTTTCAAATACACCCTTAAAATACAGCGAGAACCCTGCAGGAGTCTTAATTTTGAGAGGCGGTGCAATTTAACAACATGTCACAATTTTTTTTTTTTTTTATCAGTTTTTTTTATCAGTTAAGATTTTTCTTTCCATTTATTCTTTCTCATTTTCTATCTATTTAGCAGCTTTCACAATGTGTCGCGAAGGCATTTTATAAGAGACAGACATTCTGTCGTCGATTTTTAAGTATGTTTTAAAAGTTGTTCTTCGCCGAAAAACACGCGTAAGGATTTCAAATTTTTTTGACTTCTTAAGTATATTTGGAATGTCAAAATAAATTTCTTTTTAAAAATGTAACGTGAGGATTTAAAGTTAAATCACAAACTGTAGTTTTAAAAATGTTATAGTGCTTAAGAAATAATACTGTTAAATCACTAATCGAAGAAATAAGAAAATAGGGAACAGATGTCATATGCGCACCATACTAGCGCGAGTGCAACAAAATGGCGAGATCCATCCCTCAGATGCCTCAGATGGTAACCCGGTCGTTCTGTTTATTTATTAATAAATCGTTTATTTACTTTATATTTTCTTTTAGAAATTGATATAAATTGTTTTATAGTTATTAATTAAACTTCTGTAGTTTACTGTTATTTCCTTTTTAAAATAACAGAAAATAATTAATATATGTATATGTAACTAGTATTTGATAACGAAGTTTTTGCCAAACTGGTGATAGAAAAAAAAACGCGCCAATGTGGTGCGTATATGACATCTGTGCCAAAAATAGCATTGCTCTTCATAAAAATATTTTCGTATACATATCGTTCGTCTTCGTATCATTTCGTATACTGGATATAAAACTTAGCTTCGAAAATTGATAAAATAAAAAGGAAATAATATTAAAATAACATCTAAAAATTTGAAACATTCCGCTTTTTAAAAAATGCAGTTTTAAAGACATTTTTATGTCGAAACATTTTTTTTTTTAATTTTGTAGTTTGATTTTAAAATTATATGACAAGCTTTGGTTTTAATGTTACGTCAGAAATTGTAGTTTTAAAATATTTTACTACTTCGAAAATTATACAGTCAAACGATTAATTAAGAAAATAATGAAATTTGAATATTCTGGATTAAAAATGCTTGCCTGTATCAAATTTAACATAAAACTTAAACTGAATGTTATAATTTGGAAATCAATAAAGAAAAAGAAAAAAAACCCATGAACTGAATTACTTGTATGCAGGGATGCAAAGTACTGCGCCACGAATGATTCATTTTCACCTCTACATTCTAATAGTATTTTTCAACTTCTGATATCCAGAAAATCTGTCATAAAAATAACATAAGGGATTAGTGGCAGAAATCAATCATTTGGAGACGCAGCGCTTGCATTCCTGTTTATGTTATGAAAATATCAATTCCAATGCAACAGATTTTGACATTTTCCGTATATTTCAAAAAAAAAAAAAAAAAAATGGCGAACTTCCAAGCGTGATTTTCTAAAGAGTTCTTCATGGCAGAAGAAAAAGCCTCCAGAATATAAATTTATTCCTTCTCATTTTTAATTCTCCATCCCACAAGTGGTTTTTTTGAAAAGCCAGAGACAGAATAGTTTTTCGCTATGTCTCCATATATTTAGCAACTTTCACAATGTATCGAGCGTTTTAAGAGAGAGAGAGAGAGAGAGATTCCGCAGTCGAATTTCAATTGGAATGTTCTTCGCGGAAAACACGTGTAAGGATTTCAAATTTTCTGTAACACTTTTTAAGATTATTTTGAATGTCGAAATAAATGTCTTTTTTTTAAATGTAACGTGAAGTTATAAAGTAAAGTCCCTATCTGTTGTTTTAATTTTTTTTTGTAGTGATTTGAGAAACAGAAATAATTGATTTATTAATTCGTTCGACCCAGGCATTTTATAAATAAGAAATGATTTGTATTATTTTTTATCTTAACACCTATTTCGGTTAAAATCATCATCAAATAGTTGAAGTTTTATATCATGAAGTAGCCGTTTAAATGCATAATTGTTCTTTTAATTTACAAGATATCTCATAAATCAGTAAAATATTAGAAAAATAAATAATCGTCCTATTAAAGATCTCTCGATAACATAAAAAACGCGTGTAACATATCAGGCGTCAAATGAATGTGACGCTGCGAAAATCTTTTTATTTTTATTATTTTTTTATGAAAGTATTCGACGAGATAATGGAGAATTATTTACTTCTGTAATAACATAATGCTTGGTTACGTTATATCTTTAAACACTCCCTTCTTTTGCAATACATGATAATATGCAAAATTGACATTTCCTTCTGAAACATTTTATATTATGAAAGGCAATTAAAGGATTCATTTGGAATCAAATTCTGCATTAAAGCTTTCACAAAAATATTCTTCTAAAACTTAAAAAAAAAAAATGCTCTATATAGCAAGTTTCAATCTCACTAAATAAAGGAGATTTTCAAAAATTGCACTAAGCCAAACTATGCTACTAAAAACGCAACTTATTCAAAACAGAACGACTAATCAGAATAAATTATTTTTATCTCTTACAAAGAAATCTTTGTTTCAGGGTTTTTTCTAATTTTTTTTCTTTTTTTGTATCGAAATAACCCGAACGAAATGCTACTTCTTTACAATTATTTTTTTTTTCCGGTTAGTTAAATTATTTTCTCTTTTAATTAAAATAATGCTGACAAAATTTGGTTGCGAAAGAATAGAGAAAAAGGGTAATAATTTAAAAATTCAGTAACGCTTTAACATTCGCGAAATAAAAAATGCAGACTATTTCAACATTTGCGAAAACTGAATTTGGTCTTTCGCGAATCTTGTATGATAAAGGATTTTTTTATTTTTTACAAAGTAAACATACTTTGCTTAACCAATTCTATGAGCTACGTGTCACGAGACACTTATCCACGGCATAACCTACTATATGGCCTAGCTTGCGAGAACTTCTGACCTTGTGTTGATTGAAAATATAGACTAGTAATTTTTTTTCCTTTTTTTAAACAGATTTTTTTTTTCAATTTTCTAATTTTCTTTAATTTTAAATTTTTATTGCAGGTAAAATACTTTCAGTAAAAATTGTCGGGGAAATTTTAAAACATCTTCAAATATTTGTAGAAAAATCAATAGAATGCCATTCTTCACTGGTGAGGGGTTTTAGATTTAAAATAAAAACAGAGGCTACAATTTTTCCTTACATGTAAATTCATAAATAAAAAAATTAAAAAAATCAACCTATCATCTTTAAATGCACAGGAAGATGGTATGAACATTCGCGATCCTGACGTTCCAGAAAAATTTTTGGGCGCATCAAAACACAATAGGAATTAACTACTAAAATTATGTTTTCAGTTGTTTTCCAACAAGATAGAACTTGTCAGAATCGATTGTGTTTTAATATGCGAATCGAGTTTTAACTAATTCTGGAATTTCAGCCGTGAATTCTAAAATTATACTGTTCAATAAATTTAACAACTATAACACAAAAAGTTAAAAAAAAAAAATTGTAGAGAAATGATTAAATTTAGAGTGTAACTTTAAGCTAAAATCCGAAAGCTGTCTTTTGACACCTCTTGATAGAAATAATGTTAAACGTAGCTGACAAGTCTCCACTTTTTTGGACATCAGTATTTTAATATAGAAATTTTTCTTGCTATTTAATTGAAATATTTAACCCTTTCCAGCGCAGTTTATTACATACCTGAAAATAAGCAATAGACTAGGTAATTAAAAGTATAATTTTTAATAAAATCATTTATCAATTCTGGTGTAATTTAATCATTTCAAACAGATTTACTCCGCGCCGGAAGCAATTTAAGAGAACAACATTTTCTGAAACATGACAGTGGTACGCAAAAAGCCGCAAACTTGGCAAGCCCGCTTTAAACTTCAAGTTTACCTCTATTTGGGTAGCTATCGGTCCACCTATTTTATCATAAAATCGGTACTAATTGCAGTAGCATCATAATTCTTTTTTTAAGTGAGGTAACTTACTCATACTTTAGTAAAATAGATTTTTTTTTTTTAACATTTGTAAAAATTTTAACGTGATTTCCCTCTTAGTGTACAATTTCTAGCATGAAATAATCTAGATAAATGAAATAATCGCTGCATTATGTTGATATTAGGATATTTCACAAATAATGCGATTGAGCGAATAATACTATTCTGAGAGGGCGGTATGCCTTTTGAAATTAAAATCAAATGAAAACCAAACGTGGCAAAAGACGGGCGTTCATGCTGCGGTTAGTTTTATAACTTGGTGCAATAGCTATTGTATTCTTATGTATTAATATAAAATTTATTACAATTCTATATATTAAATTGAGTAATACGGAAATAAAGGACTCCATCTAACTAGTACATCGTCAAAATTGCAATTTAGAATCATTACCTATCATGGAATAGCAATGAATTTATGACGTATGATAGGATTTAATAGAATGAAGAGAACTTTTATAATTATTTTTTTAAGGTTTTGATTCGATCTTCATAAAATTTAAAATGACTCAAAAAAATTCTTCAATACATATATATGTATTAAATTTCAAAGCGTTTAGATAGACGAAAGATGGACAAGAACATGGTTATAGGTGGTATGTATTTATATAATTAGGAACGCAGGTAAAAATGGCACTACGTTGTATTGATATTAGTAAATTTCTATCAAAATCAGATTGATATGAATCATTTAGGAGGATTACAACATCTTTCCTGAAGAGTTAGAAGTATTTTAAGTAACATTTATAGTTCATTTACATGGGCACACATAAACTCCATCATATTCTGATCCATCTTGATAAAAAAAAAAAAAAAGCGTTTATATTCCCTTGGAACGAGCGACTGATGTACGTTCTGATGTATGTGCCCAGAATCCTCAACGAATTCAAGGAATCGGTAATTTTTTACTGTAAATTTTGCCTCATCTAATCGGAGGATTTCTCCAATTCAGTAATTCAAAACTTTCTGTTTTAAAAAAAAGGTGATAAGGGATAAAAAATTCTATATAAGATCCCAAAGAGGTTAAATACGATGCATATTAATAATATTATGATTCTTCAAATATAATGAAATCGAAAAGGGGTACAACATTATATTTTCTATAGTGTGCGGTTGTATTTGCAGTTCATTTTCAGAGATACGTTGCTAACAATTCTGCATATAACTCAACCAGTTTTGAATTTATTTCATTATTATTTGAATCAATTAATTATTGTTTTGTTTAGTAATTTTGAAAATCACTATTGCCAGTTAAGTAAAGAAGTGCTTGATATTTATCTTTTTGCCCTACAAAAATTATGGTTTAACCCTTTCCAGCGCACTACTCTTTAAAGTTGGAATTTAAAGAAAAAAAAATTAGGCAATCTATTTAGGCCTAGAGGAGTACACGGGTATTGTTTTGTAAAGATTGCACTAACCATTTTAATTATACAGCTGTTACCGAAGTGATAACTTCCCATAAGTAAAGCATTGATAAGCGCAGTGAGAAGAGCATTGCTGTGAAGCGCGTATTACAGTAAAACATTTTACCTATTATTTAAAAACAGTAGAGTTTGATCTCTATGGTACTGCTATCTAGAACTCATAAGAAAGATTTAACGTAGCCATTAGAGTAGTTTTTGAAATATTCACAGAGTTTTTGTATCTCTAAACAGGGGGAACTTTAGGTGTTGCCGACCCGGCGACACTGCGCGTTAAGGGGTTAATAAAAGAAACCATTGCTTATATTAAATACTTTACAGTATTTTCATTTTTACAGTGAATTAAGCTATATCAATAATCTGGCAGCGCAATCGCCGCGATTTTGAAGGGCAAATCAAATATAGCAAAATTTGCTAACCCCGCGATTTCCGCGTGGATACATTTTTTTTCTGCCTCATTAATATTTTTTGATTATTCCTACCCATTATTTTTATTGTAATCATTGACTCATTTAATCGGGGCAGTTTTCCGTTAAAATTATGGATAACTTTTGCTTTTGAAGAACTGGCAATAAAAGATTAAAATTTTTGTAAAAAATACTGGTCGTGGAGGGATTAAATGCACAGTTTTGGAGCCTATTTAAATCAAACAATTGCGTAGCATGGGTGATAATATTCAAAAAGATTAAAAAAAAATAATTGTTTGTAGCAAATAGACTCAGAAAGAATTAACCTCTTTGGCGAAGAGATTAAACATCTACACTACAATCGCTGATATAAAAAAACAAATAAACAAAAACGCTGATAAATAAAAAAAAATGTGCATTTTAGAACAAAAAATGCTGGCATAACGACAGGAAACAAAGTTATAGTGGTATTTACAAGTTGCTATCTTTAATAGTGCTGAAAACGTTCTCAAGTGTTTTGAAAGTCTCGTTCCTATTTACTAAGTGAAGCACATGAGAGTACTTCAATTGGACTTCACAGCATCGTTATGACTAATATGACTTGCACTGATGACTAAAAAATGACTAGTCATCGACAGAAGAATAATGTACCTCTAATGTTAGTAGACGCGTATTTTAACCGCTTCCCTGATTTGGCCGTACGTCATTACGAATAACGTGTTTTCGCCAATCATACAACGTACAAACATCCACGTTCCAATCACAGTTTATTAATCTCTCCAGTAAATTTTTATTGTGAATTTTTCTCACTTAATCCGAGCGTTTCTCTGTTTCAATTAGGCAAAAGATCCGGTTTTCGAAAACCGGTGATAAAAGATTAAAAATTCTGTAAAAATCATGAAAAAAGAGGCATTACTTGAAAGTTTTTTCAAAAAGTATTGATCAGTTAGGTTGTTAACAAACATGCCTTCAAAAGAGAAACTAATCCGCGGTTTTGCTACTATAAAATAAATATACAGTCGAACCTCTATATAACGAAACTCCATACATCGAATTTCTCCATACAACGAATTTTTAGTAAGAACGGTCCCCTTTTCGCATGATTACATTAAAAACAGACTCTATATAGCGAAATATCTATCTCCATATAACGAATTTTTTCATAAATTGATCTTAATTTATTCGGTTTTAAAAAAGTTTCGAAATCATATGGAATCAATTTTCCATCACTTATTTTTGATTTATCGTTCAGTGGAGAGGTTTTTTTTTTTTTTTATAAATATTACTTCTCTCCTTATTCTTTAAATCTAACAAGTTCATCCCACCTCCCACACACCTTTCAACATCCTTCTCAAAACACAGTCAATTGAATTGTTACACATATAAGAGAGGAATCAATGAGAGCACATAAGAGAAACCTTCAAATGGAGGAAAATATCAACTACAATTTTTCATTCCTTGCTAAAATTTGAGAATTTTTTTTTTTTTTTGAGAGCGTAATAATTGTAATTTTAAAATCAAAACAACAAAAAATTACAGATTTCTTCCTCTGAAATTTATGTAAGTCTTCCTCATTTGATTTTCATTAAGCTTTCAAATAAATGTCTTTTCTCTTTTTTGAAACTGCTTAAATAAGTAAGAAATAAAATGTTAGGTTAATATATACTTTTAAACATTTCAAATTCTTAATTAAAAAGATCAAAAATAATATTTGTTCAAAATTTACACATTAAATACTATTTTTAACATCATACTCTATACATCGAATTTCTCTATATAACGAATTTTTTACTGGAACGATGGATTTCGTTATATAGAGGCTCGACTGTACTTTATTTTGTTAAAAAGGAATTAAAAAAATACTAATTACCACCAGAAAGAAAATATTAAACAATGTTATATATAAAAATTATGAAGCATTGCCCAGCAATGTCAAACCCTTCCAGAACAAATCGTGATACCTAACTTCTACTTCACGAGAAGTTAGAAATAATGAGTGAACAAAAGGGTAGGCTTCGTATTTTGTGTATTTTATTTTATTTTCCTTAAGACGGGGTCAGTGTGCATCAAGGAATACTGGCTGTTTGAGTTGTTAAATTACCAGATTTTTTCCCTTAAGTACTGGTCGCTATAGCTCAAGATCGATTTTTTTTCCTGCATAAAATAAGGCAAATATTATTTTACAAAAATTCTGGTAAAAGATCCTTCAGCACACCAGAGTTTTTGCACACCAGTATTATTTTTAAAAAATGTCGTTCTGTTAAATCTCAAAAATGTTCTGAATAAATAAACTTACATTTTCTATAACAAAATACTGGAGTGGAAAAACGCAGAAATCTCATCACTAGTCCTTGAAAGTCCTTCAAGCGTTCGAATCTTAAAGTTGTATTTTATGTATTAAATTTTCATTCCGCGTGAAATTAAAATATTTTCCTTTTCTGTAATGTGGTTTGTGTTAGTAACTTCTCTGTGACAAATGAGTTTGGCATGCTTGATCTAAATCATTGGAGTATTAGTTATCTAGAGTAGAATTTTTACAACTGCCAGAATTTTTATTTATTTATTTTGTTTAGTTTTTTTTATAATGGATGTACGCGAATAAATCATTGAATGGTGGGTAAAAATAGCAAAAACTAGAATTACAATGCTAGTTTTGGTGAGAACGTACTGAAGTTATATTTTCAGCTATAGTAACTTCTTATCCATACCTTTCTATAATTGTTGTTTGAGATTGGACCGTAAATGTAGAATTCTTTAGCAAAAGCAAATAACGTAATTTTATGCCAAATAATATCGTATATTACAAATCTTAAAACATTCTCACCGTCGCCAACTGATATATCCGTTCACTAAGCTTCAGGTTTCATTGCAATAGGAGTATTATTTACATTAATACAATTTTACAGATGAAATCCAGTTTTGTTATATTAATTTATGATTGCAACACTTAAGGCTACGAATACGAAATTTTTAAAAAAATCTCATGTTGGAATTTTTTTTTTTAGCCTTTTAACAAATTTTGCTCGGCGGTTCTATTATTATCAAGATTTAAGGCAGAAATTTATCCATTTTAGTAGTTTTAAATGTCGTTGAGTAAAGTTTTATCCGTTTCATAGGTACTCAAATATTTTAATTTTAGGGATTAATTTTAGTTGAGCAGATATTTTACGATAGAATCCCAACACAAACAGCGAACACTTTTTGCAGAAAATGTTTTTGGTAATTTTATGACCGAAGTTGAAGCTGAAAAGTTCATTTTTCTGAAAAATACAAATAAAAATAAATTTAGATCAGTATGATGTAATCAGTAATATTATGAAATATTTAAATATGCATTTACACATTTAACATATTTTATATGCATAATTAGCTTTTTGTGTTCCTTTCCTTTTTTACGTATGTGTTTATATGCATATGTGTTAAGAGTACATGCACGCTACAACAAAATGAATATTTTGTGTTTGAGAAATCTTTGCTTAATTAATATTACTAGTTGTCTTACTAGTTGTCTAGTCGTCCTTTGTACTATTTATATATATATTTTATCAAAGGGCGACAGTGAAATAAGAAAAAACAAGAGTTCTTGTTTTCTATTTTTTGAAGATGGAAAGGAGGGCGAGAGATCCAACGAAAAAGTCATTTAGAAAATTCATGCATCAAAACTGCATACTACAAAATGAAGTTGTAGGGGAGCAATCATAAAAGTGACTTACAATTTATCATTTACTACACTTTCTAAACTTTAACTTTATTTACTTCTAAAATCTACGGGAATATTTTAAACAACAATTTCCGATTCCCAAAAATCCAACTTACGAAGAATTGTCAAATAGGAATATTTTATGATATTTTATTTCACAAAAAATATTAATTTAAACAACCATAAAATCGAAGGATAAAACCGATCATAATTGATGAATATTGGATACCTGGTGTAGATTATGACCGAAGCATATTTACGTTTGACTTAAAAGCGTAATAACATTCTGCGTGAGATTTATAACCACGTTATATCACAGTATTATACTGCTTTTGGAGATATTTCCGAATTTAATATTGGATCTCAAAATTTTATATCTCTTGGTAAAATCAGAGCTATACCGAAATACTTTATATCAAGCTGTAACGCAGGTTTCTGTTTTTTTTTTCTCTTTAATTCTTCGACACAAATTTGTGATTTATATGTTTGATGACGAAATTCGTCAAAAATTCTTTTCTGAAGAAACGATTTGTAGAAATTGAATTTTGTAGAATATTTTGAGATTTATCGAGTTAATAAGAAATAGAAAGTAAAAAATATTCCATTTAAAAATTTAAGTTTAATTATTATCCTTTTTTGTTTGTTTTATATGAAAGTTTCGGGAATGTTTTTGATAGAATTTGATGATGAAAAATTACTTTATAAGCAAAAATTTTAAATTGAAACTAATGCTAAAATACAAAAGATGAATTTTAAAAAGCTCGCTGTTTTACTCAAAAGCCGACTGAAATGCATAATTAGATGTTACAAGTTGTTAAAATTACTACATTTTTATTTAACCTCTTTGCCCTTACGTCATACGGGCAGCGTATTTTTGCCAATCATAATTTGCCCTTTTATCTCGTACGCGCATCCACATTACAATCATGATTTCTTATTCTCACCAGTAAGTTTTTATTGCAAATTTTGGATTGATTAATCTGAGCGTTTATCTAATTCTATTAACCCTTTACGGCGCACTACTCTTTAAAGTTGGAATTTAAAGAGAAAAAAAATTAGGCAATCTATTTAGGCCTAGAGGAGTACACAGGTATTGTTTTGTAAAGATTGCACTAACCATTTTAATTATACAGCTGCTGCCGAAGTGGTCACCTCCCATAAGTAAAGCATTGATAAGCGCAGTGAGAAGAGCATTGCAGTGAAGCGCGTGTTACAGTAAAACATTTCACCTATTATTTAAAAACAGTAGAGTTTGATCTCTGTGGTGCTGCCATCTAGAACTCATAAGAAAGATTTAAAGTAACCATTAAAGTAGTTTTTGAAATATTCGCGGTGTTTTTGTGTCTCTAAACAGGGGGAGCTTTAGGTGATGCCGACCCGGCAACACTGCGCGTTAAAGGGTTAATCAAAGTTTTCTGTTATGAAACGTTGGTGATAAAACATTCAAAAATTTTTAAAAGGTATGAGGAATTATTTGAACGTCTTTCTTTTCCAAAAATATTGATCGGTTAAGTGGTTTAAGCTTAGAAGTTTCTATCTTATTGTTATCTAAATATGCAGCACAAACTGTTAGGAAATGATTCTATTTATCTTTAGTTTCATCAATGTATCAGTCACGTGCATTTGCATTACGGGGCTCAGGGGTTGAACACTTTTCAAAAGATCGATATATTTTTTTATGATCTAGTTTGATTATTCAATTAATTCTGAACTCAATGCAAAAAACCGCATAAAAATATTTGCATTTTTAACGGAGTTATAAGCATTTATGTATCAATACTTTCATAGCCGCATCCATATAATTTCAACTTTAAGTCGCATTTTCTCAAAACTTGATTTTTGACGACTAACACTAAGATTTAAAAAAAAAAACTATTTGATGGAATGGCTTTTTTTTTTTTTTTTTTTTTCTCTTTTTTTTTTTTTTTGAATGCACATAACATCATTATCTAGAGAATGAATTAAGGATATAACTATCACTTAAAAAAAAATTATTAAAAAATATCCCAAAATTGAAAATAAAAAAAATCCTAAAAAATACAACTTTTTTTTCATTAAAAATACTCAAAATATTAAACTATCTGTAATATATTAATTCATTCTCTAGATAATGATGTTATGTGCATGCAAAAAAAAAAAAAAAAAAAAAAAAAAAAAAAAAAAAAAAAAATTGAGCCATCTAATCAAATAGTTTTTTTTAAATCTTGGTGTTAGTCGTCAAAAATCAAGTTTTGAGAAAACGCAACTTAAAGTTGAAATTATATGGATGCGGCTATGAAAGTGTTGATACATAAATGCTTATAACTCCTTTAAAAATGTAAATATATTTATGCGGTTTTTTGCAAAGAATTAATTGAATAATCAAACTAGATTATAAAAAAAAAATCGATTTTTTGAAAAGTTTTCAACCCCTGAGCCCCCTTAACTGATTGTGATTATATTGCTCCAACATCTGGCAATAGTTTTGTTTGCTGTTCCAGAAAAAAATATTAAAAGGTATTGCGAAGCATATTTTTAGGCTCTTCTATTATTATTAAGATTTAAGGTAGGAATTTATCCACTTTAGTAGTTTTAAATGTCGTTGAGTAAAGTTTTAACGTTTTATAGATACTCAAATATTTTAATTTTAGGGATTAATTTTAGTTGAACAGATATTTTACGATGGAATCCCAACACAAACAGCGAACACTTTTTGCAGAAAATTTTTTTGGCAATTTTATGACCGAAGTTGAAGCTGAAAAGTTAATTTTTCTGAAGAATTGAAATAAAAAATAAATTTAGACCAATGTGATGTAATCAGTAATATTATGAAGTATTTAAATATGCATTTACACATTTAACATATTTTATATGCATAATTAGCTTCTTGTGTTCCTTTCCTTTTTTATTTATGTGTTTATATGCATATGTGTTAAGAGTACATGCACGCTACGACAAAATGAATACCTGTGTTTGAGAAATCTTAATCTTACTAGTTGTCTTTAAAACCCCCTGACTGCCCAACCAAAAGGTTATATTGTAATGTTGTTTTCTCCTTAATTTATTAAAAATATAAAAAAATATGTTTTTTCTAACCTGATACAAAATATGTTATTAAGTATTTTATTATGGTTTTATTTGTAGAATTATATTAATTTAAATATTGCAGTGAAACCTGCAGCTTAGTGTGTGAAAAAATCCGGTCGCGGCAGTCAGGAGGTTAAAAAATCTGTAAATTTAAAAATTTATATTGCACTCAGTGTACAACAACAACAAGAACAAAAAATTACATAACTTTAAGTGTACATGGTTTAATTCTAAACACCTAACATCATTAAAGTTAATAAAAATAAATCGTGTTAATTTCTCTAAAGTTAAATCTTTTATAATTAATTTTTTAACTATATCTTTAACCCATATGATAAATTTGACGTGTACAGTTTTTTATACAATTTCTTTTCAGCAGCTTATTTCTTTATTTCTCAGTTTTATGTCTTTGTATGTGTCCACGCGTACGACAAAATCAATAACATAAGATCGAGAAAACATTGCCCAATTAAACTTCCATATTATATTTCTTTCATTTAACAACGGAGTAAATTTAGAAAATGATATTCTACTCAGCATTCTGAGAAAATTACAGAATTTTAAGTGTACACTGTTTCATTTTAAATACCTTATAACGAAAGTCAATAAAGTTAAATTGGATTACTTTCACTAAAGTTAAATAGTTTATTATTAAATATTTAATAAAATTATTTTTCTTATTATATTTGTTAAATAATAAATGTATTCATATTTTAAATCAAGTCCTTCAAATCAAGAAAAACTAATTCACAATTAATCTTACCAGTTACTTTTCTTCAATTTAGCATTTAATTAAATTAAAAATAATGGGTACTCAATACGCAGTAAAATTTATGGAAAATGAAACGTACAAAGTTTACTTCTAAAGTTTTAAGGTCAAGAAAATTTAATCTTTATTTAGCATTTAATATTAAACTCAGTTTTCAAATTTTAAAAAATATTTTATCTTATCTACCATGAAATACCTATATCAAAACATACTAAACAGACTAAATATTTCGGTTATATTTAATATTTAGTTTAATATATTTGATTAAATAAAGTTACACCCACTTTACTAGTACTAAAATACTAAATAAAACTTTAGTATTTGGTCAAATAGCGCGTTTTGATAAATTTCAAAGAAATTTCTCTTTTGCTTGAACAGGTATTTTCATTTAATTCCGGATTTCGTCACGAACTTCTTGGATCTTTGCTACTTGAATGCAGCAGAGAACTTATGTTCCTCTGACATTTTCCCTAAAATTACCAGAAGCAAACTTCCTTACTTGATTTCTTAAATTTTGACCCAATATTTATGCAAATTCAGGCCCGTTTCTCACTTGGAAATCTTAACTCTATTCCTACACGAGTGCAAAAATAGATGTGTACTGTAACTTTGGTTTAGGTGCTTTATTCAGTCCCGAAGAGGGATTTCTGTGAAATTGATATGCAAGATCTTGCCTGTTATAAAATACAGCGAGTGAAGTCAAAAGCTGAGAATTTAATATTTTCTAAAGTCGAGTATTTTAATATAAAATGGAATATTTGTAAAACAGAAATTTGTAGGACTGAGTTAAATTAAATGTAAGTTGTTTTTGAATGATACAAATCTAAAAAGAGATATGATGTTTAGGGATAATTTAACTCCTTTGCCCTTTACGCAATTTTTAATGTTTTGTCATCAGTTTTTAAAATTAGCAATTTGTGACTTTTTAAATCGAGAAAATGCTCCGATTAAATAAGGTAAATTTTACAGTAAAATTTTACTGGTGTGAATAAACAAGGATTCCTAAACCTTTTTGCGGCACGTATGCGTGTCGCTCGCCCACAAGGGGTTAAGGTATTATAATCTCTTATTTTGAATTCAGATTAATTTTGACTAGAAATTTTTTTTTTATTACATAAAAATATATAAGTTCTCCTCAGCGAAAAATTGACATATTTTGGTATTTTTTCAGTTAGCATGTTTTATTAATACTAGTGTTATCGTGCGTTTAATCTTACAGTAATCTTTCTTTAATTTAGCAAGTCCTTAAAATAAAAATGCTGTATTCAATACACAGAAAATTTTAATGACGTGAACATACTTTAAATTCTAAAGTCTTATTTTCAAGAAAATCAGAAATTTTAAATTTCTATTTCATATTTAATATTAAACTCTATATTAAAATTTAACAAGTCTTCTGTCCAATCTACCATAAACAGCTCATATCAAAACACAAAATAAGCATAAATATTTCCGTCATATTTAACATTTCATTTAATTATTTGATTCAATCAAAGATACACCTTCTTTACTAGTATTACAAATCTCCATAACACTACAGCATTTCTGTGAAATCCCGCGTTTTGATAAATCTCAAAGAAATTTCCCTTTTGCTTGAAGAGGTATTTTCATTTAATTCCGGATTCCGCCCAAACTTCTTATATCTTTCCTACTCGAACGCAGCAGAAAATTGATATTCCTATGACATTTTCTTTAAAATTAAAAAGCTAAACTGCCTTATTTGATTTCTCAAGGTGAAACTGACTCGAAGCTGACTTGATTTTGAGCTGACTTGATTTGCTGACTTGAGCCAATATTTATGCAAATTCAGTCCTTTCTCCCACTTGGAATTTTCAACTCTATTCCTATAAGGGTGTAAAAATAGAAGTGTAACGTTAGTTTAGGTATTTTATTTAAACCGGAAAAGCAAGTTTCGTGACATTGATATGTAAGATCTTTCCTCCTATAAAATACAGCGAGAGAAGTCAGGATATAGCAACTTAATATTTCCTAAACTTGGGAATTTTAATATAAAATGAAACATTTGCAAAACAGAAATTAGTTCCACCGAATTAAATTAAGAGCAAGTTGCTCATTACTGCTATGAAGCTGGGAATGATATGATGTAAGTAAAATGTGATGTTTAAAAATAATTTAAGATTTCAAAATTTCCAATTTCAATGTGTATCAGTTTTGAATGGATAATTCTGTTAACCACCAATTAGATTTTTCCATTCGGTTTACGAGCAAAAAAGAATTTGATTCCTCCATTATTTAAAGTTTTTAGATATCATTAATATTTAGCTCTTTCTATCAAATTTGAAAAGTGATTTCAATTTGTCTGACCGTCTGGCTGTCTGTGCATCTGTCCGCTCTCTAACTTCCGTTAATGTACTCTTATTGTCTATGGGAAAAATTGTTTCAAATGAATTTTAAAAATGTTACACCCAATCAAACATATGAAAATTTATATGGTTTACGATTGAATTAAAATATGCATTCAGTAAAATGTATGGTAAATATATATATATATATACATAATTCATTTATAGGGCCATACAAATATATCTAATTATATATTGGTAAAGGGGGAAATATGTGTAACATATATTGTAATTATATTAAACTATTTTTCGAATAATAAAATAATAAAATAATTTATATACATCACTGAGGCTTAATATAAGTTATACGGTATAGTCATGCATAATACAAAGTGCATAGCATTTATAGAGACAGAAAAATTTTCAAATTGTACATTCTTTCCGAAGTACTGTATATATATCCGATGATGGCTAATGGATGGAGGAAATTCCTATTAATCATTATATACCCTTTTAAGTTTTTTTAAATCTTTGTCTATTATATGGTGTGTATAAATGCTATAGTTTATATACAGGGACACAAAAGAGCTCGAAAACGTTACTGAATATGGGTTCAAATTAATTAAAGATGGTTTTTAAATAAGTTGGGTATTTTTATGCTGAACTGCATTCTGTTAAGTAAGAAATGTTTGTAGAATATAGATAAAATGATATACAAGACCACACAAAGAATCGGATACATGGACGCTTATGAATGATAACTTCTGATGATGTGATTTCAGATGTTTTAAGGATGTTTTAGTTTAAAGTAAATTTTAGTAAATGCTGGCATGTAATAAAAGTACTAGGTAAACTACAAGGCTGAATAAAAATATGCATGTTTGTTTCCATCTATTAGTATAAATTGTTGAAAGAGAAATCTCAGCTTGCTAGGCATTTTCTTGCTAAACTACATTTAAAATTATATAATATATATATCAAACGACAGTTCAAATACAGGATTGTTCAAAAGTATTGGAATACATACTTGTCTCTGGACCATTAATACCTTATTTCCCTGGTCAACAAAGTTTTGTTAAAGATTTCAGGAAGTGTTGGAAAGTGTTTCATAATCTGTGCTTAATGCATGATTTTTCTTACTTGTTTATATTGTGGAAAGTAACTCCGTTTAAAAAATTCGATGACGATTGAATAAAAATTTCGCAAAGAATACGGGAGATGAAAGGGTTAATTTTGCATGTACAACATTTACTTTTCTGAATAATATAGTTAAGAATATTTACTTTAGCACAAATATTTAAAAAAAGTCTTATTTGCATATAATTTGTGTTTTGGTACATTTGACCGTTTCCAAATACTCAAAGGTCTTGTACTTCCGTAAAGGGCATAAATACAACAATTTTTTTTCCGATTGATTGTTTAAATATGCGTAACATTACTTCTATATCTCTCTCAGCCTTTTCCTTACTATCCAGTGGCTCAATTGGGAATCGGGGAATGATTGTGGCGTTGGGAAACGGTCTGATAATCAGAACTCACGAGAGGCACTCGCTCCGTAATACAAATGGCTCCCTTCTAAACCCCTCATTGTCTAAACCCCAACCATTAATTTGCCTGTAATCAAGCGCGTGGTCTCCATAACTCTTCATTTTGACTGCTTGTCTATAGACTAGCAGCATATGCAGCCATCAGTTGACCATGAATCGCGGGAATCGTGTTCTACAATCTATCACGAAAGAATACAAATCCAAAACAATAAATTTTGGCAGATAATGTAATTTAACTAGTTATTGTGATGATATTATAATTTTTATATTCCTTTTGTGGTCAGCGTTATATTAAGCTATCTTTTATAAAATATGTTTTACAAAAAGTAAGCAATACATTAATCCAATATTTAAAAAATAATTGCATTTTAAACCAAAATGTTGTAGTTTTCAACCAGTTTCCCTATACATTTAAGAAATTACTGAAATCTGGTAAAAAATACCGTAATTCCTTTTAAAGATCTTATCGGAAAATAAATGTTATGCTTTGAAAGCCCATTAAAAATGTATTTAGGGTTGATAAAAAAATTTTATACCAACATTCAATTTATCTTAATTTTATCCTCAACGCATTATTCCGTTCTCCGTTAGTATTTTCTTTCAGATGAAAGTTTAAAATTCATTTCTCGAAAATTTTTAAACATTCGAGAATTGAAAGTTTTCAAGTTGGTCATTTTGATCTCTGAATATATTTTATTCACTAGTAATTTTAATGATTATCTGTGAATTTCATAAGTTGTAAATTACTATTAAAATTATTGTTTTGTGTTTTTTATTTTTTTTATTTTTTCTTTTTAATTAAAGCAAGTCCAAAAATGTACGTCAAACTTGGCACATGAAGTGTGTTCGTACTCTAATTAACTTTGTAAATATTCCGATCTTTTTTCGATACCTGTTGCATTTTTATGCTAAAAGGCATAAATGCAAAATTGATTACGATTCTATGGATTGAATTCAGTCATACAGAAATAATAGAACTCCATCTTAAGCAGGATATAATCACCTTGACAACCCAGAATCATGACCTATCATGGGATATCATTGAATTCGTAAAGTAGGATCGAACGAAGAAATTATTAATATCTTTTTAAATTTTGATTCGATTTTCATTTTTGAAATGACTTGACAAAATTCCTCTACAATTCTATAGATTAAATTTCAAACCATTCGATTGGTCAGTTTTTTCTCGGTTTCTGTATGCAGAAAGACGGAGAGACAGACAGATGGACGAATAGGACGACCATTATTGAAATTACTTATTTATATATTTACGAACACAGTTAAAAAAATAAAATTTTTAGAACAAGAAAAATATACAGAATATTTAACATAAATAAACTATACACATACAACAAAGATATTTATGGTTAGCATTATATTAAGCAATATTT
The DNA here is from genome assembly GCA_964019185.1 of Maratus speculifer. Lineage (NCBI taxonomy): Eukaryota > Metazoa > Arthropoda > Arachnida > Araneae > Salticidae > Maratus > Maratus speculifer. The sequence goes on from CAXHSM010000002.1 coordinate 1,034,001, forward strand.
TAATAAATATTTTTGCAGGAAAAGTAAGCCATCCAATGTTAAAAATAAAAAGAATTATATTTTAAAGCGAAATGTTGTAGTTTTTTTATTTTTATTTAATATAATAACTAATTTAAGTAAGTACTAGAATCTGGTATAAAATGCCGTAATTCATTTAAAAGATCTTTCAGAAAAATAAATTTTCTAAATCCAAGCATTGAAAGTCCATTAAAAATGAATTTGGGTTCATAAAGAATATTTGCAGTCACATTTAATTCCGATTTAACTTGATTTTGCCCTCAATGCATTATTCCACCATAAGTTTAAAAATCATTTTTGGCGAATTTTTAATCATTAGAGACTTGAAACTTTTCACGTTGGAAACTTCAAACTCCGAATATATTTTATTCCATAATAATTTTAATGATTATCTGTTGATTTCATAAATTTAAAAGTAGCATTAAAAATGTTCGTATTGTGTTTTTTCGTTTTAATAAAAAAATGTTAAAGTTTCTTAATGAAATGTCAGTCTTTCTTAGGTTATATTATAGGGTTAAATTGAAAAGTAAAACATTTTACGTACAAAACGTGCCTAAAATGTATGATGCAGCGCAATGTAATACTCTAGGACAATCATAAAATAGTTTTCGTAAAACTGCGGCATATTTGTTGCATAACTTTTCATGAAAAAAAGTGATTGTAAGTACTGGTAGGAAAAATATATGATAATATAATATAAAAAATACAAATCGAATATTTCACGTGAAACGTGGTAGACTGGGAGGCGGCAGCAAAGACTATCGCCTCATCTAGTTCACGGATGGAAAATCTGGGATTAGTTAAATATTGATTCGCATTTAAAAACGCAATCGCTCTGCCAAGTCATATCTTGGTGGCAAACTAAAAACCCGAAATTAGCGATTGACTCGTAGGTTTAGGATTGTGCTTTCTTGCACCGAAAAACATAAAAACATGGAGGATTTGGTGCAGGAAAATATAATGGTTAACCTATGAGTTAACCAATAAAATAAGGTTTTTAGGTGTTTTCCATCAAGATATCATTTGGCAAACCGATTAACTTTTTATATGCGAAGCGAGATTTAACTCATCCTAGATTTTCACACGTGAATTCTATGAGGTGATTGTCTGTGCCATCACTTCCCGGTCTATGGCCAATCAAGCACGTTTGTATTATAATTCATTTTATAAATATTCAGGTATCTTGGTGTAATAGATATTTCAATATTCTTCAAAATACATAAATACAATATTTATTACGTTTCTATAAATTAGATTTAGTCATACGGAAATGACAGGATCCATCTTCAATAGAAAGTCATCACCATGGGGACCTAGAACCATTACTTGTCAAGGTATATCTCTGAACGAATGACGTAGGTTAGGATTGAATAGAATGAAGAAAATTTTTATTAATATCATTTTAATTCGATTTTCATAAAATTTCAAACACCTCGACGAAATTTCATGACGTTTCTAATAAATTTCAAATTTTTTGATTGGATAGTTTTTTCTCTGTTTTATGGAGAAAGACAGACGAACGGACCTTGCGACAACTATAGGTACTATGTATTTATGTAATTACGAACGAATCAAAAATATTTAAGAATTTTACTTCTCTCTCTGGTTTTTGTCTGCTTAGCTTCTAAATTTAATACTTTTATTTTATGAATTTTATAGGGCTATATTTTAAATTTTACTTTGTTGTTCCTTTTTAGATGCTTCATTAATTTGCAATAACTGTTCAAATTTATATATTTATATATAACTAAGTTTAATAAATATTGTCGCACTTATTCTCCCTAATGCAATTTCAGAAGCTATTCCGCAATATTTTACCATGGTACCGGTCAATATTTGTGAGGTACGATTTTAGTTTGAATTATTTGTGCGACATATTCTTTCTAAATTATAACTAGTTTAAGAAATTTAGTCGAATGAAGATTAAACGCCGTTCTTTATCCAAAACATTTTACCTGAGATTAAATTTTCAATTTCATTTATTCAATTATTCAAAGACTTTTGAGTTCAAAGTCCATTAAAATGAATTTAGAGGGGACTGAAATCATTATTTAATCCTAATTTATCTTGATTTGGTTCCAAAATATTATTCTGAGATAATTGATAGTTTAAAACCTTAATCATATAAGAATTTCTAATCTGTTTTATGCAAATTTTTAGAAGTAGAAAGAGGTTATTGAACTACTAGTTAACTACTAATTTTAAATTTTTAAAGTAATTTCCAGTTTTCCAATGATTACTGTGAACATTCATTGTTATTCTTGTCCAAATTTTCAACAAGTAAGAAAAATCATGCGTTAAGCATAGATTATGAAGCACTTTTCAACACTTCATGAAATCTTTAACAAAACTTCTTTAATTAAAGAAATGAGGGTATAAAGCCAAATATGTATTCCAATACTTTTGAACAGCCCTGTAATTGATCTGTCAGTTGATATACATATTATATAATGGGAAAATTTAGTTTAGCAAGAAAAAAGCTTAAAATTTCTTTTTGAGCAATTTGTACTAATAAATGGGAAATATACTTGAAAATTTTTGCTCAGTCCTGTAGTTTACCTAGTACCTTTATTATACGTCAGTAAGAAGCTAAAATTCATTTTAAACTAAAACACTCTTAAAAAAAGTAAAATCACATTGTTATAAATTATCATTCATAGGTGTCCATGTACACAATTCTTTGTGTGGTCCTTATATCATTTTATCTATATTCTGCAAATATTTCTTTGTAAATTGAATGCATTTCTGCGTAAAAATGTATACCTTATTCAAGAACCACCTTTAAGTAATTTACGCTCATACTCAGTACCGTTGGCGAGTTCTTTTGGGTAGCCCTGTATATCAACTATAACATTCATGCATACCCTTATAATGTACTTAAAATTTAATGAAACTTAAATGCATATATCATTATTAAAATATATTACATCCATCCATCAGCTATCATCGGAAACGTATATGGTCCGTCGGAAGGAATATACTAATTGAAATATTTTGTGTGTCCCTGTAAATGCAATGTACTTTATATTATGCAAGACAGTAGCTTATCATAGAAGGCGGCAGCCTTCAAGTGACGCAGCTTTAAACCTACCATCGTCAAAACCTACCATCGTCATAAGGGTAGATGCGGAACTTCATATATACAGCTAACTCAACTTCAAAGGAAATCGGAAAAGCCGCCTTCTAATAACTCAGCAAATATTGGTCAGAATGGTCCAATTTTTTTAATATAGTCTTATATTCCCAGTCTAATCCTATCCTATAATTTTTACATTTCTACGTGCCGTATATTTTTAGATCTCGATAACCATTTTAAAACTGTAATCGATGGTGTTTGTTCCTGATAATGAGATCTACAAAACGGGCTGGGAGATTTTATTAAAACTTATATATAATATGAATCTCTTTAAGATAGAGGTAATAAGACTTGCCTTGTTTCTAGGAACACTCTTGTTTGTTATATATCGGTCTTGGAAAATTGGACTATATTAGCTCGCGGATTACATGTTATTCTATGGGTTAGCAGACGGAGCCTGAGTGAAAAACCTTATGTACTTATGGTCACAGTTAAAACACCCGAATCGAAGCAATAAATGTTTTTTAAACTACAAAAACATCTTATCATGTGCTTTAAAACATTCAATAAATATATACTAAATCAAATTTCTATTTATTTTGCCTTTATTTTTCGTAAGAAGAAAATATTACGTTTCTTACATTGGATATTTTTGCATTTTGTGGAAAAAATATTTTGAATCCTTTTTTAAAATAGGAAAATATTTTTTAATTAGTATACATATTCAATATACTTTCGACTTATGATTTTTTTTAAAGTTTTCAAACAAAAATTATTTTTATTAATCTGCTATTTTAGATTTTAATGTATTCATACGCATTTGGATAGTTTTGTTTTGATTCGGAATTGGCGGTAAGCTAAGCATTTCCGATCGCCGGCACTTGGCTCTCAGAAAAAACGTGGCTTGCGCTTTAGATTTTGAGCTGCTAATTTTTTATATTATTTCTCTATTCTATTGATTGTAATTGATATTGATTATCATAAGGTAAGCAATAAATGTTTTTTAAACTACAAAAATATCTTATGTGCTTTAAAACATTCAATAAATATATACTAAATCAAATTTCTATTTATTTTGCCTTTATTTTTCGTAAGAAGAAAATATTACGTTTCTTACATTGGATATTTTTGCATTTTGTGGAAAAAATATTTTGAGAACATTATTATTAAAACATTTAAAGCAGCTTTCATTCAGGTAGGATTAATTTATTTTTTGTTACACAAATTGAACATGTGTTGAATACAAATTGTTGAATAATCATTATAACTTAATAATATTGTGAAATAGTGTATACGCTGGTTCAAATGTAAAAAAATATGGCACAGATGTCATATACGCACCACATTTGCGCGTGCATTTTTTCCTGCCAATTTGGCGAAAATTTTGTTTTTGAATATAAGTTAAAAATTGCATGCAATAACAGCATGTGTTTTTTTATTGCTATATAAAAATAATGTGAAAAAATGAAAAAGATTCTTGTGTTTAAAAAAAGAAAATAAAAATAATTAAATGATAGTTTGATATAGATAATAATTGATATGGTATGTAGTAAAAATAATTTAAAGAATTAAAATAAAAAATAATAGTAAACAAACATGAATTTAATAAAAAAGGAAACAATAAATAAACAAATAAGTAACAAAACAGTAAGTATAATTTTCACAATAAATCGTAAATATTAATACTTATAGCTATATTGAATGCATGCAGTTGCATTATTTAATCAGCGCATTTCACTAAAATATTTAATTTTTTCCATTTTATTTCCCTAACAATTATTATAAACTTATTAAACTGATCTTATCCTTGGCACAGATGAGCAATGCCAAATTGGCAAGAAAAAAATGCACGCGCAAATGTGGTGCGTATGTGACATCTGGGCCAAAAATATATTTTTTTTATGTTTTGTAAAAAAGAAAATTACATTTTCAACGTTGCACATTTCAGCATTTTGTAGAAAATTTCTTTTGATTCATTTTTAAAAATAAAGAAATATTTTTAATTATACATATTCAATATAATTTCGACTTATAATTTTTTAAAAAGTTTTCAGAGAAAAATTATTTTAAATTATTTGCTGTTACATGTAGGCCTGGGCCTTAAATCGATTTATCTCTTAAATCGATTTAAAGCTTACATCGGAAATCGCGATTTAGTCAGTTTCTTAAATCAGTACATCAGAAATCGCGATTTAGCCATTGTTATACATCGCGATTTAGCCATCGCCTTACATCGCAATTTAGTCAGTCTTAAATCATGATTTAGCCATTGGTTTTAAATCGATTTCAAATAATGATTCAGAGTTAACATAAAAAAATTGAGTTATCTACTTTGATGTATATACTGTTTGCATATCAAACTAGTGTTAAATCGATTTAAGCAAACTTTGCAAGCCTCAATGCTTTCCGATTTAGGGAAAACAGAGCAAATTGGTGTTAAATCGATTTAGAGGATCCGATTTAAACACACATCACAAACCTCAGTGTTTTCGATTTAAGAAAAGGCGATTTAAGAAAAAGACTATTTAAGAAAAACATTGAAAGCTGGTGTTAAATTCATTTAGTAGGATTTGATTTAAAATTAGCAGCGGTCACTTGCCATGTGGATATTAAAAATGTAAAAGTGGCAATTAAAAAATTTCCTTCGTTTGCCACCCTTGTTGTCATTCGCCAAGTGGCGGTTAATAAAATCTATTTTCGGTCGCCCAGTGAAATGCAGTTTTTTTCATAGAAGTATGGATCTCTACATTGATTACATCTAATTAGAAAAGTGTTTTCTTCTTTTTCCTTCTGGATGCAAACAGATTTCAATGACATAGCTGTATTTTCAATATTTTGGTTTTTTGCAGAGTTCTTTTACTGTGTTCAGTTTGATTAATTTTTTCGAGAAATGCAGTTTCATTTTGCAAAAATATATTCATCGGCATTGATTCCACACACATTTCAAGTAATTTGTTGGCTATCGATCGCCATCCTAGTCGTCACTCGCCAAGTGGCAATTTAATAGATCTATTTTCAATCGCCAAGTGAAATGCAGTTTTTTTCATGGAAATATGCATCTCTACATTAATTACATCTAATTAGAAAAGTGGTTATTTCTTTTCCCTTCTGGATGCAAACAGATTTCAATGATTTAGCTGTATTTTCAATATTTTGTTTTTTTGTCATGTTCTTTTAGTGTATTCAGTTGGAATTATTTTTCCAAGAAATAAAAGTTTTATTTTGGAAAATATATTAATTCATCAGGTTAGATTTCACATGCATTTCAAGTAAATTTATTGGACATCGATCGCCACCTTAGTCATCACTCACCAAGTGGCAATTAAAAAATCTATTTTCAATCGCCAAGTGAAATGCAGTTTTTTTCATGGAAATATACATCTTTACATAGATTACATCTAATTAGAAAATAGGTTATTTCTTTTTCCTACTGGATGCAAACAGATTTCAATGACATGGCTGTATTTTCAATATTTCGTTTTCTTTGCCGCATTCTTTTATCTATTTCAGTTGGATTTTTTTTTTTTTTTTTTCTTCATTTTCATTTCAGGACATTTCAATATATTCAGTATTCAATTTCTGTTGCATGGTCAGCTCTTGTATTATCCCCCCCCCCCCCCAAGATATACTGTTTAATGAAGCAAAATACACTCACCAGTATAGATGCCAACTGTATTTGATGTGTGCAGTGCATTAAAAACACACTTATTTATTAATTAAAATCCAAATAACATTTTATTGTGTTTTATTTGTAACTGATTCACTATTTATGTCTGAGGAAAAAAAAAAAGTCTTAGGTTAAAATCTAAATTAATCCATTCTTAGTTTATATTTTAATGCATTATTTTGATGAAACATTATTTTTCATATGTTTGTGTAGCATTGGAATACTTTAGTTTTAATTAGTCTGAGGGGGTGGGGGTAAAACTCGAGTTATTTCAAAGATTTACAAATTTTGTCAAAAATAAACCATCAAAACAAACACGATTTGTCAAAAATCGTAAAACCAACAGCTGCGTAACTATCAGACATGTTACTTATCTGCAGAAATGTGGAACTCTACTTCTTTAGCATTAATTTTTTTTTTCATTTTTTAGGAGGGGGGAGGTAACACATGAAATACAACTAAAATGTTAGTACAAACCACTAAATTCTGCAAATTTCTTCAAAGGATTTGAGGGGAAAAACCCTATAAATTTTGAAAGAATTGCAGAAAAAAATGGTTTTTCCTTCAAAGAATCGCAGGAGAAAATGCTGTTTCTGTCAGAAAATTGTGAGAAAAAGGAATTTCCATGAAAGTATTGTGGGGAAAAAGTGTAATTTTCATTAAAGGATCACGAAAAAGACTATTTTCGTCAAAGGATTGCTGGAAAATGCAATTTTTGTAAACAGGTTGCAAAAAAAAAAAAAAAAAAAAAAAAAAAAAAAAAAAAAAAATTTCTAATTTTGTGAAAAAATTGTGAAAATATTCCAAGTGTATTTATGTATTAATAAAAATTTTTTTATTATTAAGTCTAGTTAAACAAAAAAAAGGGTACTTGCGTATTAACGCCGCCGCAGTTACAGATTTGGCGATTTTCAATCTACACCTAAATTTTTTGCGACATATCATAAAATAAAACACTTTATTTAAAATTAAAACACTTTCAGAATTCAAAACAGTATAACAGGTAACATCGCATTTCGGTGGATAATGGGCCGATACAGAGTCACTTCTGCTGTGGTGGCGTTAATACGTAAGTACCAAAAAATTTTTTTTATTTAAGACTTTTATGTGAATTATTGCACCTTCAGGAGGTAAGTTTCATTGAATATTTGAGGAAAATTGCATCTCATCTTTATAATGAATATTTAACTATACATTATTGATTGACTTTTATTATTTTAAACTTAAAAAATTATTGATAAACACACCACTGGTTTCATGTTTCTATCTACCACCGTTTCCGAGTTATAGATTTTTAAAGTTAGGGGTCCTATATGAAATACCCTGTAAATATGATTGTTATGTATATTGTTAGAAAAAATCATTAAATATATATATATATATATAGTGATTGCAGCATTTAAGATGCAAAGATGCTTTGTTTAAAATATATTTTTAATATATATATATTTTTTTTGCTTTAGTTATTTTAAATTAGTTAGATCAAGGTTGAAAGACACCAGTACATTCCTGCTCCTCTTCTACAAATTGCTGTATTCGGTTCTTCATTTTCTGTAAGATGTGTAGATTGGGATTATGAGAATGTGCAAATATTTTTGCCTGCTTGGTAAACAGGGTTTGTGATTTTTTTTTTTTTTTAAATCAGATTTTTTGATTTAAAAAAAAAATCACACATTATTGGTTTTATATGACTTGTCTTTTAATTTATAAAATATAAATCATACATACACACACATGCATGTTATAAGTATTGTATCAATATATTTTATTTATGTTACACAATTTACATAAAAGATTCATTAAAATTTTAAGCTATGGAAAAATCTCTATTACACAAAATGCTTGGAAAAGTATAAATCAGATGTCAAAAATCAATTCAACCTTCAGTATTTTAGTTAAAATAAAAATAACTGCAGCACATAAAAATTTAAACGAACTTTAAGCTAATTGCAAATTTAGTTGTTAAATTTTGTTTTGTTAAAGTGCTGGTTCAGAAAAACAGTTTAGCAACTTTTTGAATCTATTTCTACTTTTCAAATGCACCAAACCAAAGGCAATAAACATTTGTTTCACTGAAGTAAATGAAGCCATTACAGTAAAAAGTTAGTTCATCGTGAATTCTATAAGTTTTTGAGTATCAGACTTTTCAATAATTGCAACAAATACCTTACCTTTCACCATTATAAAAAGACTAAGATCTACTACGTAAGATTCAAAACGAAAATCTTTGAATGGGTTAGCTTAATCTTTGTAAAAAATAAAATGCAACAAAATTTAGAAAAAAAAAAAATGCTTTCAAAATAATCTTGCAACAGGAAGGAAATCTATGCAGAAACATATTAAATATTGGAATATTTAGTTATTAGTATTTTGAAAAACTTCTGGAAGTTGACATAAAATAAATATTAATAACTAAATATTCCAATATTTAATATGTCTCTGCATAGATTTCCTTACTGGTGCAAGATTATTTTGAAAGCATTTTATTCTAAACTTTTGTATTTTATTTTTGACAAGGATTAAGCTTTATCGTTCTCAAAACTATTTGATTATCTGAATTATATTAAAATAAATTACATTAAAAAGTACATTTATGTGTTGTTTACATCTTAAATTTACTGAAAAGTAACTGTAAAGGAAAACTGATTTAAATCAATGATTTAAAAAATCATGAATCTTAAGGGTATATTCCGATTCAGACTGCTTATTTTCCAATTTATTTTTGAATTCATTTTTGCTCTCAAATGCACCAAACTTTCGAAATCTCTTATTTGGAAAGTACACAAGGTGCCATAACTGTCGATTCTTTGATAAATGCAGAAAATATTGCAAAAAAAGCAATCAAAAATGGCATTTTGAACCAATTTTTCCGAAGTGTGAGATCTCGAAACGAAAAAAAAGGGTCATACCGAGAAGATAATTGTTTATAAATGAAATTGTAATGAATGGAGTGTAAAATGACATCACACGGCACCTCATACGTCCCTTCAAGAATCCCCCCAAAGCGTTTTTTCGAATACACCCTTAAATCATGATTAAAATCAAGCCGATTTAAGTCAACCATGTTGGTAAGAAAGCGAGCTCTTCTTTGAGAGTGTATTGCGATGCTTAGTTATTAATTCAGCCAAAGTTTTCCCCAGAGGGTTTCAGGGGGGCGCTCCGCCCCTCCTGCCCTCTAGTTTAAAAAATAGCGCCCCTCTTGCCTCTCATCAAAAAACTAGCGCCGCTCTTGTCATTCATTCAAAATAATAGCGCCCTTCTTGCCCACATTTGAAAAAAAAAACGCAGCCCTCCAGTGATGATCCGAACGAGTGCATAAATTGCGCAAAAAACGGCAAGATTTGTTAAAAATGGCTAATTTCGTCACAAAATTTCACAAAACATCAGATTTCCTCAGAAGATCGTGGAAAAACAACAAATTTCTTCCAAAAATCGCAATAAAACGGAAAATTTTGTCGGATGAGTTGCAAAAAACAGCAACTTTCGTCAAAAAATAGCGATAAAGTGGCAGATTTCGTCAAAAGATTTGGGAAAAAAGGCTAATTTCATCCAACAATTGCAATAAAACGGAAAATTCTGTGAAAAGTTCCATTTTATCGCAATATTTTCATGAGATTTGTTGTTTTTTCGCGATTTTTTTAGCAAAATATGCCGTTTTTTTTGCGATCTTTTAGCAAAAACTGCTGTTTTTGCAATCTTAATAAATTTTTCCGTGATTTTTTTTACGAAATTTGACGTTTTTTCGTGATTTAAAAAATAAAATAAAATTTACCTTTTTTATTTTAAAATTTTTGATGAAATTTCTGTTTTTTCATAACTTTTTGAGCCGCTAGACTCTAGATTCAACTCTATAAAAGTGCCCTTTAAAATGAAAAAGTGCCCTGAAAAATGTAAAAAGTGCCCTTTTCAGAACAGTAGCGCCCTGCCCTTTTTTTAACCTGGGGGAAACTCTGATTCAGCTAATTATAAACATTTAAAACTGAGTATCAGATGCATTCAAAGCTTTTTCTATTCTCATACAATGTTTGTCTTATCCATATGCTGTAGTTTTTCATAACCATCACATACAAGCACACACATACCATAACTTTCTTTTATTACTTTATATATATGGTTAATGGATAATTATTGTGCCTTAATTTAGATTTCAATATGCATAAGACCGATGGGCGAACTTATGCTGAGGTGACTGCTAACACAACAAAATCAAGAATTTTTTTTAATTCGTCTGTCAAGGTGTCTGAATTCAGCACTTCTGTGGAGACTTTTAAAGCAAGTAGAAGTAAAGGTAAGTATCTTCCCATAGTATCTTTCCCTAAATTTTCACCTACTAATTCTTTTTCTAACTCTGTTCATAATTCTGCTTCCGATTCTGTTTATCCATCTTGTTCTAAAACTTCTCCTTCTGTAACATCTCGTCCTGCATCTTCTTCTGTTTTCCCTGGTGTAGAGCGCGGCCGGCTTTGCGTATCTGAGAAGGTAGCAATGAAGAATTTTGTTCGCAATCTTGAGTATAGGTTTAAAGGCTCATTTGTAGATAGTACTGTAACGGGTGGTCGTTATGAATGGCTCTTTGCAAATAGGAGTTATAGTTATGGAAAAAAGAGGCGTAGAACAGTTAAGCCGTGTGGGACCTTCTCAGACGTAGAGCATCTGTGTGCAGGGGTTGTTAGGGATTTGCAGCTTGCAAAACCTAATGCTTGTCTGTTAGTATACTACCCAAGAGGGACTATAGGCCTTAACTTGCATAAGGATGATGAACCTATCCACGCATGTGACCAGGTTATTACCTTATGCCATGGTGTTGGAGCCACTCTTGTGATAGCTGATAACAACAAGCAAGAGGTTGCGCGCGAATGGTTAGAAGGTGGGGATTTTTATGTCTTTAGGGATCAGAGATCATTTTATCATGGCATTGATGGCGTGGAAAAGACTGGCAATGGACGATGGGCTTTCACCTTTCGTGTGTTCAAGCAATCTGCGAAAAGTGTCAAGTCTGTTCCAACACCAAATTTGCCAGCGGTCTCTGTAGGGTCTCATTCTGCTTGCTCCGTTGCGCTTGTCCCTGCTAGCCCCATTGCGACTGTTCCTGTTTGTCCCCTTGTGTCTGTTCCTGCCAGCCCCATTGCGACTGCTCCTGCTAGCCTCGTTGCTCCTGTTCCTACTTGTTCCATTGCGCCTGTTCCTGCTTGTCCACTTGTGCCTGTTCCTGCATGCACTGTTACTGTTGTCCCTGCTAGCTCCATTGCAACTGTTCCTGCTTTCTTCCTTGCACCTTGTCTCCCCATCTTGCCTGCACCTCGTCGCATCCTCTTGTCTGCTCCACATCGCCCTTTCTTGCGTGCTCCTCGTCGCCCTTTCTTGCATGCTTCTAGTTGCACCCTCTTGCCTTTTCCTCGTCGCACCCTCTTGCCTTCTCCTCGTCGCACCCTCTTGCCTGCTCATCTTCCCCCCTCTTGCCTGCTCCTCTCCCCCCTCCCTCTTGCCTGCCCCTCTCCCCCCTCTTGCCTGCTCCTCTCCCCCCCCTCTTGCCTGCTCCTCTTCCCCCCCTCTTGCCTGCTCCTCTTCCCCCTCTCTTGCCTGCTCCTCTCCCCCCCCCTCTTGCCTGCTCCTCTCCCCCCTCTTGCCTGCCCCTCTCCCCCCCTCTTGCCTGCTCCTCTTCCCCCCCTCTTGCCTGCTCCTCTTCCCTCCCTCTTGCCTGCTCCTCTTCCCCTCCTCTTGCCTGCTCCTCTCCCCCCCTCTTGCCTGCTCCTCTTCCCCCCCTCTTGCCTGCTCCTCGTCGTCCCCTCTTGCGCGTCCCTCGTCGTCCCCTCTTGCGCGTCCCTCGTCGTCCCCTCTTGTGCGTCTCTCGTCGTCCCCTCTTGCCTGCTCCTCGTCGTCCCCTCTTGCGCGTCCCTCGTCGTCCCCTCTTCCCTGCTCCTCGTCATCCCATCTTGCGCGCCCCTCTTCGCCCTTTCTTGCGCGTCCCTCTTCGCCCTTTCTTGCGCGTCCCTCTTCGCCCCCACTTGCATGCTCCTTATCACCCCTTCTTGTCTCCCTCTTATAACACTCTTTTTCATTCTGATTCTCACAGTTTGTTTCGCTCTTGTACTTTATTAGGGGGAGGTCGACCACGGAAATCAATTAGTACAAATTTACTAAGTCAAAGTGAATTTAAAGTAATAATGGGTAATATGGATCAAAGTGATGACGAATTTAGGGATAATGCTGGTAAACAGTGTACACCAATTTGTTGTGTAGCTATATGTTATTTTCACCAAAAAGATATTGACACATGGGGTTCATCAGATATTGATTCTATTTTACACATCGGAGATCAGTTATATAAAACTTCTAAACACATATTTATTATAAAAAAAAAAAACCCTGTTTTGATTACTTTACATTTGATGAAGTTTTTAACACAATTCATTTAAGTGGCGAAACATTTAATTTTTTTGAAAACACTGATGAAAATCTGAAACATATTGAGACAGGAGATTCTACAGTAAATAATTTGATTCAATCATTAAACTCTTTTTTTTGAAATAAATAAATACAAAGCAGGAATTTTTACATGCAACAGCTACACATTTGCTGTTATGAAATTTAAATCAAAGTATTATTTTTTTGACTCACATAAACACAATTCTGATGGATATCCAACATTGGATGGAATAGGTACTGCTGTATTGTGTCGAATAAGTACAATTAAAAGGTTAGCTCATCAGTTACTAAGCAATTGTTTTATAATTGATGATAGTGATCACAATTATACTGTTAAAAATAAGTCTCCATATATTTTAATGTCTGTTTGTGTAAAACAGAATCAAACAAGTGTACAAAAAAAACATACAAAAAAAGAATAACAAAACACCTACAAAATACAAAACAGACAAAAATAGTAGTTAAAACTAAAAAACGGAAAAAAATCACATTTTGTTTGGAAAGGATTAAAAAGAAAGAAAGTTTAAGAAAATTGAAAATCAACCAGAAATTATATTGGAATTCACTAAAACAAACCAAACGTAAAAAATGTATCGATAAAAAAAATTTTAAAAGGCAGCAAATGATTAATTCAGAAACACAAAATGAACGGGAAGAAAGGTTAAGAAAAATCAGAATTCGTCAAAAATTCTATCGAAATTCACAAACGCAAGCCCAACGTCAAAGACTCTTAACTAAAAGAAGGAAAAACATTTTATCAGAGACACCAATTCAACGGCAAAATAGATTGACAAACATGAAAAAGCACAGAAAAACTTCATTGACAAAAACAGATATGAAAAAGCGCAGAAAAACTTCATTGGCACAAAAAATTCATTTAAATAATGAATTTGGTGCCATCAAAAATTTGTTTAAATTGTTAGAAAATAAAGAGTGTTTAATTCTAAGAATTTTGGGAAATAACAAAAATATTGATAGTCGATTACAGGCAGAAAAAGTTGTAAGTAAAATTTGTAATTATCGGGAAAGTTTTATTAATATATTTTGCAAAGCATTTACCTCCTTAAAAGATAAATTAAGAAGTAACCAATTAAAAGTTAATCCTCTTTTTGACTTAGAGCACAATTTTAATGCATTAGTTGGACATTCTCTTCATACTACAACATCAGAGAGTTTTTTTAATGATTCCACTTATACTAATCTTTCTACAAATTATCAAACAAATTTAGAATGTAATAGTGATGGAAAAATTATGAACTTATTTAAATTAGGTGATAAATGCAACAAATGGATTTGTAACAGTGATATATGTTTGCTTAACAAAAAAAAAAAAATATTTGATCGTCTTGTGGATATTACTAAAGTCATACAAGGTTTACAATGTTCACAAATTTTTCATTTCTTTCAAAATATTGATAATTGTCGAAATTCTGAAGTAAGGAAAACATTTAATGCTGAAAATTTTTCTATTGACTGCAATGAAACTGAAAAACATATTGATTATAACAAATTTAAGCTAGGTCATCCATCTTTTTGCTATATCAATGATAACTGTGACTCGGTTTTATTATTTTTGCGTTCAATTGCCCCACATTTTTCATATATTCGCCAAATTGTAAGATTAATTTACAAAATTTTACATGCTGAAAAAAATATAAATTACTATGAATCCTGTCTCTTAACTTTAGATCTATTACGTTTAACAGATATCTGTAGCCAAATTAACATTAAAAATTGTTCTTTTATTGTTGATTCATTCCCATTTGAAGAAGGGGACATTTTCGACCATTTTCATGAAGCTTTTTGTAAATTCAAAACAAAAGATACAGATTGGTCAGTTAATATTTGTGTATCTTGCTTACAACTTTGTTATAAACGGAATGTTCGTCCAATTTCTAATATGTCACTAAATACAGAGTGGAAAAAAATTAGTAGATTACTATAAGGGGACATTTGGAAATATGTAATACATTTGCCTGTATTGTGTAAATAAATTTAAAATTAATCAAATGCCTCCAAGATGCATATTAAACAATTTGATATTCAAACCGGTGCCAGAGTGTATTTCTACTTTAAATGAATTTGAAAAAATTTTAATTCAACGTGCAAAAGCTTTTCAAGTTATCACTAGAATGAGTACAGTTCAAGGAGGTCCTAAAATAAAAACACAAGTTGGTCTTGTTAAGAAAGTGATAGGTAGGGTTTTCCATTTACCATTGCCATTGGAACAGACACTTAAAAAATTGCCAAATCCATCCGATGCACTAATTGCAGATCAGGAATTTTATGTGTTAGCTCGTAGTGTACCATCTAAACAGAATCATATTTGGCAATCGTTAATTAACATAAATAAAATTTTTAAAGCTTTACATTGGCTTAAACAAAATAATCCGCTATATTATCACATTAATATACCAACTTCAGCTGATAAATTGTTAGAAAATATAAAAAATTGTGATATTGAGTCACATTGTGATAACGAAATTCCAGAAACTGGTGGTGCTATGTTGACTCAAAAAGAATTGTCAGATGGTTATTACAATAACATGACAATACATCCATTATTTGAAAAAAGGATCAACATGGACTCTACCACAATATATCAGTTTTTACAAATTATGGAAAAAAGTTTAGATAATCATGATAAACAATTAGATTTAAAATGCTTTCCAGACTTATTTTGTTATGGTGAAAATGGTAATTCTCAAACACGGCCAATTAATTTACCTATAGCTGAATTTATTAAATGTTTATTAAAATCTCATCATTCACAGTTTCGGCTTAATTTACAATATTTGTTCTATTTATTAAACAATGCTAATATCAGACAATTAAAAGCCGGAATTTATCACAAGTTAAATATTACAAATTCTACATCAAATCTTACTGCAAAAGACTGCTTAGATAGGATTGCGAACAAGGATTTGGAGGCTAATTTATCCACAATTTTTAGTAGATTGCGAAATACAGAACAATTTTGGTCAAAACCACGTAATGAATTAAACTGTATGGTGAAAAACTATGGTCCTGCTACTTTCTTTTTAATTTTGAGTCCAAGTGAATATCATTGGCAAGACTTGCACATTTATCTAAAAACAACTAATCCAAAATATGAAAATAAACCTTTATCACATTTAATAGCTTTGGACCCAGTAAACACTTCACGTTTTATTGAAAATAAATTTCGGGCTATGTTAGATTTTATAACTTCTAGTAACGGTCCATTAGGTATAGTTGAACATTATGCGTGGCGCCGTGAGTATCAGTCTCGTGGATTACAACATTTTCATTTATTACTCTGGATTAAAGATGCCCCAATATTAGGAAAAGCAAATTCAGATTCTATTGCTAAATTCATAAATAATTATATAACTTGTAGAATACCCAACCAAAGTAATTTCCCAATACTTCATGATCGTGCAAATAGATATCAAAAACATAGTCATAATTCTTACTGTTTGCGTGTTAAAAAGGGTAAAAATAAACCAATTTCAATTTGTAGGTTTGGTTTTCCACGTGAAATTTCTGAATATTTGCATGTTAATGATGTTGCTGATGCAGTAATACGTCGCAGAAAGCTAACAAAAACCCGTTTGTATAATTTGCCACGAAATGAAGAAGAAAAAAACAATGATTATAATGCACCACTTATGCTAGCCTGGTGTGGTAATATTGATATTCAGTTTATTGGCGAAAAGTCAGCATGTTTAACTACATACATAACAAAATATAAAACAAAAGCTGAAAAATCATTTGCATCTGATGATTTTAGTGACTTTTGCTCTTCAAAACCTTTATATAGTCTTTTATGGAATTTCGGTTTACGAGCATTGTCAAATCGGGAATGCGGAGCTTTAGAAGCCGCTGACACTTTATTGTCACACTCATTATTTGGAACAGATTCAGGAACGATTATTCGATGGTTAGATGTTAAAATTAACAGATCTCGTAAATTAAAAAACAAAAATGAATTACTGAAACTAAGTAATGATGCAACTGATATATATTGTTCAAGTTGGATCGATACCCATTACCCACAAAGGCCAAAGCAACTTGAAAGTCTCTCTTTATTTGATTTTTCCAGGTGGTATGATATTGTAGACAAAAAACCTTCTTCTAACACCGTGATTTCGTATGAGTTTGGCGATAAACATTTACGTAAACGAAAAATTCCATATTTAATTAATCATTACAATTATAATTGTAAACAAGAGCCAGAAAATTATTATTTTTGTTTATTAATCTTGTTTAAACCATGGAGAACTATTTCGGAGCTAAAAGGCTCATTTCAATACATATAGTGAATCTTTTATTGATTGCAAGGATAATTTACTGGAGGCAATGAAATATCATGAACATTTAGAGCAAATACAGCAGGCTAAAATAGATTTGGATTCAAAAATTGAAATTATAGAAAAACAAATGCTTTCAAACACTCAGGATGATGATAACTTAAATATCATTAATTATGTAGAGCCAGTAGGAAATGAAATAGATGATTTAGATAAGTTATTGTGTAAGGAAGATATTGATAATATGATTGAACATTTAAATGTTGACTAAAAGCGTGTTTTCGATGAAGTTGTAGGTTGTTTAGAACAATATATTAAGGAATTAAACACTTGCACATCCAATAATGTTAATAACAGATTAATTCCAAATTCAATTTTGAGAAAGTTTGTGTCTGGAGTTGGAGGAACAGGTAAATCATATTTAATTAAAGCTATTCGGTGTTATATATCAGAAAAATTTAAATATAAAGTTGCTGTAACAGCACCAACTGGCATTGCTGCTTTTAACATAAACGGTTTGACTATTCATCGTTTATTGCAGTTACCAGTGGAACATGGGAATACACCTAAATATACTAAATTATCAGATGATAAATTAAATTCCATTCGTGTTGATTTAAATAATTTGGTTCTGCTTATTTTAGATGAAGTCTCGATGGTATCTAATGTAATGTTAATGCATATTCACATGAGGTTATCAGAAATCTTTGATACTATGGATGAAAATGATGGTTGGTTTGGCCGTATAAACATTTTATTTTTTGGTGATTTATTACAACTTCCACCTGTAATGGGGCATTCTCCGTTTGTAAAAATTTCTCAAGAAACTATCACTAAACATTTCGCTGGATTACATTTTATAAATATTTGGCATGATTTATTTACCTACGATGAACTGACCATTAACATGAGGCAACAAACAGATAAAATATATGCATCCATATTGGATTCAATTCGAGTAGGTGTATTAACTGAAGCTCAAGAGTTGATTTTACGTAACAGAGAAATTAATTTAAATTAAAAAAAATCCATCTGATTGTATTAAATATTTAGTCGAATATGTTAAAAAATTAGAATGTAAAACTATTTGTTTATTTCCAAGAAAGCACCAGTGTTGTATCTTTAATGCAGCTATGTTGGAGTCCTTAAACAAACCAAAATTTATTCTCAAAGCTATTGACATAATAGAAGCAAAAACTAATGCTCAGAAAGATAAGGCACGCAAATCTTTAAATAAAATTAACGATAAAAGTCAAACAGCAGGCTTAGAAGATGAAATAGAAGTTACATTAGGAGCAAAAATTATGTTATTGAGAAATATAGATGTAACTAATGGTTTAGTAAATGGTGCAATAGGTTTTATAGTTAAAATTTATAAAGATAATTTTTCAAATGAAAATTTCAGTAAACTAAGAATAAAATTTGAAACTGGAGAATTTTACATACAGCCAGTAACAGCAAAATTTCAATTATTTGCAAATGTATTTGTCTTTCGGAAACAGTTTCCTATTTGTTTAGCTTATGGAATAACAATTCATAAAAGCCAAGGCTTGACTTTAGATACTTGTGTAGTAGATATAGGGAATTCAATATTTTCACCTGGTCAGGCATATGTTGCTTTATCCAGAGTTAAATGTTTAGATAGTTTACACATAATTAATTTAAATCCATGTAGAATTGAAGCTCAGAATATTGCAATTTTGGAATATAATAGATTGAAATCTACTTTTAAACCTGATTTAACATTGTTTTCACTTCACACAACTCATAATAAAAATGTGTCAGATAAAAATAACTACTTAACACACATTCATACATTTCCATTAATTGATATAGAAAATGCACAAATTGAGAAACATGGAATAGACACATTAGAATCATTAGAAAAAATTCGCGGTTTTATTAATCCACATGCTGTTTCTTGTTATGCCAATTCAATCTTTCAATGTCTTTTTAATATAGAATGTATAAACTCTGCAATAAAATTATCTGCTCCTTCAGAATTAAAAAAACTACATTCTGAATTTTCAAATCCCACATCCAATTCTGCTTTAAATTGCTATACATTACTAAAAGAATTTGATTGTGAAGACTTTGATATTAGACAACAGCAGGATAGCACAGAATTTTTACTATTACTTCTGCATAAATATGATTCTTTAAAACGTGTTATATCATTTGATACTGAAATTAATTATAAATGTAAAAATTGTGATTATGAAAAACAAGAAGTAATTCAAACACATATAGGAAAATTGACGATACCACCAGGTAAAGAAAAGTTTCAATTTCAAGAGTTAATTGATTATAATTTTAATAGTTGGAATTCAGATTTATGTAGCGAAGCAAAATGTCCTGTTTGTAATAATGTTGAAGTTTTAAGTAATAGATATAGAATTAAAAATCCACAAAATGTTCTAATTTTTTCACTGCAATTAATACAACCAGACATGCGAAAAAATACAGATTTGTTACTGCCAGGAATTTCACAAACTAAAATAACAATTTGCGAAAAAAACTACACATTATCAGGTGCAATATTTCATCATGGTGCAACCACATCAATGGGTCATTATACAGCTATCGTTCGAAAAAACAAAAAGTGGTTCATAGCAGATGATACTAAAGTTGGCCAAATACGTTGGCCAAAGAACAGTAAAGATATTTACATTTTATTTTATAAAAAAACCTAATCTTTAATTAGTGTAATAGACTTCAAATGTTATATATCAGGGATACACCGGTGCAAAATGCCAAACAGGAAAACATGAGTTTAAATTGTTTGTCAACTACTTTATATATATGCATGATTAATTTTGATAAATATTTATTTATTTTTATTTATTTTATTTTATTTTATTTTATTTATTTATTTTTTCTTTTTTTTGCCTGAACGAAGTGGGCAGCAGCGAGCCGTTCCATTGGTGACGGTGACACCCCCACCTTGTTTTGTGGGTAATAGGGAGATAGTGTTTTTTTTTATAAATATTTATACAGAAGCAGCATATACAGTGGACTCGCTCAAATCCGCAAACCAGAAATCCGTGCATATTTTATGGATGTAAACAATGAAACTTTCAGTTCGGATATTGGGAAAAATTCGATTTTTAAAATTTTGTATCAATTCTATGTATTTTTTAATTTGTAATTTTCTTAATAATACTCTATTCATGTTTTTGTTTTTTTTTTCATGAAGGAAGAATAATTTTTTTGGAAAAAAATTAAGATATTGCTGATATTACTGGCAATCAGTATTTTCTTATGAAATATATTTATGTATTAATCAAGATTTTTGGTTATTAAGCCAGTCTAAACTTGAAAAAAAAAAATCTGTATTTTATGATTTTAATGTGAATTGGTAATGCACTTTTACGAGGCAAGTTTTGTTAAATAATTTTGGAAAAATACATTTAATTTTTATAATGAATATTTAATCATACACTATTGATTATTAACTTGACCTTTGCTATTAGTACTTTAATCATTTTAAAATTTATCTAAATTTTTATTATTTTTTTAGTTTATTACTTATATTAATATTTTATTACATTGTAAGCATTCATTAAAGTTCTGGTTGCATTATTAATTACATCCAAATTACTGTTTAAAAAATGTAAACAAAACAATGACAAGAAATTTGCAAAATCTTAAAATCCGCACAACCTCTGATCTCAAGCTACGCGGATTTGAGGGAGTCTACTGTATTTAAAATTAGTTATAGAAAAATCAGGGAACTTTAAATTTTTGTACAGAACATGTATTACAATACTTACTTTAAATAAAATTAACTTTTAATTACCTCCCGGGGACCCACATTACCAATCTTATGTTCAGGTGTTCATTGAGTGGGAAAAAAAAAAAAATTAATTAATATTTTTGAGTTTTTAAAGTAAGGTTTAATTTTCTAAGCATTCAAATAGTATTAATTTTTGGATTATTATTCAAGATATAATACAGATTTTCATTATTTTTTATTCAATATTGAACTTGTACATTTGAGGAATTTCTGTATAAAATAGAGTTCAAAGTGAAAATTTTGAATGTTTTAAATTTTTCTTTACCCTTTTTAGGTGCGTTCGTAATTATATAATACGTAGCACCTATAGTTGTCGTTCAGTCCGTCCGTCTGTCCGTCCGTCTGTCCGTCCGTCCGTCTGTCCGTCCGTCTGTCCGCATATAACAACGCAAAAACTACCCAACCGAATCGTTTGAAATTTAAAATACATAAATATTAGATATTTTTGTCGAGTCATTTCAAATTTTATGAGAATCGGACGAATAGATCAATTACAGGGACAATCAAAAGTATTCCATTACATTACAGTCAATGGGAAAAAATGTTTCAAATGCATTTTAATCGTTTGAAATTTAAAATACGCAATTATTACATAATTCTGTCGAGTTATTTCAAATTTTTTGATTATCGTGTGCATAGATCAATTACAGGGACAATCAAAAGTATTCAATTACATTATGGTCAATGGGGAAAAAGCTTCAAATATATTCTATACGTTTGAAATTTAAAATACATAATTATTGCATAACATTTTCGAGTTATTACAAATTTTATGAAAATCGGATGCATAGATCAATTACAGGGACAATCAAAAGTATTCCATTACATTACGGTCAATGGGGAAAAATGTTTCAAATGCATTTTAATCGTGTTACACTCATGCGAACTTAATAAAATTTATATGCAACTATAAAGTACATATTATAATATACATCTTACATAATTTGTGGTGCAAAGAACATTTGTTATTGATTTACAAGGCCACACAAAAGTATTCCATTACATAATGGTATAGGGAGAACATTGTTTGATGAGCGTTTTAATTGTAGTTCACTATTTACAATGTTATGAGATTGATATATGAACGTAATATTTTTAAAACTTCGTTATCGTTCGAACGCACCTAATTTGCTACGCTTCACGTGCAATTTCCAACTTGTTTAATTTTAATAAAATATGAATTTTGTTATTCTTATGTGAATAAATGAAAAATATACATAATGTTTATTTTATTTCTAATTAATTTCATAAT
Organism: Maratus speculifer; assembly: GCA_964019185.1. Classification (NCBI taxonomy): domain Eukaryota; kingdom Metazoa; phylum Arthropoda; class Arachnida; order Araneae; family Salticidae; genus Maratus; species Maratus speculifer. The sequence goes on from CAXHSM010000002.1 coordinate 1,056,528, forward strand.
TTGACATTTTTCCTTTTAATGTAAGTCAATAAAAATTGTATATTAACAATTACCTTTTTACTTTTTTTCAAGTGTTTTTGTAAAGTTATGTGTTTAATTCCTTAAAAAGAATATTCTATTTTTTATTTGCACTTTTTGTAAAATATTTTGAAATTTTTATTAAGTTTGTTTTTAAGAAAGCTTAATCCAATATGAGCAGTTAAAGTGTACTTTTTGGACAGTACTATAAACTGCTTGTAGTGATATTTTATCATTTGTATCTTTTGGTCCTTAACCTAAAAAAAGTAATGATATCAGTTCAAAAACCCTTAACGGGTTAAAAGTTTGACGCAGCACTCTACTTTATCACTATACAAATCTGAAATATGAGTCTTAAAAATAATGATATCAAATTTTGAGTGACGCTATGCTATTAAAATGAATACATGCATATATATTTAATTTTTCTTTTTGTTATCAGTGATGCATTTTCATTTATATCTCTCATGCATTCTGTGTATGTGTTTCAGAAGATTTAATATCAAAATTCAAGTTATGCTGTGATCCAACTTTAAAAGAATTATTTTAAAACTGTTTTACACATTTTTATTTTGTCTACTAAAATATATTTAGGCATTCAAATGATTTTTCAACCCAATACACTATCAAATATGTCTCGCTTTATCTGAGCCAATGTTATGTATTAAATGGATTTAATTCAATCAATTCATTTATTGTTTGCGTCACTCTATCTAGAACTATCGGTAAAATTTGTGTAAATGTTTTCTTTGCATAACGCTAATCATTTGCATACATATTATGACGCAAAGTAAACGTTTACATAAATTTTACGGATGGTTCTGGATAGAGTGACGCAAACAATAAATGAATTGATTGAATTAAATCCATTTAATACATAACATTGGCTCAGATAAAGTGAGACATATTTGATAGTGTATTGGGTTGAAAAATCATTTGAATGCCTAAATATATTTTAGTAAAAATGTGTAAAACAGTTTTAAAATAATTCTTTTAAAGTTGGATCACAGCATAACTTGAATTTTTATATTAAATCTTCTGAAACACATACACAGAATGCATGAGAGATATAAATGAAAATGCATCACTGATAACAAAAAGAAAAATTAAATATATATGCATGTATTCATTTTAATAGCATAGCGTCACTCAAAATTTGATATCATTATTTTTAAGACTCATATTTCAGATTTGTATAGTGATAAAGTAGAGTGCTGCGTCAAACTTTTAACCCGTTAAGGGTTTTTGAACTGATATCATTATACATATTCTGTACAAACTGCGGTGTAAAGAATATTTTTTATCCAATTACAGGTCCACACAAAAATATTTTATTACATAATGGTATAGGGAGAACATCATAGAGCGCATTTTAATTGTATTATATAATTTAACATTTTATGATATTGATTTACATTACCGAGGTTTACGACAAATTACTTCCTGTATAATAGAAAGCAGATAGCATTTACAGGAATGCACAAAAGATTTCGGCTACTATACTGAATCCGAAATACCGTATACTAGCCGTGTTATAAAATACTAATAAGATATTTTATTGAGAGGTATTTTAGATGTTATCTTTCAAATTCTAAGTCTCGATTGAGAAACATCACATATATTCATATTAAGAATTGGTATTTTTTTATTTTTATTTTAGGATGCTTATATGTAAAATATCCTCTAAACAATATTTAAGTATACCAATAGATAATAGAGATTATTGCTAACAAGTTATAATTATTAGTGAACTTTTCCCCATGACATTTATGAAATATAACTTAATCTGATAAAAAATATTTTGCATCTTTTTTGGGTTATTTCATTCATTTAATAATCCGATCCATTTTATGCTCAGCGACTTAGATAATTCTGCTATTCCAGCTATTACCTGTTCTTTACAAACCAAGTGAACTTTAAACTGAACGCGGCGTACTTCAAACGAACTGCAACAATATCACGTCGTTTCAAAGGCTCTGAGACAATATCATTGTTCCTAGCGACATCCATGTTCAAATCTTCGGTTGATGCAGATACTGCATGAATAAAGGATCGACCAAATTATGCCTTTTGGTATTATAGACGCCCCTGAAAGGCAAAGACCCTTTCTCTTAGGATGAAATTCAACAGAGCGCACCTAAGTTTTTCACAAATCATACCTCCCTTTCCCTTCTCCCTCTTCCTCCAATAACTCAACTCGACTCTTTTATTGTCGATTAAAATTGCAAAAGAACTCCAGAATCTATTGAAGCATCGGCAGCGACTAATTATCTCTTGAAAATAATTCGCCTTTCCTCTGTATCTACGTCTTTCCTATTATCTACTCTTTAGTCCTTTTGAAAAGTTGCTCATGCGGCAATTATATAAGAAGAATAATATGTAAGTTTTTTAATAATCATAATAGAATGCTCGATGATGAAGGATATTATTGATGGTCATAGATATTAAGGATGATCGCAGAGGCACCCATTTATCGTCAGACACATTGAATTGCGGCTCAGAGTATAATAGGTTGTGTTATAAAAATACAATTAAGGTATTTTAATAAGAGGTAATTTAGATTTTATCTTTCAAATATTAAGTCTCGGGGAAGAAACGTCAATTGAGTGAGTGGTCATTCATTAATGGACTTTCAGGTCAGTAATGATTTTATCGCTTAAGGTTGCTGGTCACTTAGATTCCGAATTCTCCCCGGTAATGTTAAGTTAAGCATTTGATACATTCTTATAGTCAAAATATCTCTTCAGAAAATTAGTGTTTTATTACGGTCCAAAGTATTAAGAAATTTAAATAAAATGTATACATTTCTTAATTTTATACATCTACATTATTATTATTATTGTCGCTTTTAACGTAACAAGGTAGAATCTGTCGAATTTCGACGAGAGAAAAGGTTTCAGCAGGAAATGTTTCATTGATTTATAATAAATCTACGAATTTTCTTACAATAAAAAATCTACCTCAATAAGTCTAACTCTAAAGAAATTATATTTAACCTAAAGTTAACAAAAAATTATTTCTTTAAAACTCATTTGTAGAAATTATTAAAATTAAAATTTTAATCATATATAAAATCAGTGAAATATAATATACATCTATTATTATGATAAAGTAATCAATTAAGGATGTTATGCTTGGTATTTCAAAATAAAAGTCAGCAAAAATCTTCTCATTATTTACATATACAGCTCTCGTATCTATATTCAACTTTTTTTTTAATTGTATTCTAATTTAATTACCTTAAAATCATTTTGATTCAAAATTTGAAATGTTGATTGTTATTACCTGAAATATATTCTGTTAAGTGTAAATGAGATTTTCTGAAAAAATTTGCATACAATATGATAGACAAAATTCCTGTGACGTCACATAAGGTAAAATGGCTATTTTTAATGTATCCTACTCGAGTTCTTATCTAACTCGGTGAAATGAATTCATCCAGTCGAGAATCATAAATTTCTGTAAAATAAATCGCTGTTTTATAGACAAAGATTTTCGAACACACCATGCATATTGTATGTCACTCTTCTTGTATAAAGACACTCTTATATTTTGTAAAAGATGGCGTTTCATCAGTGTGTGATTTAGATTACGTTATTTTCAAAGGTGAAGTATTACTAAGCAACTGGGTGAAAATGCCGAACTTCTACAAAACGTATTCCAGTTTCAATAATTAAAATAGACGGTTTTTCTTAATAAAATGACGTCATTTGCTCCGCTAAAACGTTTCTGACTTACGATCCATTCATTAACAAATGTATAGAAAAGTGTACATATTACGTCATTATTGCGGAAACCCAGCAACAATGCAATTTCAACATTTTAGGAGCGAACTGGGTATCTAATGATTCATATGCCTTCAATTTTTTGTTTATAATAAGTACATGTTATACCCGAAATCATTCATTTATATTTCTTCTAAAATTGGAAAAGGATTTTATACACAGTTTAATAAATTTGCATTCCTTCAGCAACTTGATACGAATTTAAGTAAAAGCGGAAAAAAAGTCTCACAATTATTCTTTAAATACATTTTTGAAAAGAAAGTATTGTGCGTGTGTAAAATAAGTCATTTAATTGATAGATAAAAACGATATAAAATCAAAATTAACCTAGTTTTATAACAGATGATAGATTTAACACAGCACGTATTTTAAATAAAAAATTTTCACTTTATATGAGAAAATGGCAACAAAATGATAAAATAATCTCCGGCTTTTTTCACTTTTCTTTTAATAGAAATGGAATATTTCTGTTGCCACAATTACAAAATTGGTATTAAAAAACTACAAAAAATTAATATCTCAAAAACAATTTAAGATAGTTTTCAGTTATATTGCATTTAAAAGTGCATTTTTTTTCTCAATACAATGGTGTAAAAATTGAAAATGTGCGATTTTTAAAAAATTAAAAATTTGGAATAGAAAAAAATGCAAAACAGAAATTTTATTTCAAATTTCAAAGTGTCGACTTTCGTAAAATGACATACGCGTTACGCACAGATACATTTGGCCTTTATAATATAGAAAGGGTGAAGTGTAGTTTATATTGTATAATTGTGATTGAATCCGGACGGAATGTTGCTTTTCACATTATAATTTTATTTTCTTTATCTAAAAATGATTTGAAAATAGAAAAATTGTTATTTTAGTCTTTATCCCTTTCATCTTTTCATTAGGTAAAAAGCACTTTGGAAACAGAGCTTTATTCTTGCGTTTACAAGTAATTTATTATATGGAGTACGAATTGCGTTACATCTAGAAAAAATGCGTAGGTGCTTTGTAAGATTATTTCAAAATTACACAATAATGCAGTGGTATGGTCGTGACTTAAAACAATGAATATTTTAGAATTTTCGAAAGTAGAATCCTCAACCTCATTTTGTTAATGCGGTATGGTAGTATGAGATTTTTGAACTATTTATTTAACTCGAATGTTTTTGCGTAACTTACTTTTTTGCGATATTAAAGTAGATCATTTTTTTTGTTTTCCTTTATTTATTATTTTTTTCATTAAACAAAAACGGAAAATACGGGATAAGGCTAATATAAAATTAGCGATGAAAAATTGTTTTCTTATAGAATAATAAAGGTAATTGTTTTATTTACTTCATATTTGTTGACTCTGAGTAATAAATATAGTATCATATCTAAGGGGCATGTAAAAAAAGAAGAAAAAAAAGCCAGTTCATACAAATGTCTGAAATCAGTACTGAGTCTATGTCAATATTTTATACTGCGACTCCACCAGTTTATAATTATTTATATAAACTTAACCTTTTCTATTTCTTAAAAAAACTTTCATTATTCAAAATATGTTTAACTTTTTTGTAATATCATTGTAAGATTAACACAATTAATGAATAAATTATCTAAGGCTTCCTCCATTTTGTAGAACCTTTCATCTGCATCTCAAAATTTTAATTATTTTATGTAATTACGTTAAATACAAGTATAATGTTCTTACAATAAAAATAGTAAAACATTTAATATCAGAAACTTTCATCCACAATTTTACTGCATAAAGAAAACTGAACAGATGTAAATGAAAGAGAAATCTTTCTTTAAAAAACTTTTTTTGTGGAACCAATGAAGCTTTTGGTACAAGATAAAATAAAATATCCTCAACTTACTGAAAAGTGTATTTCTGCTGATTCATCAACTAAATTTTACAGCAATTTTATACGATAATTTAAAGTATTTATAACTAATTTTCATCTCAATATTAACCTAAAAAATGCATTTTTTTAATTAAAACATGTGATATAGTTACATCTGCAATTTTCAAAAATAGTCATATTACAGCAGTCAAATATTACAGTGAAATAATTTGATTATTACCGCATATAAAATAAAAAGATACATCATCCATCATTAATGTAAAGATGGATGGATAATCTAATCTTTCATATAATGACTTGGGAAATATAACAATAATTACACATTAAGCATCACAAAATAAAAATAATTAATAACACATCTTTCTCAAAATATATCAGTAAGATTTTGAACGCTTAAAATAAGAAAAAAAGTTCCATATCAGTTATTTTTTAAACTTTTTTCTCAACTTATTGGATCATTTGTCACAATGGTTATAAAAATAATAAATCATGAAAATAATTCATCTCATTTTGATATCAATACATGTGTGAATAATTATACCTTATTACATTGAGAAAAATATATGTCATTTAATGCTTCCTAATCTTACACCTAATTTAACAGAAATTACACTTAATTTAACAGAAATTAATGCCCATAATTATTTACGTTTCTAATTTTTAGAATGTTATTATTGGGAACAGATTTTATCAGTTCCCAATTATTGTCAACAGATTTTATCAGTTGCCATTCCAAAAATATTAATCTGTAAAAATCATTTTTCATGTGCTAAGTGTTTTTATCATAATTACAATTAATAAGCATTATACATGATATCTATATTTTAAAACATGAAAAAATTTCTCGCCATCAAACTAATTTCAAAAGCATTCCAGTGCTTTTATAAAAGCTCGTGAAATATTTATAACCGCACTTTTAAAGATAATTTTGCTGTCTTTTTATACTGTCAATCGATTAAATGAGGTGTCGTGACATTTATTGTACATCATAAATGTAATTTTTCATGTCCTATCTATTTTTGATGCAATTACAGAGAAAATTTTAATAATTATTGCTTATTATGTATATGAAGTACATATGTCATGTGATACTTCCTAATCTTACGCCACTTTTTTAATTGCAACTTATTTATATCTTTAATTCTTTGAATGTTGACAATATCAACACGTTTTATCATTTGTCAGGGCGAATAAGATAATATAGTAGAAGATATTTTTCATTCACTATCTATATCTGACATAATTGCCTATCTATATCTGACATAATCTGACAAATAGTATCTAAAGATTAGATGCGATTCGATTTTGAATGCACTGCAATGCCTTTGAAAGCTCGTGAAATATTTATAAGAGTAATATATAGAATTTTTTATTTTTATTTATTTATTTGTGTGTGTGTGTGTGTCAATGAATTTGATCGCTTGTCACGACTATTATAATTGCCGAAACGTCAGTGAAGGCTTACTTTGGAGACACGAATTTTTTTGGATTCTGTCTGTCTGTCTGTCACTCTGTCAGTCAGTCTGTCTGTTCCGCGATAACTGACGTAAAAAGCATTTGATTGGCTTGAAATTAAGTGGGTATGTTAGTGAGACACTAGGAGTAAGCTGTATAGTTTTTTGTTAGATTTGATTCCTTCGTTCGGAAAATATAGAATATTTTATTTTGCGCAATAATGCTTTTCTATGGCAAATCCAATGATTTTCAATTTTTTTTTCCCTGGGAGAAAATGACACATTTGATTAATCGAATTCAATGATAAATGAAAACTAAAATTTACCAGTTAAATTATTCGTATTGTTTTGAAATTTTGTCAACGCATTTGTCAGATTTTTAAAATTATTACTGAAAATTTTGGAGATTTTTTATAAATGTGTTCCAATAATATAAACTAATTTGTTTTAGAGATTTACTTATTTCAAATGTATTTATTTCATTTTCTTTATTTTCTCTTAATGGTTGCTAAGTAACCATTCATCTTAATCCTTATCCTTATAATGTTATAAATTTGAAAGCGTGTACGAAAATTTAAACGAAGTCAACATCAAAAGTGATGAACTAATTAATGTCTTTGTATCTTTGCGTATAAATATAACATAGCCCAGAAAAAAAAACATAGGCTATGTTTTATTAATTTTATTCAAATATTTTCCTTAATGATTCAAAATTTCCTTCTTTTTCATACAGAATCAATAGGGATTTTTTAAATAAAATTCAACCAATTTCCTTTAACGTTGCCAAAAAATAAATCAAAATTTGGAATAATAATTTTTCAACAGCAATAAGATTCAATTGAGCAATTTCCATTCGAAAATTAAACTTTAAAAAATAAATAAATAAATATGACGTCAGAATTAAAATAACTATAGATATATTACTTTTTGTTAAATATTAAACACGGATATTTATTTCGTTAATAAGAATTTTTCGACAAAAAGGGGGGCATAATTAGAAGTAAAAGAAATAAAAAAGTATTATATTTTAAATAAATATTTCACTTAGTAAAATATGACGTCATAGTTGAACAAAAACAGGCATTTTATAGTAGTCGTTAAAAATACAAGGAACATGGATATAAATAACTCATAAATAATGACGTCATTGCCGAAACTTCAGTGAAGGCTTACTTTGGAGACAAGGAATTTTTTGTTTTTCATCTGTCAATCTCTTCTTCGGTATGTATGTCTGTCTCGCTATAACTGCCGCAAAACGCAATCAACGCAAAAACTTTTTTTTTTTTCGGAAACAAAATTGTAAGACTCTAGATTACTGAGTTTACACTTACAAAAGTTCCTGATACATCAGGTTTAGGTGTTTGTGGTTGGCAGGCATGTAGAAGTATGAGGATAGTGAAAAATGTTTGTCCAAACAGTTACTTATCCTCATAAATCAAAATGTATAAAGAAATGCAAGATATACAATAACCATTAGTACAATTACTAGAAAATGACAAATTTAAATTAAGTGAGGCTCGGGGGGGGGGGGGGCTCTGCCCCCCTGAAGAAATCTACTATGTTATAATAAAGAAAACAAAAATAATAGATCATGAAAATTTCAGAATATCCTAACATAACTAAATTTTTAATTTACCGCTTATGATGGCTGAAAACTTCAAATTCTTATTTTATTCTTCAAAAGTAAAGTTATTTTCTTCAAAAGTAAAGTTATTTTATTCTTCAAAAGTAATTACGTAATTTGAATTCTGTTCGGAAAAAAATTAAGAAGGGGAAACAGCCTCCCCTTTTTCCTTTTTTATACTTAATCATTTAACCTCCTAAACTATCAAGGACATGATTTATCATATAAAAAATCTATATCCAAAATTCAGAGCAAATTGGATAATTCTTAATAAAAACCCATTTAGCATTTATATAATTTAAGAGGAGTTATCCTCCTTTTTTAAACTTAACCATTAAACTTCCAAAACTATTCAGAGATTTGAACGAAATCTGACAATTCTGCTTGAAAAATCCATTTATACAAGTTAAGGGGAGGGGCATTAGAACCCCCGTTCCCCCTGTTTATACTTATTCAATGAATACCTAATAACAGCCATGGACTCGCCTCATCAGAATTTTGAACGAAAACTGTTAATTCTGCAAGAAAATCCCGATTATATCAATTAAGGGGAGGGTCATGAGCCCCCCGTTCCCCCTGTTTATACTTATTCAATGAACACCTAATAACAGTCACGGAATCGCCTCATGCAAATTTTGTACGAAAACTGTTAATTCTGCATGAAAATCCCGTTTATATCAATTAAGGGGAGGGGCATGAGCCCCCCGTTCCCCCTCTTATACATATCGAATGAACTCCAATAACTAATCAGGGAAGCGCCCTATCAGGATATACCTATATACAAAATTTCAAGTGGATCCGATATTTTTATCATGAGTTATCGCGTTACGCACGTACGAACATACATACAGAACGGACGGGCACATAAGCTCTCAGGCTATGTTAGCCTGTGAGCTAAAAAGCATTTAATTAGGAGTTCAGGCATCGACATCTGAACGCGTCTTTAATACTTTTTATACTTTCTACATAAAATTTTATTCATGACTTCCACGTTTTACTTTTAATTTTTCTCATCACTTGGTGAGAATTATGAGTGTTAATTTGGAGTACATATTTATCTCCTTGATAAATAGGAGATGAAATGTATTCAGTTAAATACTACGGCTAGTACTATTACTTTACGCATTTTTATTTTACGATGTTTACCGAATCCCTCATGACTTATTCTAAAGTAATTTCTAAGGGTGAAAACTCACCGCTATGAGCTCGAAGCTTATACTGAGTTTTCACATGTTTAGAATGATATAAGAGATTAATTTTTGGCTGCCACTTGTCCAACTAAACGTTTTGTTGTAGAAATCTATCACATTACTTTTTGGAAACAAAGATAGTTAAAACAAATTAGTTCACCGATCGTTGATGTAAAGTATGAATGTATACTAATATAGTATATAACCCTTTCTTGACCGTTTTTTTTCAATTTTTAGGAAAAGATATTTTAAAGTTTAGTTATCCCAATAGATTAATTACAAATTAACGAATATTTTATTGTCTTAAACATAACGAATGTTGTTGTTCTATTCATGTGACAATAGGCTAAGGAAGAGATTTTGGAAATGCTGTAATATATCTTTAAAAAAAGATTCAACTGTTATTAAAACTTTAATATTTTTTGCGCTTTATTATGTATGATTCTTTCAGAAAAATAAATTTTATTTTAAATTTAAAGATGGAAATGTATGCTTAAAAAATCGCTAGCAATGCAAAGAGAATCGAGTCTCTTGTCCTTTCAAGCCAAGATGCTTGCGAGCTAATGCTATTCCAAATGGGACGTTTTTTTTTAAAATCTCTTTTGCCTTTCAATATATATTTTTTTTTTTTTTTTTTGTATTGGGTGGCTGTGATCTCTCTCTTCAACGCTCCTTTTATACGTTCTTCGATTTCGCTTGCAGATATTTTTTTTATAAAAGTTAGTTACTTTTTCAAAACCGGTTCCAAAAATGAAAGTGTCATTCTAAAAAAATTTATGCAACCAAAATCGAAAAAGTAACAAGTTGGAAATTGCACGTGAACGTAGCAAATGAGGTGTGTTCGTACGATAACGAAGTTTTAAAAATATTCAAATCTTGCTGATATAGTCGAGCGTACTTCGGATACAGTATAGTATTCGAAATCTTTTTTGTGTTCCTGTAAATATACAGAAAGTAATTTTTATTACACCTCAGAAACGTATATCTTATTCATAAAATGTGAAATAGTTGAATATAATTAAACACGCCCCAAACAATCAGGGGCGTAAACCACCCTAATCGCGTAGGGGGGTGTCGGCTGAAAAATTTCCGAGTAATGGCCAACATGAAGACTAATATATATATATATATATATATATATATATATATATATATATATATATATATATATATATATATATATATATATATATACACATATATATATATCATAATTCGCAAGATAATTATGATTTAGTGTATCGAGATAGTCAAATAATCTTATATTATGTTATTATTATAGTCTTAAATAATATATTTTCCCCATTATTAAGCGATCGCCTGATGGAATACAATAACCGTTTCACCCGAGAGGGATAATGCTCGTATATTCGTGCATAATACGAATAAGCAGTCAAAGGGCTTTCCAGCAATATATCACATGAAAGGTATCGGCTAAAATTAGAAAAGTGGTTGCCCGTGAAGGCAAAATAGGAATCCAACGATATATCACAAGAGAGATGTATTCCAAATTTAGGAAATTTGACCCTAGACAGAATAGACCCTTTGACAGAATAGACCCTGCCCCTAACTATAAAATTTTCATATATTATAAGTAATATTTATGGGAGGGCCCCGAAAAAAAAAATAATCCGGTCTAAAATGATAAAACGTTACAATTTCAAAAAAGATCGAAAACTGTCCCTGTCAGGTTCTGATACCACCTCTGCTAAAGAGTGGAATTTCCACTATTTCTCTATTTTTAATATCTTGTATTGTATAGCTGTGTACCGGAATTTCCAAGGTGACATTCCTTCTTTGTGGGAAGGGGAATTGACAGATAATCCTATGCAGGTGGTGAATAAGAGAAAGAGAAGATTGCTGAGAGGCATGTCCATCTGTCAGGGAGGTATGCGAATGATCAGCGGACAAGGAACATGTCACTAATCAAGAAAGGAATGTGGAATGTGCCCAATGAGGGAGCTCCAAAGGGGGTTTATGTTGGGGAAAGTAGTGATTTGAGATGAGCAAGTCTGGTCTCAGATTAGTTCAGTCCGTACCTGGGTTTCGGACCTAGAGGGTGCTCTGTGTGGTAGAGCGTAAGTAGTGCGTTTCTGGAGAGAAAAGGACACAGACGTCCTGGTGTTTAGTGCTCTGGGCCGAGAAGTGCCGAGTATACCTGTGTCGGGAGATTCGAGATTGATCTCCGATAAAGTGAATCTAACGTGCATTGAGTGTGAGGTGGAAAGTGTAATTGGAATAGTACACAGCCAACTTTTACTGTATTTAATTTAATGTTGAACCGGATCACCTATATCCGAGTTGGAATTGTATATAATTGTAAATAGTGCATTTAGTGTGTACATATATTCTTAATAAACTGATAATTCAGTTAATTGACAGCGTCAGTGTTCATTTACACAATCCTCACAGTGGGTGACCGATATCACCTAGTAATATCGGTGGTGGCAGCTATAACTACCACGGACTTTCTTCAAAGTTGTGCGGACTGAGAGGAACGTCCGACAGTCCCCAATAGAGGATAAGATGGGGCAGGGGGAGAGGGAGAAAGATTTATTATATGAAAGAGTGATTTGGGGGCTTTCCTATGATATGTCCAAGAAAGTATGGATTTTTTCCACTCCCATTTAAACTCCTCGGGGGTGGAAATTTTAAAATATCGCTAAAACACGTATTTAATTAGTTTTTAAAAATTTTATTTTCTGCTGTTTCACGTTCTTATTTGAAAAGACTGTTGAAATGTGCCAAATGTTCTAAATTTTTCGGCTCCCCTCTTTTAACCCCCTTATGGTGAGATTTCTAAAATCACTGGATTATGTGTTTAATAATTTTTTTAGTAGATTTATTTTCTGGAATTTTACGCTCCTACCTTAAATGTTTGCTGAGATATGGGAATTCGTTCCAGAATTTTTGACCTCCCTCCGCTTGTCCCTCTTAAAGGGGGTAATTTCAAAATTTCCATCTTAGTGCATGCTTACATCATAAGAAGTACTTTCTCTCCAATTTTCATGGTTCTAGATTCAGTAGTTTGGGGTGTGCGTTGATTATCAGTCTGTCAGGACAAACTATTTTATATATTTATTGCTATCTCTACTAGCTGACACGCCCGTTGTTGCCCGGCATTAGATAAAATATATAACTAGATACATCATATAAATATATTAGATGCAATATATAGATAAACAACAAATAAATTATTAAAGCAGAGTATGTAAATTTTCAAAAGCGAATTCAAAGGGTTTTCAAATTATACTCAAAATTTTTAATAAAGACGGCAATTGTACATAGTTTTTCTGACTACTTGAGAAAACATGCGCAAAATACCAAAGAAATAAGCGAAATGCATAAGCCAAAAGTAAAATTCTGGTTCCTTTTTCATCTACCCCCCCCCCCCCCCACACACACACACACACAGGCACAAAAAATGTACCAGTAAAGTTGAAATGCCTTTTTAAAATTTCAATTTGCAAAAGAGGTTTAAAGATCCATTTAATCATCAATTAGCTTTAAACAGTCAAAAGTTGCGCTCTTTTATCCTCCCCCAAGGCTAAAATTATTTTCAAGTTTCAAATGATTAAATTTTGATTCTTATCTATACACACACACACAAAAACATCTATCCATAAAATAATAATCAAAATATTGTTATGCAGGGAAACAAAATTTTTATACTTGTACTATAACAAAGTTTTAAAAATATAGAATATTTTACATACATTGACATTTGAACTTAAAAAAAAAAAAGAACTTTCTTAGTTGTTGAACCTTGTGATAATAAAAATGAAAAGCCATGTAGGCAAAAATTTATTAAAATACTACATTACTCTTAAATAATGATGAAATAAAATTTATAAAATATAAAAAGATCTATAATGCAATTTCAACTTCGTGTATAATAATAAATACATTGACTTGCAATTGCAAATTGTAAAATGGTTGGCAAAAAAGAAGGCAAATATATTGAAAGAAAAAAAATATAGTTAAAAATGATAATAATTTCATGAAATTTAAATAACAACTAGCTTGTCATCTCTTGTTTGTAACAAAACTAGCAAATAGTTAGGGAATTGCGATACTAACTGTTAAAAAAAATTATATATATCGAATAACAGTACATTTTTACAAGTTATTAAATAATTTATCTAACCCCTTAAAAAAATAAATAAATAAATAAAAATGAATAAATAAAAATAAAAATAAGAATATAAAATAATTCATTTTTAAATATGAAAACAATTCAATTATTTACACATTTTACATATCTAAAATTTCCTGTAATAAAATAGCTAGCTTATTTCAAAAGGATTTTTTAGAGCTCCAGCAATGCAAAACGGTATATGTATACGGGCTGAAATTTTAACAGCATGCTTTTGTTTATTAATTGTGTTCCTGCAATCACTATCGAAAATATAATTACATAACCTACATTGCACTTTTTGTCTCTTACATTAGGTGGGGGCATAAATAATAATTAAAAAAAAAAATGAACTAGTAACTATATACCAAAATATTCTTCCATCAACACTTTTTAATTGAATGGTTTCGTACTATGAGCCAGAATACTAACGGTTTAAACAAAGAGTTAACGCAGGCGCAGTTTGTTTCTTAACTGACGTCCAGTCATTTAGGTGCCCAAGCTCAAGCTTTACGTTGAAGAGAAAACAATGTTTTATCTTTCTATGTTTTAGCATTCAGTTAAAATCTCTTTAGCGTTTTATATATATATATGTATATATATATAAGTTTTAATTTTTACTAGCGACAAACTTAAAAGCAGCGTAACAATTTGGTGTTACAACTCATTTTTCTGACTAAACAAAATGTAGTAGTAATAATAAAAATATTAAAAAAATTTAATATATTTGACTGAGGAAAAAGCTAACGAAAGTATTACTTCTGAGAGAAGTAAACTCGTATAGGCTGTAAAATATCCAAATTATTTCGAGATGAAAATTCAAAGTATTTGGGTATCTTCAATTTTCATCCTGTATCATAAAAATTTCTTAAACAATCTTTTAAATCAATTAAAAATTACGTAAAAAAGTAAGTATAAACAACTTCGCATTTATTATTATTATTTTTTTAATAAAATAAAAAAACACACAAATTTAGATAAGGAAAAAATGAGACTATAATTATTTTCAATTAAAGGTAAAATTTGAATAGAATGAAAAATATCCAGATTTTGATATGAAAAAATACCAAATATTTGTATTTCTATAAATGAATTTTCATCGTATACCACCTAAATTCTGTGATACATATTTCGAATTAAATTTAAAGTTTAGAATAAAAAAAATAGAAGTATCTTCATTTCGATCAGTATATCTTAAAATTTCGAGATTAAACTAAAAACTTTCCAACAGTAAAAAAATACAAGTAGATTTCGATATAGCCAAGTCAAAAGACACAGAAGAAAAAAAAATTGGAATATCAAGGTTTTACTTAAATATCACTGTTATAATTAACGGTATAACTTTAACATTACTAGAAAATGTACAAGAATATTTTTTTTTCGTCATATCGAAGTTTCCGAGAACACAACATTTGACAAATCAAAATTTTTCTGAGTAGTTTTATCAGAAAAATAAAATCCTATATATTAATAAGTTATATTAATTAATTAGTAAATTAAAGTAAATAGTAAATTAGCAATTAGTTAAATTAATTAATAATAGTTCCGGCTAAGAATAAATTTGTTTTCTTCATCCTAAATTGTTTTTTTTTCTTCTTATTTTTCTTATCAGAAACTGCAAGCGGAAATAAATCCGACTGAGAATAAAATTTTATAGGTTTTCTTCGATCTAACTTGTTTTTCTTATTTAATTAAAAACTACAAAAATATTTCTCCAATTCATAAATATTTATAGATTAATACCCTTTTTTTCGGCTAAATTTACTTTTTTCCGACTGACTTTTCCGTTTTTCCAATTTATAAATCTTACGTTAATACGTAATACTATTTTTTCCAACTAAAGATGCCTTTACCGGTGGAATAGAAAACTTCCGATTGATATTTTCGTTTTTCCAATTTATAATTTTTTTTACAGGTAAATGCCATTTTTTCCGATCGAATAAGAATTTTTCCGATTTAAAAATTTACAAGTTTCTATAGGTTAATACGTAATACTATTTTTTCCGACTAAACATGCCTTTCCGGATTTAAACGGAAAATTTTCCGAATGATATTTTCGCTTTTCTAATTTATAAGTTTTTATAGGCTAATACCATTTTTTCCGATCGAACAAGAATTTTTCCGATTGACTTATTCGTTTTTCCAATTTATAAATTTTTATAGGATAATACTATTTTTTTCAGACTAAACGTGCCTTTTCCGATCGAACGGGAAATTTTCCGAATGATACTTTCGTTTTCCCAATTTATAAGTTTTTATAGGTTAATACCATTTTTTCCGATTAAACAAGAATTCCGACTGATTTTTCCTTTTTCCAATTTGTAAGTTTTTATAAGATAATACGTAATACTATTTTTTCCGACTAAACACGCTTTTTTGGATGGAACGGGAAATTTTCCGAATGATTTTCCAGTTTATAAGATTTTATTGGTTAATACCATTTTTTTCCGACTAAACATACTTTTTCCGATAGATCTGGGAATTTTCCGACTGATTTCTCCTAGGGGGGTTGTTGCACCCCCCCAAACCCCCCGGGATTTACGGCCCTGCAAACAATGTTTCCCCGCATAGCTATATGTAGTGGAATACTTTTGTGTGGCTCTGTAATTTAATAATAAAAATTATTTGCATCACAGATTGTACAGAATGCATATTTTAGTATATACTTCATAGATTCATGCCAATTCTATTATGTTCGAATGAGTGTAACATCATAAAAATGCATTTGAAACTTTTTTCCCATTGACCGTAATGTAATGGAATACCTTTGATTGTCCCTGTAAATGATCTATGCATCCGACTTTCATAAGATTTGAAATTACTCGATAAAATTACGTAATAATTATGTGTTTTAAATTTCAAACGATTAAAATGCATTTGAAATTTTTTTCCCAATTGACCGCAATGTAACGGAATCCTTTTGATTGTCCCTGTAATTGATCTATGCATCCGATTTTCATAACATTTGAAATGATTCGAGAAAATTACACAATAATTATATGTTTTAAATTTCAAACGATTAAAATGCATTTGAAACTTTTTTCCCCATTGACGTAATGTAACGGAATCCTTTTGATCGTCCCTGTAACTGGTCTATCCATCCGATTTTCATAAAATTTGAAATGACTCGACAAAATTATGTTATAATTGTGTATTTTAAATTTCAAACGATTCGGTTGGGTAGTTTTTGCGTTGTTATATGCGGACAGACAGACGGACAGACAGGCGGACGGACAGACGGACGGACTGAGCGACAACAATAGGTGCTACGTATTTACATAATTACGAACGCACCTAAAAACGAAGCGATGTTGAGTGAGGGACCTTAGATATCCAATTGAAGAAAATATTTAAACATGTCGAAATGCAAACGAGTTAGAAAATCAGTTCCTCATAGGTGTAGCACTAACTCGCGAGTGTCCGAAAATTAAAATGTTATTCTAAAAATTATCTACAAACAAAATTAAAATAAAAAGAATACTGCCCAGTTAAACTGATGGCATTGAGCTCACAGGCTACAAATACTAATTGCACATTAAAGCCTTATATTTTCAAGGGTTAATTCCGTTCGAAAAAAAAATTAAGAAGGGGAAACAGCTCTCCCCTTTCCTCTTTTTTTTATACTTAATCATTGAACCTCCTATACTATCAAAGACATGCTTTATCATATAAAAAATCTATATCCAAAATTCAGAGCAAATTAGATAATTAATAAAAACCCATTTAGCATTTATATAATTTAAAAGGAGTTATCCCCCTCTTTTATACTTAACCATTAAACTTCCAAAACTATTCAGAGATTTGAACGAAATCTGACAATTCTGCTTGAAAAACCCATTTATATAAATTAAGGGGGGGGGGGCATTAGAACCCCTGTTCCCCTTATTTATACTTATTCAATGAACACCTAATAACAGTCACGGAATCGCCTCATCAGAATGATCCTAATCTAAATTTTGAACGAAAATTAATTCTGCATGAAAATCCCATTTATATCAACTAACGGGGGTGGGGGCATTAGAGCCCCTGTTCCCCCTATTTATACTTATTCAATGAACACCTAATAACAGTCACGGAATCGCCTCATCAGAATGATCCTAATCCAAATTTTGAACGAAAACTTAATTCTGCATGAAAATCCCATTTATATCAACTAACGGGGGGGGGGCATTAGAACCCCTGTTCCCCCTATTTATACTTATTCAATGAACACCTAATAACAGTCACGGAATCGCCTCATCAGAATGATCCTAATCTAAATTTTGAACGAAAACTTAATTCTGCATGAAAATCCCATTTATATCAACTAACGGGGGGGGGGGCATTAGAACCCCTGTTCCCCCTATTTATACTTATTCAATGAACACCTAATAACAGCCACGGAATCGCCTCATCAGAATGATCCTAATCTAAATTTTGAACGAAAACTTAATTCTGCATGAATATCCCATTTATATCAACTAACGGGGGGGGGGGCATTAGAACCCCTGTTCCCCCTATTTATACTTATTCAATGAACACCTAATAACAGCCACGGAATCGCCTCATCAGAATGATCCTAATCTAAATTTTGAACGAAAACTTAATTCTGCATGAAAATCCCATTTATATCAACTAACGGAGGGGGGGGATTAGAACCCCTGTTCCCCCTATTTATACTTATTCAATGAACACCTAATAACAGTCACGGAATCGCCTCATCAGAATGATCCTAATCTAAATTTTGAAAACTTAATTCTGCATGAAAATCCCATTTATATCAACTAACGGGGGGCATGAGCCCCCCGTTCCCCCTCTTATACATATCGAATGAACTCCAAAAACTAATCAGGGAAGTGCCTTATCAGGATATACCTATATACAAAATTTCAAGTGGATCCGATATTTTTATCATGAGTTATCGCGTTACGCACATACGCACATACATACAGAACGGACGGGCACATAAGCTCTCAGGCTATGATAGCCTGTGAGCTAAAAAAGCAAAAATTGAATATGTAGAGAGGAACTTTAGTTATGCAACGAAAAATAAAATATCGAAATCCAAACGAGTTATTAGGAAAAAACCTCTCCATGAAAAAACAAGTATGAAAAATCATGCGTTAAGCATAGATTATGAAGCACTTTCCAACACTTAATGAAATTTTTAACAAAATTTTGTTATTTAGGGAAATAATAGTGTATAGCCAAATATACCCAAATATGTATTCCAGTACATTAGAACAGCCCTGTATTTCATATGTCAGTTCATATAATGGGAAAATTTAGCTTAGCAAGAAAATACCCAGTAGCTTGAGATTTCTTTTTCAGCAATTCATACTATTAGATGGAAACATACTTGAATACTTTTGTTCAGCCCTGTAGTTTACATTTACCTTTATTACACGTCAGCATTAGGCTAAAATTTATTGTAAACTAAAACACTTTTAAAACAACTGAAATCACATTCTCATAAATCATCATTCATACGCGTCCATGTACCGAATTATTTGCGTGGCCCTGTATATCCTTTTATCTATATTCTGCAAACATTTCTCAGTAAATTGAATGAAGCTATGCGTAAAAAAGCATGGCTTATTTAAGAACCACGTTTAAATAATTTACGCTCATATTCAGTAACGTTGGTGAGCTCTTTATGGGTAGCCCTGTATATCATCTATAACATTTATACACACCATATAATGTGCATATATTTAGTGAAAAATAAACGCGCATATCATAATTAAAATGCATTTCATCCCTCCATCAACCATCATCGGACACATATACGGTACTTCGGAAAAAATATACTATTTGAAATCTTTTGTATGGCCCTGTAAATGCTATGTACTTCATATTATGCAAGACAGTAGCGTATAATTTATATTAAGCTTCAGAGACATATATCAATTTTATTATACATGAAAAAGCTTAATATATTTAAAATATGTAATTTGAAACTTTTGATTCGCCCCGTAGATAAACTAATCATGGTAGAAACTTCATTTTCGATAGGACTTGTGCTAGAGGAAACGTCAATAACGTCCTAAAATGTCATGGCAATCCGAGTATATTAACGATTTTTCCCCATAGGCCGTAATGTAATGGGAAACTTTTGATTCGCCCTGTAGATAAACTAATCATGGTAGAAACTTCATTTTCGATTGGACTTGTGCTAGGGTAAACGTCAATAACGTCCTAAAATTTCATGGCAATCGGAGCATATTAACGATTTTTCCCCTCAGGCCGTAATGTAATGGGAAACTTTTGATTATCTCTGTAGATAAACTAATCATGGTAGATACTTCATTTTCAATAGGGTTCGTGCTAGGGTAAACCTCAATAACGTCCTAAAATTTCATGGCGATCCGAGTATATTAACGATTTTTCCCCATAGGCCGTAATGTAATGGGAAATTTTGATTCGCCCTGTAGATAAACTAATCATGGTAGATACTTCATTTTCAATAGGGTTCGTGCTAGGGTAAACCTCAATAACGTCCTAAAATTTCATGGCGATCCGAGTATATTAACGATTTTTCCCCATAGGCCGTAATGTAATGGGAAATTTTGATTCGCCCTGTAGATAAACTAATCATGGTAGATACTTCATTTTCAATAGGGTTCGTGCTAGGGTAAACATCAATAACGTATAAAAATTTCATGGCGATCCGAGTATATTAACGATTTTTCCCCATAGGCCGTAATGTAATGGGAAATTTTGATTCGCCCTGTAGATAAACTAATCATGGTAGATACTTCATTTTCAATAGGGTTCGTGCTAGGGTAAACCTCAATAACGTCCTAAAATTTCATGGCGATCCGAGTATATTAACGATTTTTCCCCATAGGCCGTAATGTAATGGGAAATTTTGATTCGCCCTGTAGATAAACTAATCATGGTAGATACTTCATTTTCAATAGGGTTCGTGCTAGGGTAAACATCAATAACGTATAAAAATTTCATAGCAATCCGAGTATATTTACGGGAGTTAGAGCGCGGACAGACGGACAGACGGACAGACGGCCAGACGGACAGACAAACCGAATGCATAAGCACTTTTCAACTTTGTTGGAAAGTGCTAAAAAGCATTAGCTCGAGAATGATTTTACTTGCAAGGACAGGAGCCTTCAGCAAATATTTCTTCTTATTACTAAATACCCATGGAAATATTAAAAACATATCCTCTAATCTTGTAAAATATTAGTAAATGTAATTTTAATAATAACGTAAACATTTACAACGAATTCGATTGAACATGTAAAACTGTCTGATAGAATTTTAAACAGATTATGAAATAATTTCAATAAAACACACTTTTTATGATATTTCTAGAAATCTTCATGATTCCACTCATCATTCCAATATAAATGTTGTAAAAATAATTTAGCGGCTATTTTCTCAAACGTTACAAAACATTTCAAAATCCAGGGTAAAAAATTTTCTATCTACATAGAAGAAAAACTTTAAATCTTTCCTCTAAATTACAAACGATTATCGTAAATAAGTAGTGTTTGGTCAATTTGCATGGTTGGTCAATGGTCGGTATTGTCTTTTCCGAAATGCAATCTTTTTAACCCTTTCAGGAGGGCATTATTTAAAGACATTTTTATTTTTATACGAGTAATTCCGAATACTATTTTTTATCTTACTTAATTAAAGAATTTTACGTGCAACGTTTCCTTACGTTCTGAATGTAGTGTCTCTTATCGCGTAAAAAAGAAATCACATCTCTTATTTTAACAACAAAGGATTATTTTTATCACCGTAATTTCGGGTGTATAAGCCGCGGATCAAACAATTCTTTTTGGACCCAGAAATCTTATTTAGTGATTGAAGACAAATATTTACGGCGATCTAAGTAGTTATACTTATTTCTTTAAAAGTTCTGGATCGAAAAAGAATTGTTTGACCCGCGGCTTATACACCCGAAATTACGGTAATAACACAATACAACATGGTTAAAATAACATATCTGACATAAATTCAAAGAGATGTTGGCCAATAAGCATTGAACTACTACTATATACTACTTGTTAATATGCAAATTGTAATTTAATTAATGTCAACAATTTAATAGTGACTAAGTAGCGGATGAGGATGATTAGATGATGAGGGATGTTTCTGGAGGTGAGATATGAAACAGTATACATCAAACTTGCAATATTATTTCGCCGTATTGGGAATTATTAACTGAAAAAGAATTATAAAAACTATGATCCAATTTTCCTTGCATGGGCTTTTAACAACAAGGCTGAAAGAAGTCGCTGTTTTTAATACACAAACTTTGTAGTATATTTCTCTTGCACATTTTGTCGATTTTTATTTGAAATGTTTTTAAAATAATCTAGCTTTAATATCTTAATGGTCGCATTAAATTGCGGTTTAAAAATTCAAATTCATTATTGCCCCCACATTTTTGAAAAAGAAAATATTCATCCTATTTAATGGCAAGTAAAATGATACCAGAATAAAACCAATGACACTATTTTATTAAACTGTCGGGAATCAAACATTTCTGATTAAAAGCCGTGAAGCTTGCAGCCCGTGAATGTCTCGGGCCCGACGATTAAGTGGTTGAACTAATACATCAGGAGTTTGGGGACATTTTAGAGAAATTATTAATAAATTTACCGTTTATTATAAAATGTAAACGTGAATTACATCCAATTTTTTGGAAAAAAATTATTAAGCATAAATTTATTCTCTTTAACACAGTTGACAATTGCTTGTTTTTTTTTTATAATGTATATTCCTTTAAAACATTATTAAGAATAATAAATAATAATTTATCATGAAATTTTTAATACAATTTTTTTAAACAAATCTCAAAAAAAAGTTAATTCATTTAACGTTATCTAAGAAAATTTTAATTTATTACCGTAGGACATTCAAAATAGTATTACTTTTCTATGGAATATACCAAAGAATCATGATTTGAATTCTTTATCAGACATGTCTTTGAAATATAAGTTAAATAAAATTTTCCAAACTTTTACACATGTACAAAAGATATTAACGAGTAATAAAATGCTCAAAGAAATACTTTATTACCTTTCTTTATGAGTTAAAAAGATATTATCTTTCTAAATGCTATATTTATTGATTGTCGTACTGTGGGGGCTTTTAAACTTTGGATGAAAGCGATGCAGTATCATAGTATTGTATTAAGAGTATCATAAAAATCAGGTGGAAAAGAAATAAATGTTATCGTGATTTTATAATTTAAATAATCGAGAAATTCAAACATTCATTAATATTAATCCAACATTTATAATTTACCCCGATTCTATTTTCATATTTTGTTAGTAGGTAGCGCAGCTGGATGTTTCAATATATTATTTACCTCCATGTATGCAATACACTTAAAAATTTGTAACAAACTGTGCATAAAAAACCATTATACAACTCTAATATAACTCTATTCTTAATTTATCAATAATCGTATCATGACTAAAAATAATATAAGGGATCTGGCGGATTTTATTTAGAAATATTGAATTTAAACTAGAAAATATTGAATACCATTTTTTTAAGTATTCTGAGCAGAAGTAACTATAGAATGCGTTATTAACTATTAAGTTTTTTTTCGTTTAAGACTGGAATCTGTTAAAACCCTTTCCGGCACACTGTGCACACAGTCCCTACCCTGGGATACCTAATTTTAATTCCAAACTTGTAAACGGCAGCAGTAATATTTTACTAAAATTTTGCTTTTACAAGATAAGCTTAAATAAAAGATTTAAAAATATCTAAAAAATTCTTTTGTGAATCCCGGTGTCAGTCGATAATTTCTCATTTTATTACAGATTTTGCCCGTGACGGAAAGGATAAAAAGACGGTCTTTTTCAATGGCTTTATGGTATTATTATTAGTGTTTGCCTTTAAATATGCCATTCGTTTTAAAAAAAAATGCATTTAAATTTTTTTTATTGTAAAATAAAGAAGATTTTAAAATATATGCATTTTTCATAAAAGTTTTTCGACTGAGCCATATTTTAATTTTTTATGCACGAATTAGGTCAAGCAGAGACAATAATTTTAATACGGGTTATTCCGAGACCGGGACTGAAAATTTTGTCCTGCGCACATCTAAGAAGTAGGAAACCAGTCCCAGAACGGTATGAAAAAATTGCTTATGTGAAAAAAAAGATGGTTAAAAAATGCAATGTTTTGTGTTTAATTCAGGAATGGCTAAGGAAAGTTTTCCTAATTGGAATTTTGACCCTCGAGGGCTGTATAAAAATTTAATTTTCGTATTAAATAGAACCCTCCTCATGGACTTGCAACTTATTTTATCATATTTTACAGGGTTTTTTTTATCAATCTTTGTTGCAGGAAGTATGAGTCGAGGGTTGGTATTAAAGGAAAAAGCCTAGTGTTTTAATATTTATGAATCACGCTGCATAAACATCTTTATTCAGGCCAATATAATTTTATCGCTCAGACGGTGATATTTTCAATATCTTTGTTAATACAAATATTTTCGAAAAAATATAATGCGAGAAAAAAAACTGCAAGCGTTAAATTAAATTAAAAATTGTCAGCGTGAATTAAATATTGAGCTACCTAAAATATGTGAAGAGATAGCTACATTGCAGAATACGAAACAACTTGAGAAATTGATTGAAGCTCACAAACATCTATTTTTAATTTATTTTATGTTTGCTGTTTCACTTGTTTTCAGTATGCATATGGTCTCGTGATTTTAGTTACTATTTTTCTGTTTTTCAATATTTTTTGCGAAAATATCTGTAACAACGAAGATTTTGAGAATGTCGCCATCTGCACAATGGAAGATATGACCTGCATAAAAGTATTTATATGCCTTTTAACTTTTTAAAAATCACTTTTAGCACTTATTACCTTAGTACTACGCTACCATTTAGCATTAAACAATTTTAACAAGAAAAAAAATATCGGAGGTAGAATCAGGTTGCAAATTTGTCCTTTTCTCATACCGAAATTGCGACTTCGGACGGGAATTTTTTGAAGGAAATATTTTTCTTTAAGCCAGTGGTTCCCAACGTGGGGGGTGCGTTCCACAGTGAGGCAATAAATCTTATCAGAGGGGCAATTTCAGATTTCTTATTGACAAATTTTCTGCATGTATTTCTTTTAACCAATTAACTGATTTGCCCGTACGTCATAAGGGCAAGAAGTGTTTGCTTGAACCATCAGTTAAAGCTGTTCGGCACCATTGTTTTTTAATTGCGATGTCACATTGTTACATTGTCATTGCGATGTCACTAGAATGGCGGGAAATTTTACGCAAATTTTATAAAATATATTTTAAACCAGAAAAATTATTTGAAATTATTTAGTTCATTTGTTTAATTCATTTCATTGAAACTTATATATAACCTAATATATTTCCTAAAGATTTTTCTAGTTCGAATTAACAATTATCGACAGTGATCGGTGTCTGTCAAATTGACACCTTCCCGGCGTTCTAGTGTTAACGCAGAAATGTTTAGACTGGATGTTGCAAATATTGTAGCTTAAAAAAAAAAGGTATTAAGGCGTAACACCAGGCACAGAAAAAGACCCGGATGATAATGTAAAGTCTATGGGGGCGTTCTTTTCAAATATCTCGCTCAAATTTAAATATTTTTTCATGATTTTTTTTGCACTAGATAGTTGAGGACGACCCACAACCGGCCTAGTTTTTACTTTTTCAGTTTTAGTTTCAAATTTTTTAAAAAAATTAACTTTATCTTTCAAAACCGTTTTAAATCGGTTCTGAAACTGAAACTACCGTAATATAAAAATATGTAAGAGCAAAATCGAAAAAGTAAAAACTAGGAAGGTTGTAGATCGTCCTCAGCTATCCTATGCAAAAAAAAAAAAAAAAAAAACCATGCAAAAATATCAAAATTTGAGCGAGATATTAGAAAAGAACGCTCCCATAGATTTTACATTAATATCCGAGTCTTTTTCTTAGCCTAGTGTGGGGCCTTAATTCGATATTTTCAATTTATTGTATGTAAAAAAAGGAATCAGTTAAACGGTTAATTGAAAGTAGCTTCGTCGTTTTAAATTATAAATATTCGAAAAATTTAAAAATAAGTGAATAAAAATTAAATTCTGAAGCATTCCTAATTAAATGTTTAAAATACACTGGCGCTGGAATAACCAAGTCAAGTTTTATACTTTAGTCAACTTTCACACTTTTAATAGATTAAAAATTCTTTCTAACTTTTTTGGGTTTTATATTGCTTTAGTAAAATGTACATCTTTTCTTACTGTTTATGGAAAAAAAATTACTATGCCCCATGAAGGATCTTTTGCATATGAAATTTATAGGGAATCTCTAAAATTTATTTTTTGGACATGTTTCATCAATATATATATATATACAGGGTGTATCTAAACTACTGGGCAAAACTTTAAAGGGTGATAGTACACATAACGACAAATAATATTAAATGGGAAACTAAGGGTCCCAAACGTCTTCCAATGGAGATAGGCGCCTTTAAAGTTTATGGTCCAAAATTTGAAATGATTATAAAAAACGGAAAAATTGGTCGATTCGTTTGCAGTTTTCACGAAAACTATTTTTTATATCAGTATTGTCTTGAAAATAAATTATAAAGATGCATTTCAAAAAATGGTAATAGAGGGCGCTTTAGACTTTGGAGTAACGAAAAACCATTTTTCACCGCTATTTTTTGCATCCCATTAATTTGTTTTAGAAGTTTAGACATAAACTTAAAATTTAAGCTCAAAATTTGTGTTTAAGTAGCGCAAACTGAAATGTGTCCAATGGGAGTGGGTAGGTCCAAATTTCAAATGATTACAAAAAACAGAATAGTTGGTCAATTGATTTGCGGTTTTCACGAAAACTATTCTTTATGTCAGTATTGTCTTGAAAATAAATTATAAACATAAATTTTAAAAAATGTCGATAGAAGGCGTTTTAAACTTTGGAGTAACGTACAACTATTTTTTGACGTTATTTCTCGCATCTCATTAAATTTTTTTAAAGCTTAGACATAAACTTAAATTTTGAACTGAAAATCTGAATTGTTGAGAGTGGTTAAGTAGCGCAAACTGAACTGTGTTCAATGGGGGTGGGGAGGTTTAAACTTCAAATGATTATAAAAAACTGGAAAATTGGTCGATTCGTTTGCGGTTTTCTCTAAAACCATTCTTTATGTCAGTATTTCCTTGAAAAGAAATTTTAAAGATAAATTTCAAAAAATCCGTTAGAGGGCGCCTTATATTTTAGAGTAACCAACAACTATTTTTAACCGTTATTATTATTATTTTTTATCTAAATAAATGTTTTAAAAGCTTAGAATTAAATTTTGAGCTCAAAATATGAATCGTTGTTAGTAATTAAGTAGCGAAAAATTGAACTGTGTTCGTAGGGTGGGCAGGGTAACATTTCAACTCCTGAACACAGTTCAGTTCGCTTTTTAACCCTACCCAACGATTCAGAATTTGAGCTCAAAATTTAAGTCTAAGCATTTGTAAGCATTTAATTAGATACAAAAAATAAAAGATAAAAATTGTTGTTGGTTACTCTAAAGTTTATGGTGCCCTCTAACGGAATTTTTTGAAATTTATCTTTAAAAAATTTTTTTTAAGGAAATACTGATATAAAGAATGGTTTTAGAAAAAACCGCAAACGAATCGAACAATTTTTCGGTTTTGTATAATCACTTGAAATTCGAACCTTCTCATAACCATTGAACACAGTTCAGTTAGCGCTACTTAACCACTCTCAACGATTCAGATTTTCAGCTCAAAATTTAAGTTTATGCCTAAGCTTTAAAAAAATTTAATGAGATGCAAAAAATAACGTTAAAAAACAGTTCTAAGTTACTCCAAAGTTTAAAGCGCCCTCTATCGACATTTTTTTAAATTTATGTTTATAATTTATTTTCAAGACAATACTGACATAAAGAATAGTTTTCGTGAAAACCGCAAATCAATTGACCAATTATTCTGTTTTTTATAATCATTTGAAATTTGAACCTACCCACTCCCATTGGACACATTTCAGTTTGCGCTACTTAACCACAAATTTTGAGCTCAAAATTTAAGTTTATGTCTAAACTTCTAAAAAAAATTAATGGGATGCAAAAAATAGCGGTAAAAAATAGTTGTTCGTTGCTCCAAAGTCTAAAGCGCCCTCTATCGGCATTTTTTGAAATTTATCTTTATAATTTATTTCCAAGACAATACTGATTTAAAGAATAGTTTTCGTGAAAACCGCAAACGAATCGACCAATTTTTCCGTTTTTTATAATCATTTCAAATTTTGGACCATAAACTTTAAAGGCGCCTATCTCCTTCGGAAGATGTTTGGGACCCTTAGTTTCCCATTTAATATTATTTGTCGAATATATATATATAGGTTTAATTATCTAAATGAGGGGTCACTTCGTGGCTTTAGAGCTACTTAGATGGGGCACTGCTTTAAACAGTTCGAACGATGAGCTGCGTATTTTATTGAATATGAGTCTAACACTCGCACAAGCAATAAATATGCGAATAGGAGACATTTAGAGATCAACATATCTTGACATTTCAAATGTGTCTGTGACAGTACACATATCAACGATCTCAGATACCTTTCATACAGTTTAAATTACAGGCGAGATGATGAGTATGGAATTTATTTACTGTATGTCTTTTGACTACCAAAGCAATAAAAGGATATCTCCGATAAATAAAGTTACTTCATAAACTATAACCAGGAAAATTACATGTAATATACACATTGATTGTAAAGCGAGAGCCTTTCACTTCTTTGTTCTTACGAGTATGGACTGCACTCTTAACGATAGGCCATGGCTTATTTCCTTTCCTACGTTTTTTAATTTGAATTGCATAACTGTCCCGAAAGAACAGTTAAACAACTCGATTTAATTCAGGCATACTAGTAAAGACATTGAACAAATGAACTATTTATGAATAAAACATTATTCTTTGTAATTTTTCTGGTGTCAAAGTTATTTTTTTTATAGATGTAAGAATAGATATTTAAATATACCATTTTGTATTTGCATTCAATATTTAATTTTACACAATTGTGCATATCTCTTTGAGAGCCTAGTAGAACATAATATATTTTCATTCTTATTTTAAAGTAGAGATTGTATGAGCCGTATAAGTTCTACCCTCGTCATACTATTAAACTTAAAAAAAAAATGTTTTAAAATATTAAAATGTTGTATTTTTATCGAAAGAATATATGTATAGAATTCTGGCGCATCTATATGAGAAATCAACTACAAAATTCTATCTTTATAAACATGAAATAAGTTAAATTGAAGAAAAGACAGTAAAACTATCTCGACTCCGCAACAGTGAAAGTTTATCTCCTTTGTGTATCTGTGACCACTTGGTTTTTAACCCTTTGTTGCATACTGTCCACTACAGTGGACAAAAATTCATTCCCGAATGCTAATGAATTTAATTCCCAAATGCCACATTGGCACCGGAATTTTGGTTTAAAAAAATTCGGTTTATTAAATTCCTGCAAAATAGCTTTTTCTTGTTTACAAATAAAGCTGTTTTCAAATTCCGGTGTCAGTCATCAATTTCAACACTTAAGCAATTAATTTTTTAGTGTTAAGCCTATGCAACAAAGGGTTAATTACGAATAAGTTTTTGGTGGCGCTGGAAAAGGTGGCACTGTTATGCGACATAGTTCATGATTATCGCAATAGCTCTATCTCAGGAACTAATGCACGAATTTTCATCAAACTTCAGATTCAATTATTTCCTGATATAAATTAGTATTCTTCAGGTTTTGGAGTAAATAGCTCAACAGGTGGCGCTGCCATGCGGCATTATTCAGGATTTATGCAATAGTTCTATCTCAGGAACTAATACACGGACTTTCATCAAACTATAAATTCAGTTAGTCAATGATATAAATTAGTATTGTTTAGTTTTTAGAGTAAATCACTCAACAGGTGGCCCTTTTATTCAGTTTTTTTTTTTACGATTTCTGCAATAATTCTATCTCAATCACTAATACAATTATTTTCATCAAATTTCAGATTTAACTAGAGCTTGAAATAAGTTATTGCAAATTATATTTTGGTGTAAATCGCCTAATTATTGACACTGATAAGTTTCATTTTTCAAGAAAGTTTTTAATATCCACATCGAATTAGCTTTTAATCAAGGAAATATACTATAAACCCGAAAATTTGTTGCTTTAAATGTTCCTTGCATTAAATGTTTTTCACAATCAATTTCATTCACTAAATATATTTCTGGTTCAAAGTATGTATCCTTTATTTTAGAAAAGTGGGAAGTTGGAATAATATAATTTAAGTTGGTTTATAATAGAATTTAAATTACATATTAATTACTACCACTTTATTTCATAATTTATTACTTAGAAAAAAAGAAATATATTTTAATCGGTAAATCGTATGTTTAATGTACATTCTATTTGTGTGTAAAAATTTCTTATTATTAGTTCATAATTAAAGTATGGCAGTATCAGAGTTCACAAAGAGGAGACTACATTGTAACCACCACTTTCATACAATAATCATTTTCAGTAGATTTCATCAATATTTTTAATTAAAATATTTCGCGAAGATTATTGCTTGAAAACAAGGGTCAAATTACCTTGTATTATGCAAGTCAGAATTAAACCATTTTTAGTCATTAATATAAATACGATAAATTAATATTTAGAACATTAATAAAATACACAATGAATGCAAATAATTCAATATAAAACAAACTTTTCAACAATAACTAAATATTTAATTTGATCTCAGAATAATCATTCCATAAATAATTTGAAGTCTTTAATAATATAGCTTACTCACTGCAACTGCCTTTCCTAGCCAGAGGTCACATACTATTAGTCATTATATGTCACTTGACCGTGATAATTAGAATTATAGATTTCTATACTTTCAAGCTAAAATTCCCAGCAGTTAGATACATTGTTTGTATATTATGAAATATGTTTAAGTATCCATTCCGATCAAATCATAAAACAATAGTACTTATTAACAACTTGCCAGGTTGACATGGCAACTAGAACTACTATCCTGCGTTTTCTGTTATTCTCAGTGGTTTAAAATAACATTATTTAAATTCGAAATAAGGTTCAGTTTTAAAATCTAATGTTTAGAATTGAAACTAATTCAATACCATCGTCTGTTTAAAATTCTATTGATCAGTTTGTATTAATTGGTGTAACGAACTGTCGAATGTTGCGAGTATATTTAATACTCATTAGGTCGCTGGTTCAATTAATACTACTAATAATACTTACAATTATTTATATACAAATTATTTACACATTATTTACATTTCGAATAAAGAATACAGATCCAGCGAACACACGATAGGTCCGCTAAGATCGCCGAAAAACCAAACAATAACAAAACGATATTCCAATGTTGCCAAAACGGCAAACCTAAAGTACAGTAGAATGCGCCAAGGAGACGCGCGGCATCCGAGGTTATGGTGAAGCCGTTACAAAAGAATGCGCCATGGAGACGCGATATACAAGATTATGGTGAAGCCGTAACAATTGGTGTGTTGGGAAATAGTGTTTTAAAATTTATTGTGTAAGTACTATTAACTTTGTTTATGTTGCAGGTATGCAACACGGAGATAAAAAGGTTTAAGTACTATCATTTTATTACATCATGCACTGTTTATATAAATATGTATGTTTTAACCGGTAAATTATATGTTTAATATATCGGAAGATATGATAGCTGCCAACTTTTAGGCATTTTTCCGACCACTAAAAATGTACAGAGATTTTCCATTAGCTTCATCATAAGATTTCGATGATTAAATAGGACAATATTTACTATAAAATTTTTGTGGTAGGAAAAATGCGTAAAAGTTGGCAGCTATGAATATATTCTAATTTGTGTGTAAAAATTTATTACATTTTTAATATAATTACAGTAGTAAGCAATACCAGAATTCACATTGAGAAGACTGCATTACAACCATCAGTTTCAAACAATAATGTTTTTCAACAGATTTCTTCAACATTTTTAATTGCAATATATTGCGAAGAAAAATATTGTTATTAGATTATTGTAAGTTATCTTGCATTGTAAAATACAGAATTAAACAAATTTTATCCATTGATATAAATACTGTATGTTAATAATTAGCGCATTAATAAAATACACAACTAATGCAAATAATTAAAAATAAAACAAATTTGAGCAACAATAATTGAATATTTAATTTGATCTGCGTATAATGATTCTTTAAACAAAAGATTTAATGATATAGCTTAAGCATTGCAACTGCCTTGCACTGGTCACATGCACAAGATCACTTGACTGTGATAATAAGAGTTATTGATTTCTATACTTTCAAGCTAGAATGCCCAGCAGTTTATCACTGAAGCTATAGATACACCCCTCATGCATTATGAAATACGTCAAATATCCATTCTGATCAAACCATAAAACTTTAACTGTAAGGCAGCCAAGACAAATCCGGAAACTAGCTTGCAGAACCGAAGTTACAAATTTGAGAGAAGTTGCCTTTTCCGACGAAAAAAAAAATAATTTTGATGGATCCGACGGGTATAAGTTATTTTGCTATGATTTACGTCACTGACCTCAAAATTTTTCGAAGCTTAAGTTTGGAGGTGGCTCGGTAAGGCTTCCGGCTGTATTTGCTGCCTGTAAAACCACACCAATTATTTTCATGCATAACAAAATTAATTCAATTACATATCAAGATATCTTAGGAGATAATTTAATACCCGTTGCTCCTCTTATAACTTCAAAAAACTGGACATTTAATTCCGTCAGGGCAGAAAAATTATGCCTAAAAATAAATAATTGACTTACTTTAATCTAATTTTTTATACAATAATAACCTGCTCATTAGAACTTTCTTTATAAAAACAAAATTTTATAAAAATATTCTTGGTGTCTTATATCAGTTTTTGGATGAAAATTTGGTAATCAATCCGTGTGAGCACCGTGTGAGAACCCGAAATGGTTAACATGTCTTTACGTAGATTGATTTTAATACTTCAGAAAAATTGTGCCAATCTCTAAATCTGAATTAAAGAAAAATACTCATGGCAAAACTGTTCGGAAGCTACTATTTTATACATTATTCTATTTTCATATTCTATTATTTTCTCACAGTTATATTTTATAAATAAATTATGTAGTACATTTCTGTTCCATATGTTTCCAAAATACAAATGAGAGAGCTTCGTAAAAAAGGTGTAACCGAATTAAATTTTTATACGTTAAATAACATTTTAATTAGTTATCGTGAAATTATTCCATACACTTCTCCTTCCAAATTTGTTATCATATTTTAGTGTGCAGCTAAACTTTTGAGAAAAACTGTACATTAGAATTTATTTGATATGGAAACGCAAACAGAATTTTACTCTTAAATTATACTTTATAATTTGTTTCATATGACTACGCAAACACAATTTTTCTTATCATACATTAGATTTTATTTAATGTTTGAGATTTACTGATTTCAAGATCTTGATGTGCACTTAATTTTATTGAACTATCTTATATAATGCCGTTTCTTTTGACTAAATTGCAAAATAATATACTCATTAAATATGGATATACTAACGTAAAAATTTCACGTTTGCTTTGACATTTCGAAATCATTTGGTATATGTTATTTACCGATTTTAAATTCTTTAAGAAAACTTAATTTTATTAAACAAATTCCAAGTATCGTTTCCGTAAAATACATTAAACAGCGAAAATTGTAAAAAATTTTATTCTTAATAAATATATGCAAACATAAAACTTTATATTTACATCAACGTTTTTATAATATTTGATATTTCAGACTTGACGGGTTTAAATACAGAATGACGATTAAATTTTGTCGTAAAATAAGCTTATTAAATTTAATATATTTCTTTTAACTATTGACATTTTGCAATAATACAGATGTTTGGGCATCAAATGGGCTTCAGCCATTAAAAATTCAAAGAAAACATCAAATGGTTTCCATGCGACGAATTATGCAGTATGCTGACATTAAACATTAATTTTAACTCTCCAAGAGGCAAAAAGCATGCAAATGCATCGTTTGAATTTTAACATATACAGGAATGCAATCATTGTGCACACAAATGATTGTAATCATTAAAATTCTAGAGCATTCCTAACTTTATTTAATGACTAAATTTCTGAAATTTGATGAGATGGAGAATATTATAAAAATTTAGTTGTGAAAATCAGGTATTCTAGGCTCATGCTTGCATCCCTGAATATGTGAAATAGCTCTAGAATTATATATTGGGAGTATTTCAAATTTTATTAAATTTGAATCACATCTCAACAAATCAGAAATTGCTCGTCGAACGTAGCAAATGAGATTCGTTTGTACTATAATGAAGTTTTAAAAATATTTAGATATTGGTGAAATAGTATAGAGTACTTCAGACACAGTAGAGTATTCGAAATCTTTTGTGTGTTCAAGTTAATATTATCTGGATTATATTAATCTAATCTAATATTAATATAATAATATTATATTAATAATTTTTCGCTCAGCTGGAAATATTCAATTCGTATGATAACTTTACCAATCAGTTAGATTGTGTTAAAATAATAGTATATCTACGTACCCATCGTTCTATGGAGTTCAATTACCTGAGGCTTATTCTGCAGACCTGTCTAAATGACAGACCAGATGTTGTGGCCAATATGGTTATCTGAGCGAAAAATCTCAGCCGGTTATCGCCCGGTTAGCTTAACAGGTAAAGCATTGGCCTTGTAAGCCAAGTAACCGGGTTCGATTCCCAGCCTGGGCAATTTTTCGCTCAGCTGGAAATATTCAATTCGTATGATAACTTTACCAATCAGTTAGATTGTGTTAAAATAATAGTAAATATTATCTGTTTTCAATAATGCAGGAATGCAGGCGCTGCGTCAAAAATGGCGTATTTTAACTCTATAATTGGTTATTTCTTTTTCGTTCAATAAATTGATAATAACGGATTCACAGTACTATTATTTAATTAAAATATTTGTAGCATTTAGTATATCTATGTAGATGTTTCCACATTTAAATAGTATGAAATAATTAAAAAAATATATTGGTGTCTAAAAGCTTTAAATAATGAATTAAGAAAATTTTCTTACGTGAACGGCGTACGGATATTTTAGTATATACTTCATAAATGTATATCAATTTCATTATGTTCGACAGAGTGTAACACCATTCTCTTTTCCCATTGGCCATCAAGTAACGGAACACGTTTGATTGTTCCTGTCATTAAACTATACATCCGATTTTCATAAAATTAGAAATGACTCGACAAAATTATGCAACAATAACATATTTAAATTTCAAATTATTCGGTTGGGTAATTTTTGCGTTGTTACATGCGGACAGATTGAATGAATGGCGACTATAGGTGCTTCATGTTTACATAATTACAAACGTACCTGAAAAGTTGTTAATAAAAGTTTCTTCTTTCTATTGAGTCCAGTCTTACGTCATTAATTTAATGATATCCCGTGATATGTTATGATTCTAGGTTACCATGATGATAACGTCCTATTTGAGATTCAATCATATTACTTCTGTATTTCTGAATTTAATCTATAAAAAATCGTAATACATTTTGCATACATGCATTTTTAGCGTAAATGTGCAACAATTATTACACAATCTGAATAGTTATAAAATTATCTATCGTACAAACTCACCTCATTTGCCCCGCTTGAAGAATAATTTAAGATTTGTTTCTTATTACATCAAGATATTTAGTAATTGATAATACAATGTAACTGCATAAAATACAAAGCTGTTAATCTCAAATTTAATCTATTGTAGCAATTGTAATAATCATTCCATATGCATTATTTCGTATTTCTGTGAATTTAACATAGATCACGCACTACAAGCGTGTTATCTGCCCGCAGGATGGATGTAACAAATTCAAGTGGGCGTAATAATTAGAATAATTGATTTGTGTACTTTGTAGGTATCATACTTAGCAGCAAAATTCGAATTATTGATTCAAACAATATAGGTTTAGGATAAAGGCTACTGTAGATTAGGTTTAGAAAATCTTCTAAAATTTAAAGAATGAGAACGAAATGAAATGTTACTTTTAAGCATAGATATTAGAAATAGAAAAACGAAAAAATGTTTGTAATAGAAAATGTTATAAATCTTTCGTTTATTTATTGAGAAGGCGATTGTTAACATAGATTTAATTTTTTTCTTTTTTGCTACTACTATTTTACCACCGAAAATGTTGTCTTATTTTAACCTGAGAAGCGTAGGATGAAATAATTATTTTCTTTTGACAAATAGACGCAAGAAAAAGCCATAAAAGATGGCAGCTGTGCATTATTATTATTTTTAAGCGTTCGTGAACGAAGTCAGATTATTTTTTTTTAATTTGATATTTTATTTCATAAATATTTAACAAATTTAATCTATTCAGATTTAAAAACTATATTTTGCAATCTTTGCTCATATAATATGAATCCTAAATTTGTAAAGACTGTATTGATATTGCATTTTGCAAAAATAAGTATTACATTCTACAAAACTGGTCAAATATTGCTCGCATAACCTATACTAAAAAGTCAATAGTTTGATGCAAGCAATTTTTTTAATAATACAATACAAATTCTCAAAATCGTAAAACATTATCTAAAGCAGTACAAAACTTTATTCTTTTAGTATTGGTTTGCTTGTTATAAATATTCGAAGTATCATAACTTCTAGAAGAGGAATAGTTTAGAAAACTTTTAATCTTTTATTTCCAGTAATTATAGATAGAAATTTTTAATTAATTTATTCGTAAATAATAGTTGAAAATTATTGGCAGGAATAATTAAAAATTCTGAGCTCTATATATGTTATGCTAATCGTGAAGGTAGTAACGTTCAGTTTCATGTTTGAATAAATTATTTTTCTGCAAAATTCTGTACGTTACAATTATTGAAATTCTTTAAATCAATTTAGTTATATGAAAACTGTCCGTAAAGGCGAGTTTTCTATCTACATTTTTCTTTACATTTAGAACAAAAAACATTATTTCCGCGTCATCACTCTACAAATCTGAATACAAGCCGATTAAAATCATTCCAACAGCCATCAGACGTCCGTCTGATGTTTACAAATTTAATGATGCACTTATCGACTAAAAAATGAGCTGAATATTTGCAGAGTGATATTTGAAGATCTCACTGCACTTCAGCATCCAATATTGTTGAACATTCATCAACAAGTATCATTGGATAGATGAGTTGATAGCTTTAGAAAATTTCATTTATTTCAAACACGTTCGGTCGTAGAATCGATTCTTTTTGTTAGTCTAATATTTCAGAATAATTTTTAATTTAAAGGTGTTCCCGGAATAAAGTAAGAGGAAAAAAGTTTATTTAGAAGATTATCTAAAACTTTACTATTTTATTTGCAGGGTCAATAAACTCTAAAAATGTCTAGAAAAATATTTAACGCAGTCGACGCAGTTTATCGAAGTTTTCTTCTGAATCTTGACACTGAACACGATTAACATGCAAATTAATCTCCATATTACGAAAAATATATTCGATATAAGGAAATTTATTTGACTTTCATGCGTGTACATCATTCAAACGGAGGTGTTGCTGTTGTGGTGTATGTACGGACTTATTTTAGAGGATCTTAATATAAATTATTTATGATTATATAAATTACTTATGATTAATTTTTAATTATTAGATCATTTGCACTCGAAACAAGAAATGCTAAAAGATTTCGTTATACTAAGAAGAAGATTCCAATTTCACAGGTATGTTACAGATGAATTCTTCGGGTACCTACAAAATTGCAAAAATTTTTTATGAACAATGTATATTAGTATAAGAAACCTGTAGACAGTAATATTATAGACATTTTTTAAAGCTAAGAAATTGAAATGCAAGAAAAAGAAGAAAGAAAAGTTTCGCTTGTCCAGTTTTTGTTTACCTCTTTTTATTATGTTTTTTATAGATACTATTCTAGCATAGCTGCCAACTTTTACGCATTTTTCCTACACACAAAAATTTTATAGTAAATATTGACTTATTTAAAGGAGACCCGAACCCCATTTTCGGACAGAAATCATCAAAAGTTCAAAAATTTTTTTATCTAAAAAAAAAATCTCTTTAAAACGATAAAATGCATACTTGCGAATATCCATGCAAAATTTCAGAACTCGGGGACACTTGGAACAGGTAGCAAATGAGCTTTTTTTAATTGTAGTCACTAGAGTTTAAAAGACTAGCGGCCATTTAAAATGTGTTTTCCTGAAAATGACTTTTTCCATATTTTGCCCAAGTTCAAAGTACTAAGGCTCAGTGGTAAAATGGTTTAGAAACAAGATGTTTATGTTTTTAGAATCTTAAAAAATTTGCAACAAAAGTAAGGAGAGATATATTTTTTAACTATTTCTGAAAATTTTACATAAATTGGTAAACATGAAAATTGTAACGAATTTAAGGAAATTTACCATGCGTAATTTCTTTTTTTTTGTCTTTTTTTTTTTAGCTGATTAAAATAGAAAATTAAAAATATCTCTCCCTAGGTCGTTTCCATATACTATAACACTATTTAAGAAATATTAGTAATACCAAAATATTGAAAATTGTATGAGGAGTAGAAATTTTAAAAAGTGTATTTTTCCACGAAAAAAAAAATCATAAAAATAGACATAAAAAATATACTTTTTAATAAGAAGTGAATTTTTTTGCTAATTATTCCTTACAAAAAGATTCTTAAATAGTACATCAAAATTCATTACTTTAAAATCAATAATAAAAATGTTGGGTTTTTTCTTACGGGTCTCCCTTAGTCGTCGAAATCGTACGATTAAACAAATGGAAAATCTCTGTATAATTTTAGTGGTAGCAAAAATGCGTAAAAGTTGGCAGCCATGCATTCTAGTTAAATTTTTCTCATAAGTCAACATGTCATAAAAATAATTAATTAGCTGCCCGAATTAAAATACATCTTTCCAATATTTCTATTTTATGTGTTCTTTTACTTTTTACTATCTTTACAAGAAGAAAGTGTTAGATTCGTGAAAAGTTTTGAATTCCAATTTTCAATGAATTTATACTTTTTACGAGGTCGTGAACAAGATTTGATGGTTTTCGGAAAATGTCTGTAAGTATGCCTGTCTCTCTGTCATTCTATAAGTCTGTATGCTACAAAAAATTATGGACGCTGTACCTCAAAAACTAGCGCCAAAATTACACATAACTTTAGATTAAGTTAGACCTATATATAAACTAAGCTGATCAATTTTTGGTGTATATAGCAGGCGATATATATTTGGCGCATATAACAGGTGGCGCTGCTATGCTGCTTTATTCACAATTTCCTCAATAGCTCTATATCAAGAAATAACGCACGGATTTCCATAAAATTTTAGATCCAGTTAGTTCTTGATATGATTTGATGCTGACTAATTTTTGGTTCAAATCGCTCAACAGGTGGCGCAAACATGCTGCATTATTTATGATTATCATAATAGTTTTATATGAAGACCTAATGTACGAATTTTTTTATCAAACTTCAGATTCAGTTACTCCCTCTGTTTAGAAATGTTTACTTTTGGTTGTCAATCGACCTACAGGTGGCGCTGTTGGGCTGCATTTTTTCACGATTTAGCCATAGCTGTAACTGAAGAACTAATTCATGGATTTTAATCAAACTTTAGATTAAGTTAGTACTTGATAAAATTTGATCCCGATTAGTTTTTGGTACGGATCATCCAGCAGGTGTCACTGTTATGCAGAATTTGTTTTAAAGATTTTGTAATATCTCTATCTCAGAAACTAATGCACAGATTTTCATCAAATTTCAGATTCAGTTAGAAGTTAACGTAAGTTGTTGCTGTCTAGATTTTCGTATAAACTGCCCAAATGGTAACCCTGTTATGCTGCATTTTTCAATAAATATTAACCACCCTCATAGCATGCATGGTCACAGTGACGTCACAATGACGTCACTGCTAGTCACTGTGGTCACA
This sequence comes from Maratus speculifer, assembly GCA_964019185.1. Taxonomy (NCBI): domain Eukaryota; kingdom Metazoa; phylum Arthropoda; class Arachnida; order Araneae; family Salticidae; genus Maratus; species Maratus speculifer. The sequence continues at coordinate 1,096,538 of CAXHSM010000002.1, forward strand.
CCACATCTGTGACCAAATTACCACCACTCAGTGACGTCACATTGTGACTCAGATGTGACTTTCTTAGAAAACTTTAGAAAATTATAAAAATTCTTCAAACCATGTTATTTACTGGTAAAAAAAGTGTTTTCTGGCATTTCAGAAGAATATTGTGCAATCGCTGTTATGTCACACGTTACATGCACGTTACATGTGCACGTTACATGCACTACATGTAACGTGTACGTCATATCACATATCTGTGATAAACCTCCCATCATATGAAACTAAGCACCCAGCAATGAACCTATCAGTGAAACTTCCATTTAAGGAAATTTCTCGTTACACTTAAATGCTTCGTTATGAAAAAATTATCGTTGAATTGAAATCCGCGAAAATTCATGAAATTTGTATAGTAAACTACAAATAAAAATGGAAATATTATAAAACTGTGTTTTAATTTGGATAGTAATTTTTGTTGTGCAATATAACCACATAAGAAAAAATTCATTAGTATAATATCTAAAAAACCACGTAATAAAGGAAGGGAAACAAAAACTGAATCGCAGCGTTCTATTTCTCGTTTACTCTTGTATTTCAAATCGAAAAAAAAAAAAAAAAAATCGGAACATTACTTTGTGGCGATCTCATATGAAAGATACACTCATAAAAACTTTCGCATCTTTTTTAAGTATTCAGAGAATGTACCTATAATATTTTCGTGGAACTAGAATCCCTTTCTTAGCATATCGAAAAATTTTCGCATTTTTTCCTTTTTATTTAAAAGATAAAATAAATACATAATTTCAATTCATACAATCCGCTGAAATATATTCACCAATCAATCTTAACAGCAATCTATCCTTTTGAATATTGTGCACGCACGGAAGTGCAACAAATTTTGCAAGTAGAATTTTTTTTAAATATGAATCATATATATTATAAAGCAGAAGTTCTGAAACTTCCAAACGAGTGTTTTCAAAAACTACCCGATGGATCTTTTTGCAGATTACATCATTCGATAGGAAATATTTTTCCGGAGGTTTATGATACAAATATGCAGGGATAACTCTGATTTTTCGTACTAAATTTCGTATTTTTCGGTAATTTTTGATGGAAGGGTTGCAACAACTAATTTTTTGGCGATAATTATATTTCAAAAAAGAAATGAAATGCTTTCTCTAATGGAAAATAATATAAACATTTCGAAAAAAAACCCTGTTAATTCATTGATTTAAAATAAATAATGATAAAAAGAAAAAAAAACCCATTTAATGCAAAATAATATTTTGAAAGGAAAATATTTATCTTTAACGAAAAAAAAAAAAAAGAATATTTAAAAAGAAAGTTTTGAAGTGACACAATATTTGGCTATTTATTTATTTCGAGCCAGATTAAAAGAAAACAATATCTCAAAAATTTCATTAGGTAAAACATACGTATTTTTTTCTTTCTTTTTTTTTTTTAAATATTTTTAAATCTACTTTTCCCGTTACGTGTTTTACAGAAGAAACTCGCAGAATTGTTTTTTTTAAAAAAAGGCTCTAATTGTTATTTGTATGTTGTTTGTTCAATTGGGTGTTTCAATCTACTTTTGTCGCCAATCAATGCGATTAAAAAAAGCACAAAACGGAGCGATGTTCGCAAGAACAATTTTCTCCCTCTGTCTCTTTTAATGAGTGCGAGCATTTTTAGGAAAAAATTTTACATTTAACTTAAATACATACATAGCAGTTAATATCACAAAAATGAATAATATTTAAATTTTAGGGTAAATGTCTTTCCACATACATAGATATTGTAAAATAATTTAACTGCAACTTTAAATATTTTTTTGGCACAGATATCTCATACGCACTACATTGGTGCCATTTGTTTCTTACGCCAATACCATATATACATCTGAGTAATTAACTGACGCCAAAGTGTCATTATTTTGCTTCATATGGCAACCCAGATGTTATTGTCTATTTATAATTTTTTTCTTTTTTTTCCAATTATATAAACTATTTTAATCTAGGCACATTTGTCATATATGCGCCACATTTGCGCGACTGCAACAAAATGGCGATTTTGTGCCTCATTTGGTAACCTGGCTGTTGTTTATTTATTAATAAATTTTTATTTTATTTTATTTTTTAAAGGATATAAATAGTTTTATTTTATAATTATTAACTAAACTTTTTAAAATTTATTGTTATTTTCTATTTAAAATAACAGAAAGTAATTGTAAACTATATATGTAACTGGTATTTGAAAACAAAATTTTCTCCAAATCGGCATCAGAGGAAAAAAAAAAAAAAAAAAAAAAAAAAAAAAAAAAAAAACGCGCCAATCTGGTGCGTATATGTCATGTATACATTTTTTTCACTATACTTCAGTATTTAAACATGCTGTGTAAATAACGATTATTGTTTTTTAAAAATGTTTGGCACAGATATTATATACACACTGAGGTACCTGACTATCGCCAAAACGGTGTTATTTTGCCTGATATGGTAACCCAGCAATAGTTGCTTCTGTATTAATAAATTGTTTATTTACTTTCAATTTCTTTTTAGAAATTCTATAAATTGTTTTGTGCTATAGTAACTTTTTTTTATTTATTAATATTTTCGTTTTAAAATAACGAAAACAATTTTTAAAATTGCACATTTCTTCGCTATTCTAAAACGAGGATTTTGCCGCATTGGTATTGGAAAGAAATCTTGCAAATCCGGGTTTGTGCCGGAGTTTTTTTTTATGAAATATGATATTTTCAAATGTAAATTGAGTGCTACTTGATTAACACGTCGGCCAGTTTCGACAAACTATTCAAATTTACATAAATTCATTTTAAATAACGAAAGAACAATAAACATAAAAAAAAAATACAAATTAAAAGTCGAATTAAAAAGCACTTATGACGTAAAAAAAATACGTGTATCACGTGTAATATCAATTGCTATCATACTTACGATCATCGATTATTGACATTTATTCCTATAATCTGCTATTAATTTTTTTCTCGACAGAATAATCAAGTAGTACCGTACATTGTACAAACTCCAGTTAATATTACAAAAATAGAGCTAAATAACTAAATTTAGGTGCAAATGCACACACCCCTGTTGTAAGAAAGAGGCACAAATGTAATATATGCACAACGTTGGCGTGATACATTTCTGGCGCCACTTTAACGGAAACTTCGTTTTCAAATGACAGATACATTTCTATTTTCTATTTTACTTTTCTATGTATAGAGCATAACATTTTGTATCATTTTAAAATGCAAATGAAAGTAAATAAATAGTTCAATAAAAAATTAAAAACAAAGCTAGATTACCATAAGAGGCATAAAATGTTCTTTTTGTTTCAATCACGCCAACGTTTGGCATCTGTATCAAAAAATGAGTTTCACACATTCAAAAAACATTCACCTTATTTTTCTAAGGAAAACTTTATTTAACTTTATTTATTCTGCTACATTCCAAAAAAAGGAACACTGTAATAGATTTGTCAAGAGCAGATGTACGTTGCGAAATATAATATTGATAGAGGATGTATTAAGGTTTCCACAGGTACCCATATCCTCAAGTTGAGAGGTTTAGAGTTAAAAAACTATCAAATGAAAATGAATCATTTGAAAATTGTTTAAATTCAATGGTCAGTCTCTGCGATCATAATGCTCGCTATTTTAGAAGTATGGTGAATAGACAATATTTAAATTGCTCTTTTCAAAATTGCTTCATTTATCTATCAAACTCTACAATAAATGGTCAACTGAAATATTTTTTTCTTAAAAACCCGAATTTTATCGAATGCATAAGCTGATACAACAACATAATATTTTATTATTATTTTAATGTATTTTGGCGTCAACGGGTGTTGATTCCATTGTTGTTGTTTTTATTTTTGGCTCAGTTTTGTTTTTTCTAGCTCGCTGAGTTTTGCACTGATGAAGAATCTCGACAGTAGATTCGAAACAGCTGTTTGCTAACTTTTAATGCATTTTTAGTGCATTTATAATCGTTGATTTTCTATCTGTAAATACAATGGCGTTTTGTATGATTTTCAGAAATGTGAAAGAGCATTCGAGGTGAAGTTGCTTTAAAAACACAATCATATACAATATTTTGTTTGATTCATGTTTTGTTTTGAAAAATAGACAAGCGCAGCGGGCTTAGCCTGCTAGTATATACATAAACTCCCATTTTTTGTGTTTGAAGTGGATCTCATCCTAGCGTATCTCTGCCATGTCAACAATAAGAAACGGATCTATTCCCTGCTACCGATATGGGGTGCTTATTTCCTGACAAAGAGGTTCGCGAGGTGCGTTCTTTGTGACGTGTGTTTTACCATCTTTTTTGCCCTTTTTTTTTCTTTACGCTACGAACATCATTATGCTGATAATGTCTTCGGTTTGTAGGAGCAGGGAAGTTTTTTTTCCTCTCAATAAAATATATGCATGCGATGAAGGAAGAATCGAAAAAAGAAATACATAGCGATGTTCTTGCTTCTATACCAAATTTGGTTATTAAAATTTCACTATCTATCGTGGAAAAAAAAAATCTTTTCTTTTTCATATATGATTTCAATATCTTGAAGATTTTTATTTAAGACCCTCTTTTCAATAATTGGTCGTTTATCTAACGTAACTGAACTATGATACGTAATACTCTATTTAGAAAAATTTTCTTGTGAGTTTTTATTTTTAATAAAACATAGTAAAAGATAAAATCTTTGAATTACTATACGTTATTTAGTCGAAAAAGATTAGTGTATATTGTCCCAAACGACTTTGTCTTTAAGCGAACATAAAGACAACTACGTAAAATATTAACCAGCTTTTTATGTATACATACATTTATTGATCATGAAGAAGTACAAATAAAACTTAATTTTTCTCAACATGCTCTGTACGTACATGTATCATGCTCTATACATTTAAAGCATCCTCTTTACATTTTCAACAGCGTGTCAGTTATCTGTAAATCCCTTTTTCAAAAAAATTAAACTTCTTAACTCATCAATATTAAAAAACTTTCAAAAATGTCTATTTTTTTCACGTCTTTTACAGAATTTTTAATCTTTTAATTTGGCAAAAACACTTTGTCTGTACGACGTAAGGGTAAAACAAGGAAGCGGTTAATGTTGACTCGTCAACAAACAGATCAAGTTTTCCCGCCTTCAGTAATTTTTTCAAATAGTTTACCTGTCGTTGCTTCTTTGAATGGCACTTACGAAAAATAATTATAGGTGGTAGAAGATTGCTTTTTTATCAGCTTTGTAGAACATATTTAGAAATTATTTAAAAATATGAAAAAATTGAGCCTCGGAAGAATCAAGAGCTGTCTTGGACTCTCAGCCAAATTCTCAGGTTTCTACATGCCGCAGATTTCGGTTATCGTCACCAACCAACAGGTTCATATAAATAGAGCGAATCTTTCTTCTAATAATATAGATAGACCAGAGATAGATAACGATAGATTTGATAAACTTTCTATTTTGAAAAAAAAAAAAAAAATCTGTTGATCAAAGCAAATAAAATAAAATAAAATAAAATAAAATAAAATAAAATAAAATAAAGAATTAAAAAAGAAATAGAAATAAATAAATAAATAAATAAAATAAAATAAAATAAATATAGTGTGTTTAAGAGAGTTTTGCGTAATAATTTATTTGCATCATATCGGTGAATGAAATAGCGTCTATACTTATAAGGAAATGCTGATAACTTACATTTACTAAAACATTTTGAATATTTATATTTAAAAAATAATTTTTACATAAATATTATAGTTCAATGTAGTATTTTATAAGAAAATTATCATATGCAATTCCTTTTCATGATTGAAAATGTCTTTGTATTTTTTAAACAAATAGTACACATTTTATTCTTTAACTATTTTAATTTATTATTCAATATTAGCGGGATGATTTTCTGTCATTACTACTATGTATCTACAAATGTATCTTTAATGTTAACCCCTTAGGGACTGGCAACACATATACGAGCCGCAAAAAGTCTTAAAAAGGCCTTATTTATCCCCACCAGTAAAATTTTACTGTAAAATTCGCCCTTTTTAATGGGAGCATTTTCTCAATTTAAAAACCGGTGAAAAAATATTTAAAATTTCGTAAAAGTTTCCCTTTGCGAAGGGGTTAAACCTTTGAGCTCTGATGGGTGAATTTTCTACCACTAAATTTTAATTCCGGAATGTCACAACGTCACGTATATTCGACCAAATTTATTTGAAAAAGGTTTAATGCATTTTTTCATGTGTATGGCAAACATAATTTTTATCTTTCAAAATACCGGTGCCATCGTCAAATTTGGAATTTTAATAAAATTTACCCATCAGAGCTCAAAGGGTTAAAGAAAGTATATTCGTGTTTGTTCTATACTGCGCAAGTAAAATACTACGTAAAACAGTGTAACGTAATACAGTAAAATGCAAAACAATGCGTGTCAACCTACGCCATGAAGTGGGGTATGTTGGGACAGTTAAAGAGTCATAGATTTGTTTGAAACCTTTTTTTTTTTAGTCTCCAATTTTTGACATTTTCCCTTTAAGCAAACAAATGCAGTATTCATAATGTAAAGACGGAGTAAAAAATAAAATATATTAATTTCCTCAGTCCTGACAAATATTACGAAGGACCACTAAAACCTGTTTAAAACTATTATGCAACGTCTCATAAAATGTATTATTCTCTATATTGATCCTTATTATATGCACACATTTATTAAAAAAATATGAAGAAGTAATTTTAACAATTCAGAAAGTGTTGAAATTAATTTAAAAGGTGTTATTTAGTGTCTTCTCCAGGCGACATCAGTACTGAGTGGGTTAAATAAAATCTAAATAAATGAATAATTGAATCGTGTGATAAACAAAATCCAACGAAAAAAACCCTTCCTCTTTTACATTTAAAAATCAGAAGATGAATTATATTATTGGAAAATTAATATCCGAAACTTTGCATAAAATACTAACGCAATTTACTCGACATCTGTTACTGCAGTTAAATACATTACCAGAAACAGCATTATGTAATATAGTATTTAGACATCATAAAACAATCTTTACTCATTGTGGCTGAGTTATTGCCTGCTCATAAAAATTATTCCAGAAAAAGCCGCCGCAGCAGATGGCATATATTTAAACTTATAAAACCTCAGTATATTATCCTATACCATTCCCATTCAATCCTATTAGAATTTATTCGACGCACGGAATAAAGGTGCAAACACACTCACATACAAACTGTCGGCAACCGTGGGCTTTATTGTTGTGGTGACACAGTGGTTTTTATTTTTAATGACTCATACGGTAAGGGGACTGGTGACCTGCAAAACAGGAACCTATCCTTCAAGTAGGGTTGAGTCCTTATCTCCTGATTCATTGTCCATCTCTCGCTTTCTAGAAATACAAAAGAATTCCTCGAATTCACGTGACTGAACCAAAACAAGCATGTGTCCGGAGCCTAAGACTGCGAGCACATTATAATATTCTTCCCGTCCACTGAATTCTTGGAAGAGGTGTCGTATGCCTTTTGTATGGGGCACATTAGCGGTTTTTTCATAATAGAACGAAGAGGAATGAAGAAAAGAATCGGGAGATAAGCAGATCAACCATACTTGACGGAAACATCTCTCTTTTGCCTGACAACCGACCCTTTCCTGCAAAACTCATTAAAGATAAAAAACACCGTGTCACCACAACAAGCACGCCGACGAGTAACCTCATGAAGTGGTCAGGTCTGCTTGAGTCTTTATTGCCTGCTTATAAAAATCATTCCGGAAACAGCTGCCGCAGCAGATGGCATGTATTTAAACTTATAACACCTACGTATATTATCATAGACCATTCCCATTCATCCTATTAGAAGTTGTTTGACGCACGGAATAACTCGGCTCCATAAACGCTTCCAGAAATCTTAGTCACTTCATGATCTACATAAGCAAATAGCTATAAAACTTCCCCTTCTTTCATCGTTATAACTTCGACCGTGACAAAGAAAATCGGACACGTAATATGCAGAAAGGTACCGGATGACAACAGTAGCGGTATGATTTGAATCTATTGGTAATAACACGGGATAAAGACTGGGAGAGTATCGTATAAGATACAAAAGAGATCTTAACCCTTTCCGGCACACTGTGCCCGGTCTAAGATATCTAATTTTTATTCCAAACTAGCAAACGGCACCAATAGTGTTTTAGTAAAATTTTGCTTATACAATTAAAGCTTAAATTAGGAGTTTCAAAATATCTAAAAAAATCGTTTGTGATTTCCGGTGTCAGTCGATAATTTCTCATTTTATTACACATTTTACCCGTGCCAGAATGAGTTAAACAGAGGTTTTGACCTAACTAACCATAAAAGTTGTGGAAGGTAAAAAATATTAGGCGGTGAGAATTTAGTGCCGTCTTTCCAGGTTTGAACAATGTCACATAAGCCCCAATCATGTTTTATGGACAAGGGTATAAAAATATATTTTTACAAGGCCATAAAAAATTGCGAAAGTTGTAGTACAATAGAAAAAAGAACAAAGGCTGAAGGGCACGGGGACTTAAGACGAATTTTATATTAGGTTTACTAAGTTTCTTTGAGCATTTTACGTTTTTTTGTGGCACAAAGCCAATTCAGATTATAAAATAAACTAGCAAAAGCCATGCTTTGTTTTGATTCGCGAAGCATTATTTTATAAAACAGATATTTGAAAGTAAAAATATTTTTTAATATTATTTTTGCATCTTTATTAAACAAAAACGTTATTTTATGTTTTGGCCCATTTTAATTTTTTATTTATGATGTAAGACTGGCATAATAAAATATTTTCGAAGCAAACTTTTACAGAATATTTTTAAATTTTCAACTAAAAGCTCTTTAAAGATGTTTTTACAATTTCCAGTAACCACTGGTGTTTTTTAAAGTTGTTTGAAATATGCATGTTTCCAATCTTTGTAATTAACATCAAATAATCTTTGATAGCTATTTCAGAATAATATATTTGAAGAGATCTTGAAGAAAGTTACTTCGGCAAAATCTATTTTCTGGAAAAACATTTGAAATCTGCTCTCGTTGGTACTATGAATTTTTAACAGTAAAACTTTTTTTTCTAATTTCTTCGTATTTATACATGTTAGCGCATCAGAATTTTTGATATTGTAGAATTTTTCGTAAGGAAAATTTCTATTGAATATTTAATTTTGAAGGATTTTCACTCTCCAAAACGCTACGTACGTTTTTAAGCCAACTGGTGTCTATATATCCTCAATAACTACAACTGCTTAAACCTTAGGATTTATGAATTGTAACAGCAAAAGCTAACTGCAGAAGAAATTCTTTCCTTGAGCAATTTATGCTTCCATTTTTCCAGAATTTAATTAGTATTGGGGGAATTGGTACGCACCAATTCTTATAAGTTAAATTATTGTAGCATTCAGATTTATCCATGACTAGCTTTCCGCCCGCGGCTTCGCCCGCGTGGAATTCGGTTATATTGCGGTATAAAGCACAACTATAAGAAAACTTCTCATTTCCACGGAAAAATGTAAGAAGCGCGATGTAACGCTGGATACGATTAGTTGTTAAACCAAAACTGAATGGTACACTATATTATATGTTTTCCCTTGTGGAGCAAAAACATGCAGATTTTGGGCACTGGAAACCCGGGAACAAGCTACATAGAGCTGACCATGCTGACGTTGAGCCTGTTGCGATAAACGGACTTAAATACGAATATCATTCTCAGAAGCCCTCAAAGAAGCTTGGCGAGCGGCTTGCTCCTCAAGTCTTTGCTGGCGCTGAGATGGTAGCTCAGCAGCTCTCGAAGCAGCCTGACGCTCTGCTTGTTCGCGCCTTCTTAATTCAGCATGGAGAGACGATTCTTGAGATCTGGCAATTTTCATTGCCCGAGCTTTAGATGAGGTGCTCCACAAATTAGATTTACGTTTGGAGGCATTGTGAAAATATGAGTAAACTATAAACCTAAACTAAACTAAAATCCCAAACTAAACTATAACAATCTAAACGACAAACAAAGCGACGTAATTACCTATCGAAAAAACAATAACTACTTTAGATATCTACCTAGAAAAAAAGCACTAAACTAACCTAACCTAACTATTATACAGCTACTGCACATCGTTACCACGTTTTAAAAACACCCAGCGCCATCTATCGCATACCTCAAGAACTAAATAACGTAACTAATACTTATACCAATTAGTAATTCGTTGACTTATAGTTATTTCAGGATAAGTTGATGTAAAAAAACATTTTAGACGATAAAACAAATAGTACGTCATCCCTCCGGAATTCCTCATTTTCGAGGATTCGTTATCGTATCATTTAGCTTCTAAATTTACATGTTCATATTCGTTTGCAATATATAAGTAGATGTAAAAAACAGTTTAGACGATAAAACAAATTGTACGTCATCCCTCGGGAATTCCTCATTTTCGGGGATTCATTATCGTATCATTTAGCTTCTAAATCTACATGTTTATATTCGTTTGCAATATTTTATCTTGTTTTAAACGACACACAGCGCCATCTCCAATCCATCCATCAAGCAAACTATATTTTTGTTTTCCCTCGGGAATATCAATTTTTTCCGGGATAAAAAGTACTCTATTATTTAATCCGGACTTCTAACTTTACGTCTGCAAAATTTCAAAGCAATCGGTTGAGTAGTTACGGCGTGAAAGCGGAACAAACAAACAAACTCACTTTCCGATTTATAATATTAGTAAGGATTATTCGCGATATCTAGTCTGGTGGCTTGTGATTTTCTTTATTACGTGCAATAAAGTCTAAAGTCCCGTTCACTAAACCTTTTTCGGTCCACAAATAAGAACGTAATTTAGATCCAAATGATAAAGTAAGAAATGGTTAAAGTCAATTTGTCGTTTTTGAATCGGCCAACTTTGCTTTAGTACATTTTATAAAGAGCTTGAATCGAGGCAACAACTTCACGCTTCAATTCTTTTAATTTTTCATTTACATAACAAATTTAACAATTAATTTTATTTGTTTACAATTCTTTTGTTGCCACTTTACAAAAAAAAAAAAAAAATCCACAATACAATTTTATTTTTAAATGTTTAAGTGTCATCTGTGCAAACGATTTTGCGGAATAATGAAAACATACTTTATTTATTAAATTAATCAAGATTCTATCTATAATTACTTACTCCATGATTTATATTTTTTCTGAAAATATACGCGTTTCATTTTTTATTTATTTGCTAAATTGCGTCCGTATTGGAAATGCATGTAAAATAAATTATTTAAAATAATAAATTTTTTAACGTTTTACTGTAAAAAAAAAAAAAAAAAATTATATTGTGATCACAGATCATAAGACAGATCATCTACATCATCTACAGATCATAACTTATTTTTCTGTTTAATTTGAAGTTAAAATATTGAATAGTTTTTTTGTAAAGTGTACGACAAAATGTAATTTGAGTGGCCTAGTAGAGGATTCGCTTCGCTCATCCTAATAATTTAAAACCACTTCAGTGTCTATTTAAAAGAAAGTGAAAAATAACAAAATCCCTGTATCGAAAACACAAATACTGACTGCGATTCTAACAGAGTTAATTATTAAAACAGTATCCGTTTTCAGTGGCGTAACCAAGGTGGGTGCCCAAAACCTATAATAATCTAAAGTGTTTATCCCCTTCATTCATAGCAGAAAATTTTCTGGTTAGATAAGGCGAATAAAACTTAAAATTACCAGTATTCAGAGCACTTGGGCACCCACTTTGCTTACGCCACTGATTTTAACCCTTTGAGGGATACTTGGATACCACACCTAAATTTAATTATGATTCACATCCGAAAGTTTAAATTAAAATTCATTTTTTTAATTTTGATGAAAGAAACACTTGAACAATAACTTTTTCTTATTTTCAACTACGTTTCTTTATAAATTCGATTGTGAATTCAATGTAAGAGAAAAAATCACTTGTGCTTGAAAGGGTTAACTATTAAACCTATTTTAGGGAGTGTATTTTGCGTGAAGAATTTTGACAGCCTATGTTTCGAAATTTTAAGGAAAATACTCTTACCATGCAACGATATATTATCTAGAATCACCGTAAATGTGATGTATGTGATTACATTTTCCGACAATGTTTCTTTTGTAACATCCATAAATGCACAAAATGCACTGGTAAGCGTAACGAAAGATTAATGATTAAGTGCATAAAGTGACAAAGTTTACATATTCCAATACCACTATTTCCGAGTAACAAATTTTAACTTACTAAATCTTAGAATTCTGTGATTAAATAATACAAATCTTACTATTCGAAAATAGTTGCATATAAAATGTACAAAAGTTACCAGTTATTCACCAAAGCACACAGTCACATCCATACATTATCTCATTGTGTTGCCGACTACTGTTATTTTTCAATAAATTGCAATTTTCAGTAATAACGGATAAAATTATTCTAAGTCATTTTGCCTTTACAATTTTCAACGATATATTTGGGAAAAATGTCATTTTGAAAAATAAAATGTGGACATATGTTGTTTTTAAAATAAAATTGTTAGAGCAATAAACGTAGCTATCAACCTACTATTTATTTATTTATCAAATAAAAAAAGAAATTCTCTTAAATAAGTTTATTAAAACACATAGAAATAAAACCATTTTAATAATAAATATATATATTCTGCTTCAAATAATATTTGACTCGAAAAACAGCTGAAAGTTGGCAGATGTGAACCATAAACTTATAAATTGGCACTTGGGTTTTAAGATGAATTCGTAATTACTTAAATATCTAGCATTTATAACCGTCGTCTGGTACGTCTGTCTATCTATGGAAGAGCGAAAAAACGGCTTAAGCGAATGGTTTGAAATTGAATACATAGAATTGCTGCAAACTTGATTTTTCACATTTTATGAAAATTTAATCAAAATTTAAAAATACCCTCGAATAAAAATTTTCTTCATTCCATTCAACACTATCCTAAGTCATTCATTAAATGATATATCACATGATAGGTCGTGATTCAAGGTTACCATGGCGATGATGCTCTATTTAAAGTGGAGCCCTATTATTTCCGTACGGATGAATTTAAAATATAGAATCGTTATAAATTATAATAAGCTAATTATAGTGCGAAAGCAGTAACTGCTACGTTTAACAACTTGAGGAGCAAGCAAAAATGTCTTTGTAATATAGAATTCTCAAAAGGAAAATCACAAATTTTTATTTTAAAATAAGAAAGGGCAATTTTTTAGCATTTCGCCGCCAAAGTTTAAAATATAAAATTTCGTTAAAAGTTTCCTGTGAGATTCTCGTTTACATTAGGTGGGATAAGATATGCCCCACCACCCCTCAAGGGATTATCCCTTCGTGAGCGATGGTTCATTTTTTATACCACCTAATTTTAATTCCTAAATGTTTCATTGGCGCCAGAAAATCGGAATGAATAATGTTCTTTCATTAGGTAAGTGAATAATAGCATTTGTTTATTTTCAAATAAATTTGTTAGTAATTTCTGGTGTCATTCCCTCATTTCAGTAGTTTGGGAATGAAAGTACCTTGCCCCTTAAATGTTTAACGTAGAACTTCTAACTTATTTTTTTTAAAGGATTTTATTTGCAACTTTAAAAGATACTGATCACTTCGTAATTTTTCTAAGCAGATGACAAACATTGGCGTCACCATGGTAACTGATTGAACATTTTTCCAACTCCTCACGCAAAAAGAACGTTTTTAATCAAACTTATCTTTCGCTTATACCATTAACAGGTCATTTGGAATGGAGTTTATGACTCAGAAAAGAAATATTGCCACATGACGATGAAATATGACCACGACAACCATTATAGTACAATTTATGTGCGCATTTTTCGCACTTTCTTCGGTAAAAAAAGTATCTCATATACGTTTTGAATTGAAAGAAAGAAATTAATCGGAAATTGCAAATCAGACGTAGCAAATAAAGTGTGTTCATACTATAAAGATGTTTTTAAAATATACAATACTTCGAAAACAATACAGTAACCGAAATCTTTTGTGTGTCTCTGTAAATACTAAATGCTTCCTAATCTACAGGAATTAACTTGTAGTAAACCTCAACAACGTATATCAATTTCAAAAAATGCCAAATAACTTAATATAATTAAAACACGCCCCAAACAATATGTTTCCCCTAAACGATTATAAAATAAAATATTTTTGTGTGGCCCCTGTATATTAATAAAAAATATCCATTGCACCGCAGTTTATTTAGAATGTATATTTTAGTACATATTTCATAGATGCAAATTAATTGTATCATTGTTCGGAAGAGTGTGATATTATTAAAATGCACTTAAAACTACTTTTTTGCCGTTGACCGTCATGTAACGGAATACTTTTGATTGTCCCTGTAATTGAGCTTATGCATCTGATTTTCATAAAATTTGAAATGACTCGACAAAATTATGTAATTATACATATTAAATTTAAAATAATTCTGTTCAGTAGTTTTTGCGTTGTTATATGCGGACACGGACGGATTAAACGACGACTATAGGTGCTAAATATTTACATAATTAAAAACGCACCTCGAAAGAGAATTCATGATAAAAAGCTAAAACGCCCTAATATGTGCTGATAAATAAAATCAGATAAGGAAATGAAATATTGCAGCACCTTGATTTAATCGCGAAATACATAATATGAACTTTATAAAACTCACTGCTTTATTTAAAGGCTACAAATAATAACATAAATATTACACATTTGATTTAAACTTTCTCAGTACATTCAGCCTGCAATTACTCCGGCCATCGTCAGAAATTCTTTTTTTTTTTTTTTTTTTTTTTTTTTTTTTTATTAATTGCAGTTCCATTCTTATAAATGAGTCACTTCGTTTGAAATGGGAAAATCAATAATAAAAAAAAGTAGCTGAAAGTAAAAGTAACAGTCTCTTGAATTCAAATTATGCCGAGAAAACTATATTTAACTCCGTTCCATTTATTTTAATATGTTATTTTGTTCACAAAGTCACTCTCTTTTTAAAATAGAACGGGCATAAACATTATATAAAATAGCAGTGTCTCGAATTACACTAGACTTGAGTAAAATATTTAGCGATCTTAGCACTTATATTAACACGTCACTTCATGATTGTTCAATACGTAATTTATCACACTGCTAATTAAGCGTAAACTGACAGAGTGAAAAATGTCGCAACGGTGAATCGAACCCAGAAAACTCTTAAAATATCACTCCACGTGTGCTGCAATTTAAACTACGAGGACAAAACATAGATTAGCATTTCTCACTCATATAAGTTGGCAACGCTACAACTGCAAAACAAGATTTATTAGACTTCATGAGCACACAATCCTGCGGCGTATCTAATTAAACAAGTTGGAAATTGCACGTGAAGCATAGCAAATTAGGTGCGTTCGTACGATAACGAAATTTTAAAAATATTACTTTCATATATCAATCTCATAAAATTGTAAATAGTGAATTACAATTAAAACGCTCATCAAACAATGTTCTCCCTATACCATTATGTAATGGAATACTTTTGTGTGGCCTTGTAAATCAATAACAAATGTTCTTTGCATCACAAGTTATGTAAGATGTATATTATAATATGTACTTTATAGTTGCATATAAATTTTATTAAGTTCGCATGAGTGTAACACGATTAAAATGTATTTGAAACATTTTTTCCCATTGACAGTAATGTAACGGAATACTTTTGATTGTCCCTGCAATTGATCTATGCATTCGATTTTCATAAAATTTGAAATAATTCGACAAAATTATGTAATAATTATGTATTTTAAATTTCAAACGTATAGAATATATTTGAAAAATTTCCCCCATTGATCATAATGTAATTGAATACTTTTGATTGCCCCTGTAATTGATCTATGCACACGATTATCAAAAAATTTGAAATAACTCGACAGAATTATGTAATAATTGCGTATTTTAAATTTCAAACGATTAAAATGCATTTGAAACTTTTTCCCCATTGACCGTAATGTAATGGAATACTTTTGATTGCCCCTGTAATTGATCTATGCATCCTAGTTTCATAAAATTTGACTATAAAACGTATTTGTCGTATAAAACGACCACTATAGGTGCTACGTATTATATAATTACGAACGCACATAAAAATAAGCCATACATCAGGATGTATGCTGGGTACGTGATTTTCCGAAATGACCAAAATATCATGACTTATACTGAAGAGGTTAAGTAGGTTTAAACCTCGACACTGTCTAAATGTAAATTTCTAATGTAGTTAATTAATCTAATGTATTTTTGGTTGTTCAAATACAAATTGTAATGTAATTATTCTTTTACATAAGTACCGACTTAGCGGGAGTAACGGGAGCAAATCAGGTTCAACCACTTAACCCCTTGAGGACGAGCGACACGTATACGTGGCGCAAAAAGTCTTAAGAAGCTGTGTTTATCCCCACCAATAAAATTATACTTTAACCCCTTCGCGACGGGAGCCTTTTACGAAATTGTTAATGTTTCGTCACCAGTTTTCAAAAACCGAAATTTGTGCCTTCTGAAATCGAGAAATTGCTCCAATTAAATAAGGCAAGTTTTTCCGTAAGATTTTACTGGTGGGGGATAAACAAAGATTCTTAAGCCTTTTTGCGGCACGTATACGTGTCGCTCGTCCCCCAAGGAGTTTAAATCAGAAGAATTCTCGGATTAAATAATATAAAATCTTGAATAAAAATTTAATGGTGAGAATAATAAATCTCGATTGAAATATGGTTGCCCGTAAGTGATACGCTCAAATCATGATGATTGTAAAAACACGTTGCTCATATGACGAACGTGCAAATCAAGAAGGAGGTTCATTTCAAACAGTTTTTTCCCAATTTAATCACTGTTATTTAAGGCCAAACCACCTATATTTTTTCAGTGATTTTATGGAATATGTAATGAAAAAAATATATGATATATAAAAACGTTGTATAATAAGTTTGGTTGTAATTATATATAAAAAAAAAACCTTGGACAAATTTTAACAATCAGTATTCCTACTAAGAATGTATTTATTAAAAATACTAAACACTGCTCAATGCTCAATGGTGCACAAAACAAGAACTATAATATGAACTTGTGCAATTAAAATAAAATAAAAATATCAGCGTTTCGCGCCGTCTTCAGGAAAACATGATAATGAGCATGCAGCAATGTACAGATTAATAGAACAAATATCGTATAAACAGAATAAAGAACAGAGCGTAATTTTGAGGACATTAAAGAAACTAAAAAAGGATTCCAATATTATTATGATCAAAACAGGCAAATCAAACAGAATAGCAGTTTTGTACAGATTAACTTACATTGATAAAATGAATGCGTGTATTGCTGATATGGACTGTGAACTTTTGCCGGAAGATTTAAACAAGAAAATTCCCCGTAAAGTTGAAGAGTTAGTTCGTACTGGAAAATGGCCGGATAGTATGGAATCACTTATTAAGCTCAATCTCACTGGTGTTACTCCGATGTTGACTGGGGGAGACTGAAAGATGATAAGTCAGGTTTACCATTGAGACCCATAGTTTCCTCGCTGTGTTGCACCCACACACTCTTTGGAAAAGGCTTTCGTGATCTTCTTGAAGTCGATACTTCCTGTATCAGAATTTGAAATTTTGTCTATAAAAGATTTTATTGATAAAGTTAAAGTAATTCCAGTTAATACAAACACCATTATGGCAAGTTTTGACGAAGTTTCATTATATCCTTCCATCAATATGCACGAAGTCATAGAATATGTTAATATGATAATAGATAAAAATTCAAATATGTCTCAAGCTATCAAAACCTCCCTTAAATCTGGCCTAAACCTAATAGTTTTCGGTAATATTTTCGTTTTTAATAAGAATATTTACAGACAGCTGCATAGGGCACAGCTGCCGATGAGGTCACCTGTATCCGGTCTGTTGGCTGAATTCGCGTTAAGACCACTGGAACATAACATTTTTAATACGTTTAATTTGAAACCCCGAATGTTGGTTCCGTTATGTTGATGATGTTTTCATCTTATGGAACCACAGTTTGGCTGAATTATCTGTTTTTCTGCAAGATGTCAATAGATTAAGCAATAGTATTAATTTCACCCTTGAAGTTGAAGAAAACGCCTCCCTTCCATTTTTAGATGTTCAAATTAATTGATGCAATTCAAGTTTAAAATTTTCAGTCTATAGAAAACCAATAAAAGAAAATACAGTTATCCCGTTTTCAACCAACATGCCTTTCGAATATAAAATATCTGCATCCAGGTTATTTATTAAAAGAGCATTTATGATTTATGATTCGGATGATAAATTATATAAAGAAATTGAATTTATACAGAAAATAGCTTTTGACCATGGTTTTCCTGCAAAATTTGTAAATAAAATAGTTCAACAGTACAATACTCCCCCAAGAGTTGTGGCCAACGACAGGATAAGCTTATGGTTTACAGAAAATTTCATTATATCCCTTATATATTCGAAAAAATAAAAAAAGATCGCACAAAAATATAGCATAAAACTTGTCGCCATTCCACCTACATATCTCATTGACATCGTTAATGATAGGATCGACAAAATTCCAATAGATCAAAAATCTGGTATATATGAAATACCCATCACATTATCAAATAATCTTAAAAAAGTCTACATTGGTTTGACAACACGCAAACTTTTAGTTAGAATTAAGGAGCATCGCAGAGATATTAGACAGTGTAAACAGAATACTGCTCTTTCTCGCTTCTACTTGGCAAACAAGGGTTGGCGTATTAACTTTGAAGAGGCTAAAATCATATTTCCGTGCAATAACCCAGTTGAAAGGTAAAATAAGAGAATCTGTCGAAATCATTGCACGAGAAAATAAACCTTGTAATGATAATTTATCCTACAATAACCAAAAATATGACATAACATCATAAAAACGTAAATGTAATATCTCTTTGCAATATTTTAATTTTTACTCACGTGTAAGTGGCAACATTTTAAAGCTTTTAATTCATTTCGATTTTATTTTATTAGAAATATTATCTCTCGATCAAGAAGTAAACTTTTAGTCCTTTCATTATCACATTTTCCTGAAGACAGCCGCAGAAGACGGCGCGAAACGTTGATATTTTTATTTTATTTTAATTGTACAAGTTCATATTAAAGCTCTTGTTTTGTGCACCATTGAACAATGTTTTGTATTTTTAATAAATGCATTCTTAATAGTTAAATTTTATGGTGCAATTTGTCCAGTATACATATATATTGTTTATCAGTATGTCTGTTGAACACAGGTATGAATTTTCTAACCATTATATAACTAATAATGCTATTATTGTTATATACCTATTGTCCCTTATTGCATTGCAAACTACTGGAAATTAATATGGGCAATTGTTACTAATCGGATCCACTGTGACGCAAAAATAAGAATTTTTACACATCATAGGAATACAAAATATTCCACGGAGAAAACATATTTCAATGTTTCAAATATACCCCTCAAAAAAAAAAAAAAAAAAAAAAAAAAAAAAAATCTTCATAAAAAAGTTAGAAAGTAGCTTAATTTTTCAACAATATTGGGTAATATATATTTCACAGATAAAATGAACAGCTGTTTGCTCACATTTTACTAATTCTCCTCATTTTAAAAAATGTTTCTTGTTCTGATAAAAGTGACGCAATATTTCCCCTTCAACATAAAAAAAGGCAACAAAGAGATGGGACGGTAGACAAGATGAAAAAAGAATAAAAAAGATTCATTTCGAACGCAGGGGGGATTTTATTGCTTAGAATTTTTTTCTCCTATTATTTTTCTTTTGAGTTATATTTCACTCTTTCACCTTAAAAACCCTTTTCCATATTTTATTGTTATTTTTTATTTTAAGAATGGAGATTCCTATTGTTCCACCGTTCGAATAGGGAACGATTTATGGGATATTTCAGAGGGAGTATTAATCCCAATGATGTGGAGCACGGGTTATTTAAAGAATACACAGGTTTGGAACGCAATAGTCGTTCATCTTCCTGTTTCGGTATTGCTCTAGATCCCTCTGTATTTATAAAAGGTGGATGAAAGCAATGGAACCCAGTTATTCAGTTTATTATTTGGAATATTCTTTTCCGATTTTAAAAATATAGAATGTTAATTTTTTCATATTCTATTTGCACCAATATATTTTATAAGTCAGCATAAACAGCATATGCAAGTTTCTTTTGCATATGCTGTTAAAGTATAATTGTATCTTAAGAAAAAGAAAAAAAATTAAAAGTAGTGCCAAAGGAATAAATTTAATTAAGGTGAAGGGTTAATCAGTAGCTGGAAGAAAAAGAAACAGTGTAAACAAGTAACAGTGAAAAGAAGTAACAGTGTCTTAATTATTTAAATTTGGGTGATAGCTTGTTTGTTTCCAGTTCCTTAGACAGGGTTCACACCTTTTTTTTTTTTAAAAGTAATGTTGTTGTTTTTTAATATGTGCACTTAAATTATTAAAAATCGTATTTAATAAAATTCTAAATTTATATAACGGGATTTTTTTAACATGCGTTTTAGTGATTGTGGTTTTAACTTATTTGATAGTTAGTATTATGTTTTTAACCCCTTAACTGGTTTCTTTTTTATGTGCAATAAATTAAAAATATTGGCTTATACCAGTTTTTTTAAGCTAAAATATTCGTAATATTTATTCTAAACGTTTTTACCTTCGAATAGTGATTCATTTTATTTAAAAAAAAAAAAATAGTAGTGTTAAAAAGCTTTAAATGATGAACTCGTATTAGCAAATTCGTACGAGCAAATCAGTTAAGGGGTTAAGAATGAAGATTCCTTTTGTTCCACTATCAGAATAGGGAACGATTTATGGGATATTTTAAAGGGAGCACGAGTAATTTCAAGAATTTAAACGCAATTTTTGTTCATCTTCGGATTTCGGTATTGCTCTAGATCCCACTGTATTTAGAAGGTGAATCCAAGAAATGGTTTATCATATGAAATATTGCTTTTCAAATCTGAGAAATTTTATCTTAGAAATTTTACTATTATGAAAATGTAGCAATAATGAAAATGTAGCACTGTAGTCACAAGAGTAAAAAAAAAAAAATATTATTGAATTTGTAGTCAATAATTTTGTTATTGTTATAAAGCAGATGATACATGAGTGGGACACAATGGCATTTAGCTGCTTTTATCAATATTATCTTAATTATATGTTAAAATATAGTAATTGGAATTATTTATGAAAAATAACGCGAGTGGTCACAAGAGCTACCAAATCAGTATGCAAAACTACCAGAAAGTTAATAAAAAACCCTGCTTATTCGAAGAAATATTTTACATACAGGAATTCAGAATTGAACATAAATTAATTTTCAGCATTTTTTTTTGTATCGGAAATTAAGAATTCTGAGCAAGATTAAAGAATTAATTTATCGATTTGAAATTGATTAAATTATTTATTTTAATAGTACGTAAATTAACTTTAACAATTAATTATTCATTCAAACAATAAATGCTACTCGTATTTAATAATTTAATTCTTAATTTACCTTAAATATTTGAAAATCATACTTTATGACTCTTGAACTGCTATGCGCATGAAAACAATTACCTTCACGATCAAAAAACAAACAAAATAATAAGTGGGGCTTCCAATATGTAAGTAAACGCAGATTGTTTTTCTTGCACCACATTTTTATTTCCATGGCAATCGTTATAAAACATTGTGGGATTCTTGCAATTCAACTTCTCACTTCCCTTCCTATTGTTTTTATGAATTTACAAAGCAAATTCTTTAAGACTTTAAATTTATCAATGTTTTCTAGTGAAAATGCATTATCAAGAAACAATTTTTACTTCTACAAAAGGTATTGTCTTAATTATAACGAAATTGAAAATATAATAATGTAAACAATACATGACAGGAACACAGATTTCGGAAAATAAGTGAATAGCTTTGTTATTTAATCTCATCTTTAAAAGAATTCTTTGAATTTCCATTACTTTTCTCGAAAAGGTTTTCTGAAAAACTTCTTTCTATTGTTTTAAAGTATAAAATGATTTACACAACTCCTTTCAAATACTTACGTCATTTTGAAAATGCCTTTTTCATTTTAACGAGGCTTTAGAGAGGTAAATGAGAAAAAAAACATTTTAAGAAATATTAATATTTGTGTAAATTCGCTCGAAAAACATAACCAGTGTAGAAAAATGTTTCTTAAATTTTATGAATTAATATTTGGAGCATCTTTTAAGAAAAATTGTATTCGAAAAAAATTATAATCTAAGTTAATTTTTTTTTTTGTTTTTTATATAGACTAAATAAGATAATATAGACTAAATTTTTACTTTCTTCTACCCTTACCAGAAGAAAGTATTGGATTCGTGAGAATTTTCGAATCCGCTTTTCGACTGATTTACTTGTTTTAGGGGTCAGAGATACCAAAAAAACATGTTTTTACAAAATCTCTATCTGTGAGTATGTGATTCTGTCTCTGTGTAGCTGTTTGTATGTGACACAAATTTTATAGGCGCTCTATCTCAAAATCTAATGCACTGTATTTAATAAAATTTTATATTCAGTTAGTCCCTTACATAGATTGATGTTGGTTAGATTTTGGTGTAAATCTCTCAGCATGTGGCGCTACTATGCTGCATTTTTTTACAATTTACTCAACAGATATATCTCAACTAATGCACGGATTTCTGTCAAGCTTCAAATGAAGTTAGTACTTGATATGAATTTATGCTGTTAACATTTTAGTGTAAATTTCTCAACAGATGGCACTGCTATGCTATATTTTTCAGGATTATACAATATCTCTATTTCAAAAACTTACTCATGAAATTTATAAAACTTTATATTCATGTAGTCCCTAATACACATTGATGCTGATTTGTTTTTTGTGTAAATTGCTCAACAGGTGGCGCGGCTATGCTGCATTTTTTACAATTTATTCAACAGCTCTATCTCAATAACTAATGCACGGATTTCCATCAAACTTCAGAATCAGTTAGTCTTTTACATGACGTTTTGACGTAAATCAAGCAACAGATTGCGCTGCTATGCTACATTTTTCACGATCTCCACAATTGTTCTGTCTGAAGCATTTATTCATGAATTTTCATCAAACTTTAGATTCAAGTATAGCTTGATAAATATTGATGCTGCTTATGTTTATGCGGTTTATGGGACGAGCGACACGCATGCGTGCCGCAAAAAGGCTTAAGAAACCTTGTTTAACCACACCAGTAAAATTATACCGTAAAATTTGCCCTATTTAATCGGAGCATTGCTCGATTTAATGTGGCACCATTTTCTGTTATTAAAAACCGGTGGCAAAATATTAAAAAATTCGTAAAAGGCTCCCGTTGCGAAGGAGTAAAGTGAGAAAAATAGAATGATATTATATTCTGTTAATTTCTAATTGGTCGTAACCTGTTTATAAATTTTGAGGATTCATTAATATGTAATACTTACTAAATAAAGCAGCAGTAATTCTTTTAAAATGGATGTTGATGAGAAACGAGCTTGGCAAAATAAGAAATTTTTCACACGCTATATGCTTTCACTCTGTGTCACATACGACACACTATCTGTTTATTTTTTTCTCAATTTATTTATTATATTAATTTATGCACATCAGTCATTAATTTATGAGTATGTTCAACCAGAAGTAACTTATAACTCCAGCCGAAAGCGAAAGCGGCCTGAGAAAAGTACACGAAGAAAACAATTTATGTATTATTTTTAATGAGAAATATCTTTTAGCAACAGTATATTAGTTTATCTTTCGATATTCAATTTGCGAGAACCATCGTCAAACGACAGCTCTTTCCCCGATTTGAACAAAAAGAACTATCACTATCGCCAATTTCTACTACTTGGAATTACTAATGAAATCATCTCTTAAATTTTACTGGTGTCAATATTTTTGATTAATGCAGAGTTATAATATAAAAATAATCATTATTTCCAATTGTTGTTGGGCTCACCCAGTGTTGCCCATCAGCTACATCTATCAAAATTCAAATTGCCTGTTTGCTAAAACTTTTGAACTCTTTCCGGTGCGGGCAAATTCTGTTAGTAAAATAAGAATTTATCGACTCTCACCGGAATTTACAATTGACTTTTTTAAAAATTAATCCCTTAATTTAAGTTTTCATCGTAAAAATAAACTTTTTTCAAAATCTTGTTGCCGTTTGCAAGTTGGGAATTAAAATTAGGTATCCCGGTGCCATAAATGTTGCACTATTGTTCACAAATGCATGAATACAAAATTCATTTCAATACATAATGATAATGCGATATGTACATAAAATTCAGTCACACGGGAATAAAAGCACTCCCTCTTGAGTAGGACGTCAACTCATGACAACTGAAAATCAAGATCTATCATGTGATTTCATTAAATGAATGACGTATGATTCGATTTAATACAGTGAAGAAAATTTTCAATAGTATCTTTTTTAAATTTTTATTTAATTTTCATAAAATTTGAGAGGTCTCTATACAATTCTGCAACGATTTATTAGAGTAACTTTCAAAAAAGTCTGTTGAATAGTTTTTGTGCTTTTCCTTGCATACAGATAGACGAACAGGTCAGAGGGCGACGATAGATACTACGTATTTATCATTATAAGCGCACCACAAAAAAGCAAAACCGTCTAACCGGTAAAAATGGAACTTTTAATATTTACTCATGCCCCACTTGCAGCAGGAGCATTCGCACTGTAACTATTTTTATAAATATTCAGATCTGGGTGCAATAGTTGTTGAACTCTTACGCAAAAAAGCAAGAATACGAAATCTACGTATTACGATTCTATACATATATATATAATAAATTCAGTCATAGGTAAATACAGCTCATATTCAAAATATTAGAATAATTACCTTTTTTTTAGAAATTGAAAATATCGCTTGGTAATTTAATGTCTTTTAATGAAAATATGCAAACGATATTTTTATTAAGAACTTATTGTTGATTAAACTTTCTTGTTATCTTAAATTTAATATCATTTTTGAAAAGATTAATTGCAAAAAAATTATTTTGAAAAGTCAAAATATTAGAATATTTATTCAAGTGGTTCAAAATATTAGAATATTTCACATTAATTCTCCTTTAATTATTACCAATTCTTAACTGGTGGCATCATTGATTAAATTCAGACTATTTTATTTAAAATCAGTATTCTTTTTTGCAGTTTGTTTCTTTTTCGTCTTAAAATGGGCCGTGTGAGTGATATTCCTGAATCTACTAAACTTCGTATGGTTGATTTGTATCGGCACGGTAAAAATCAATGTTTTATAGCGAATTATTTACATTGTTCGCAATCGAGCGTTAGTAAAATACTAACACAATATTCAAAAATTGGAAAATTTCAAAATAATCGCCGAAATGGTGGCCGAAAACCAAAAACATCTGCTAGAGATGACAGGAAACTGAAGCGTATAGTTAAGAAAAACCGTTTTAAAAGTGTGCGATTCTTGCACCGAAAATGGAAAGAAGAAGGAGTTGAAGTTTCTACATCGACAACATTAAGACGTCTCCATGAATTTAAATTTTAATCTCGTGTACCGAAAACAAAACCTCTCATGACTGCAAGACAAAAGCGTATAAGATTGAATTGGTGTAAATCAAGAAGTTTATGGAGCAATGAAGATTGGAAAAATATATTATTTAGTGATGAAAGTATGTTTTGTGTTTCATATGGTAATCAAGGTATTCGAGTTTGGAGAATGAAGCAAGAAGCATTTGATAAAGAATGCCTTAAACGTTCGTAAAATTTGCTGCTAGTGTCATGGTTTGGGGTTGTATGAGTGCAGAAGGACCTGGAAAGTTATGCATCATCTACGAATAGGTTAACTCTCTGATATATCAAGAAATTTCAGAATATTACATGATTCCATCATCAGAAGATTTATTTGAAGATGATTTCATCTTTCAACAAGATTTAGCGTCCCCGCATATCTCGGTGTCAACTAAGAATTGGTTCCGCCAACGCAACATTAAGGTACTTCCTTGGCCACCAAATTCACCAGATCTTAATCCCATCGAAAACTTATGGTGTATAATGAAGAAAAAACTTCAAGAAAATCCTCCTTCAAGTAAAATTGAGTTAGTGGCACGTATAAAGTCTATTTGGGCTAATATTGATAGAAATGTTTGTAAACACCTTGTATATAGTATGCAAGATCGATTGTACGCTGTTATGAAAGCTAAAGGGGATGCTACAAAATATTAACTACCATTTACTTCATATTCATAAGGTAATATTGTTGCGTAAAATAAAATATTCTAATATTTTGAACCAATCTAAATTTTATCCTAATATTCTGGTGTGTTTAAGGAAGCTGTATACCTAATTTATTGTGCTGTATTTTATATTTTATAAATGTTAAAATCTTATCTAAACATTCCAGATTTAATTTATAAGAAATTTAATTGCATTTACTTAGTATAAAAAATAAATAAATGACAAATAATTTTTTCTTATTACTTTTTCTCAATTATTCTAATATTTTGAATATGAGCTGTAATAGGCCTCTCTCTGGAATAGGATATCATGACTATGACAACCGAGAATCATGATCTATCATGGGATATCATGATAGGTCATGATTCTCGGTGTATCAACGTGGAATAAGATTAAAAACTATCAATAAAACTTTTCTTAATATCCTATTAAGTTTTTATTCGATTTTCATAAATTTTGAATTGATAGCATTCTCTAATGATTCTGTATGTTAAATTTCAAATTATTCGGTTAAGTAGTTTTTATGCTGTTCTGTGCAGACGGGCCAGACGACGAAGATAGGCACTATATATTTATATAATTACGAACGCACCCGAAAAGAACGAAAAACGTCTAAGTGGTAAAAATATAGCTTTTAATACTTAAAGCGAAAAAGTAAAAGAAATGCGGCATTCTCAATTTTAAAAAAAGATATCCCTCAAGGGATTTGAAAATGAAATATAACCCAAAATGTCAAAGCATGCAAATATTCAATCTCTCATAGTAAACATAGGGGTAAAGGATATTCATGCTTGATGTTCCTATACACAGAATCTATATCCTGTTTCAGTCCCAAAAAATCTATTTCTGTGAGGAAGTAAAGCATGTCCTCAAAATATCCCGGATATAGACATGAAAGTATGATACTTGAAGTGAAATGAAAAAAAAAATTTTGAAATGATGCAAACTATATTTAGTTTTTAGTATTGGCAGACATTGACGGTAAAACTAAAATGAATTATAATTTTTTTTCTTGTAAAATCGATCGATTGTTTATTCAATAGTTTATAATTTACATATATTAATAAATATTTGTTACAATTATATATGTGTAGATAGAGTTAGGAAATTTTGAGTACGGATTTCTAATTGCAAATTTTCTTTTAGTTATACTGTAATATGTATAACACATGATTAAAAAAAACTATTTTTTAATAATTCAAAGGAAGCTTTAAATAGTTCCTATTGCTTTCACCCTTTTGGACGATACAACAGTCTCCAATGATTCAGAAAAAAATACAAAAAATGTACATCAGCGTGTCAAATGAGGTACATTTAAACTGGGTTTTTCTAGCCTTAGTAACAAAGTGTACGGTTGAATCAGTTGAAGCCTGATTTACGTTTTTGAAGTATGTTCATTTGTATCGGAATACGGGAAAACAGAGTAGAATGCTTTTAAGAAAATGTGGCTATATAGAGGTGATAAAATATGGAAATTTTGGCAAAATCAGTCCTTATCGAAAGGTTTTTTTCTTTGCTTATCCAACTATACAAATTTTTTTCCTGGCGTGTATCATCCATAATGGTTGGCATAGTTTTCACAAAAACCTCCTTTCTGACATGCGCCTTGTACATATGTGGTATAACAATGCATTTCTTAAAGTTTAATTGATTTAATATGTATCACTTGATGTACATAAATTCTGTAGAATATAAACAGGGCTGCACAAAAATATTGAATACATCTCTACTTATAAAGAGAAATTAATGATGGGGAATGTGCTATACGTTTTCTAAGTCAGCATACTATGTGGTACATAAATTCTGTGAAGTATATACAAAGTGCACAAAAATATTGAGTACATGTCTGTTTGTTAACGAAAATTGATGATGGGGAATGTCATCTGTGCTATACGTTTTATAAGTTAGCATACTATGTATTATATACGCAAATATGTTGATCATATGATAAACAGGTCATCATATGCATAATATTGAACCTTAGAAAGACCCCCACGGAGGGCACTCCCCCCGGTCCTATATCCCATTAGCGTAGATAATCGGACGACAAAAATCAACCAACCAACCAACCATAATATTGAACATAGACGAATCTATTCATTACATAAAATAATTCAAAGATTTTTCAGAATATTAATGGTAATTGTTGAAATGGTGTTTTTAAACATGGTATGCTTGTTCAAAATACTTGCGTATAGATCGTCTTATTAAATCTTTATTAACACTTTGCGGCGCAGAGCATTTCTATTGCGAAAATACCGAAACGAATGAATGACACCGGAATTTCAAAACAAAACTATTTATATAAATGAAAAAAACTATATTTCACACAATCAATAAACTGAAAAATATTTACCAAAATTCCCGTATCAATGCGGCCTTTGGTAATTAAAATTAAGTGGTTGTATAGGCATACCGCCACCCCTCAAGGGGTTAATTGTGAAAGTTTGTAACCGATGGAATATGTTGGAAAATGTTGCAAGAACTATGCTTCATGCATAGTTTTATGTTGTTGTTTAATGTTATCTTTAACGTCAATTCAAATATTCATGACTGAATATATTTTATATACTTCTTATTTATTTATTTATTTATTTCAATTTTGAATCTTGTCTCGTACATTCATGTCGAATGCGGAATCTTTTTTTTTTCAGTGCAGCGTTTCACTTCCTCGCCGAAATATATCCTTAGAAATTGCGATAGGATTTAACTTCCGTGTACCAGGGATCAGGTTATGAATCCCTGTCTTTTTCATATATTTACTACGGGAGGATGAATAGTCCTACATCTTTCCATTCTGTATATATGTATTTTTAAAAACAAAATCGAAAAATCCGTTCAGGAGCAAGCCATTTCTGCTCCAAAGATATTCAAATATAGTTAATTTAATAATATAATAACAAATTTATTTTAAAATAATCAAAAGTATTTCATTGAGCGTGTTTTATGAGATCGAAATTGCACAAAAAAATTATTGGTGTCATTTGCAAATTTGTGTACTAAAATGAATCGTTTGCGGACTTGCAAACGTCGCCCATGAAAGGGTTGGTTACATTTTGTATTTTTGACAACTACACTTAACTAGTCGTTGAGGGCCACCGTAATACTTACCTATCATCGATATTTATAATATGTATGTATATATATATATATATCTCGACAAATTATATAAACTACTCAAGTGTTACCGAACTTTTAAAAGAAACATCCTTATAACTACAAAAATAATAATCATACTAGGAGCGATTAAATGAAAAGGTACGAAACGCCCTAACTACCAAACCGGTTGAAATTTGAATATGCCGTTTTGGAATAAAGTAGTGAGACATCGAGAGATGCGATTGGAGTATCCAGCGTAGTTGTGAACATGCGTAGGCGCTTGTGTATGAAGAGGGAGAGAAGCAGCCCGCAAGTCAGTTCCATCCAATTGACGCGGCAGTGCTTGTGAGGCCATCATGGCTTTCCCATTGCAAAATCCGGCATTATCTAAATTACTGGAAATAAAATGAATCAGATTATTAAGTCAATTAAATAACCAGAAAAATTTGCAAATTATTTTAATATTTTGTTATATTTTTATATATTATATTTTTATATATTATATTACTGTTATATTTCATAAATGTCATGAGAAAAAAGTTCACTAAATAATTATAATTTGTTAGAAATAATCTCTGTTAATTACAGCCATACTTAAATTTTTTTAGAGGATATTTCACATACAAGCATCCTAAAATTAATTAAATAAATTACCAATTCTTAATTTGAACATAAGTAATGTTTCTCAATCGAGTATTTAAAAGATAACATCTAAAATATTTCTCAACAAAATACCTTATTAGTAATTTATAGCACGAACAGTATACAGTATTTCGGATTCAGTATAATAGCCGAAATCTTTTGTGTATCCCTGTAAATGCCATCTGATTTCTATTATACAGGAAGTAATTTGTTTTAAACCTCAGTAAGGTATATCAATTTCATAAAATGTTAAATTACTTAATACAAATAAAATGCGCCCCATGGAATGTTCTCCCTATTCCAGTATGTAATAAAATACTTTTGTGTACCCTGTAATTGAACAAAAAATATTCTTTGCACCACAGTTTGTACAGAATAGATATAATAGCATATGCTTCATAGATGCATATCAATTTTATCATGTTCGAAAGAGTGTAACACGATCCAAATACCCTTGAAACCTTTTTCGACATTGACCGTAATCAGGGCTCCCAAATGGTCCGCGAACTGAACACCAATATTTTTTAACAGAAAATTCCATAGTAGGTTTCTACAGCATTTGTGCTAAAACTAACCTCCGAAGGCGGTTTCTGTGCAATTTTCAAGAAAAATATAAAACGAAAACCTTTCTATGAAAATATCGATGTTCAGTTGGCGGATTATTTGGGAGCCCTGCCGTAATGTAACGGAATACTTTTAATTGTCCCTGTAATTGACTTATACATCCTATTTTCATAAAATTTGAATTCACTCGAGAAAATTATGTAATAATTATATATTTTAATTTTCAAAAGATTCGGTTGGATAGTTTTTGTATTATATGCAGACGGGCTGATTAAACAAGAACTATAGGCACTTCGTATTTATATAATTACAAACACACCTAAAACTGAGCATACTTTAAAAATCGAACCTGTCCTTCCTTTTATTCTACAAATATGTTAAGTTTTAATAGAACATAATATCACTTTCTCAACAATTTTACAACTTAAACAAACGCTTCAAGCCGTTTGCATTTTCAACATTTCCCTGTCGTTGACAGCCCATTCAATATTCCGATTTTGATAGAGTTTAAATTATCTCTTAACATTCTGTTTGGTTCCAATGGTGTTTGCTTTGTGTATTTTCTTAACTGCATGTTTATATCACTTGAAAGTTTGCTTTCCTTTCATTTCCTCCTTAAATTATTGTTCCTTTTCTTTACATTGCTTTTTAAAGAAATGTTGTATTTGTTGATTTTACAGTTGGAAATTTTTCGTGCGAGTTATGGATGAATAAAAAAAATAAGTATTAAAAACTCATATGCAACTTTCCTACACTTAACTGATCAATATTTTTGAACAACTTTCCTACACTTAACTGATCAATATTTTTGAAACAATCTTTGAAATAATGTCTATTTTTTCATGTTTGTTACTCAATTTTACATTTTTTGTCACCTGGTCTTCAAAATCAATGTTTTTAGGTGCGTTCGTAATTATGTAAATACGTAGCATCTATAGTTGTCCGTCTGTATGTCCGTCTGTCTGTCCGCATATAACAACGGAAAAACTACCCAACCGAATCTTTTGAAATTTAAAATACATAATTATTACATAATTTTGTCGAGCCATTTCAAATTTTATGAGAATCGGATGGATAGATCAATTACAGGGACGATCAAAAGTATTCCGTTACATTACGGTCAAGGGGGAAAAAAAGTTTCAAATGCATTTTAATCGTTTGAAATTTTAAATACATAATTATTACATAATTTTGTCGAGTTATTTCAAATTTTATGAAAATCGGATGCATAGTTCAACTACAGGAACAATCAAAAGTGTTCCGTTACATTACGGTTTATGGGGGGAAATGTTTCAAATGCATTTTAATGGTGTTACACTCATTCGAACGTAATAAAATTGATATGCATCTATAAAGTACATATTATAATATACATTATGCATATCTGTGGTGCAAAGAATATTTGTTATTGATTTGCAAAGCCACACAAAAGTATTCATTGCATAATGGTATAGGGAGAACATTGTTTGGTGCGCATTTTAATTGTAATTATATACAATTTTATGAGATTGATATATGAGAGTGACATTTTTAAAACTTGTTATCGTTCGAACGCACCTCATTTGCTACGCTTTACGTGCAATTTCCAACTTGTTTTAATTGAATCAGACAAAAGCTCGGATCAAGTAATACGAAATTTACAGTAATTTTTTCCTGGTGAGAACAACAAATTATGATTGTAGTATGGATGCCCGTATGTGGTACGGGCAAAACGTTGTTGGCAAAAACACTTTGTAAGTACGGCGTACGGGCAAAACAGGTTGGTAGTTAAATATCCTATAAAGATACTTTTTGAATTATAAATATATATTCCCCATGATCCCATTTCTTAAATGAATATGGATTTTAACTTACAATTCATTTGTATTTAATTTCTTCCTCAAGGAAATAGGTCCATTGTAAACCGGAAATAAGTTTCTCCACTGTGTTAAAACTTATAATAAATTTTGCATATAGTTTCAGACAATGAACATATTTTTTGACCGGATGTTGATTCGGTTTGAATTTTGAAGCTATAAACATGTTATGTATTATTAAGACATAAAATCTAATTCTGAATCCAAATTAATAAAATTTGGTGTTTAATAATTTCCTGTCTCTATAATATTCCTGTATGCGAAAGGTTTAAATTATCTCATAATATCTACAATTCATTATGTCTAAAACTATTCTTTTTTCAAGGTGGTATAAGCATGTATCATTCCGAAATTTTTGCTTCAATTATTTCATTACGAAATGAAACTTTCGCTAAGATATTTAACCTCTTCAGACGAGGTACACAAATGTGTACCTCCATTCTTTTTCTCATAAAAACTAAACTGCTCGAATTGTTTTTGCATTTTTACTTTACTTTTATGCAGCTGAATGTTTTTTGCTTCAAAACAAAATCAATAACTGCTACAATTGATGAATATTACCTCATAAAATAAATATTATTTTCATCGGAGTTTCGAAAATACCTTCAAGACATTGTGGCCAAGAAAGTAAGAAATATACCTGATTATTTAATTTAAATGTTTTATCGTAAAAAATTTTGAGGATTTGCTGATTATTTACTTGTTTAAAGACCTTAATTTTTTATTTCGTAAATAAATATTATTGATACTTAAACTGATGTTTTAAGGGGATTAGTACTTTTATATCCATATTTGTAAACCTAAATGACCAGTCCCCTAAAGTGTTGATTTCATAAAAATGACTCTGTCATCTATTGGGTCATTTCGATTATGAGCAATAAATACATATTTGTAGAGTTATTGTATGCTTTAAAATTTCATAAAAACTTAAACTAGTTTTTGTAATTCCTCGTTATTTTTGTCTCAGTACTGAGGAGGGTCAGCAAAATCTTTTGACCCTCTGCACTCGAGAAGCGACTCTCACTAGTGCTGTCAGGTGTCCCTCGTAAATCGGGACGCCGAATGCTTTGGACACCACTAACATGTTACAGTTAATTTTGCAAGCTTTTAGAACAGATCATTTCGGCCATTCCATAAAACAAAGAAAATTAGTTTAAAATGCAGAGCATTTGGAGTACCCATATACGCCGGAAACTAGTGGTTGCTCAGAATCACCTCTCGAGTGCAAAGCGTTAAAACAAAATATGTTCAATGCATTTCATTTTTTTCCTCCAACAATATATTAAGAGCACACACTAGTCACGCGGTAAAAGCCGAACGCTAATGATAAGTCTATGGGAGCGTTCTTTTCAAATATCTCGCTAAAATTTGAATATTTTTACAGGATTTTTTTGCATAGGATAGCTAAGGACGATCCACAACCGGCCTAGTTTTTACTTTTTCAACTTTAGTTTCAGATTTTTTTTTTAAATACTTTAACTTTCAAAACCGGTTTAAACCGGTTCTGAAATTGAAACTATCATAATATAAAAAATAAATAAGCAAAATCGAAAAAGTAAAAACTAGGCCGGTTGTGGATCGTCCTTAGCTATCCTATGCAAAAAAATCCTGTAAAAATATTCAAATTTGAGCGAGATATTTGAAAAGAACGCTCCCATAGACTTATCATTAGCGCTCGGCTTTTACCGCGTGACTAGTGTGCGCTCTTAACAAACTATTTACCTCTGTTATGACACAAAAGATTTGCAATACCTCGTAAATTTCCTAACATATACCAAATTTTGTTTAAAAAACAAGTTTAAAAAAAATGTGCATTTTTGAATAAAAACAGCTCTTAATATAATTTATACAAACTCAGGGTTCAAAGATGATTTACCAGAATGTTTGTAAAGTAATATTTGCCTTATTTAATGGAAAACATTCTAGTTTTACATATAGCAATCAGTACATTACGAATTTTCTGGTGCAAAAGGAATCCCCTGGAATCCCCTGATGCGTACAAACCCTGAAACTTTCAAAATATATTTTGCTTCATGATATACCTACTGATGAGCAAAACTTTGTTAAAAATTTTATTTCAATGTATTAAAATGTTTTTAGGAATGTTTCTTGTAATCCTACACAATGAAGCACGTAGCTTTCCAAAAAAGATTTTGATAATAAAAATATTTATTAAGTTTACAACTCTAAAATCCATAATATTTTTAGGTATTTATATATTTGTACACATATTATGTATTTTTCTATTAAAATATATTGTTTGCCTTTCTGTGGCACAATTTAAATGTTATTTCCGGATTCAGGAAGTTCATTTTTTTTGTTTATATTTTGGGCAATAACTTTGCTTCTAGTGAAAAAACACCGAAAACACTAGCGATTTTTAATAATTAAAAGAATACACTTTGTAAAAATCACAATAAAATGAAAAACAAAGCAGGACGCGTTAAGAGCTAAAACAATAACAACTTGTCATCAGCTGAAGCACGTGTCTGTAAGGGGACAATCTCAGAGATAAACTGTGTTTATTTATGACACTGTGCCTTTGCGCTGATGAAGAGCTGTTAATGTTTTAGCTCGAAACGCGTCCTGCTTTGTTTTCATTTTATGGTAATTTTTTGAAAGTGTATTATTTTAATTATTAACTTTGCTTCTAATTATCGTTGAACTAAAAGTAAGGCATTATTTAAGTGTTTAAACTTTAATATAGAATAATAAAAGAAAACTCAAAATTTTTTGCAAAAACAGAGATTTGTGGGTTGGTTTATATTACACTACTATTACTATTTTATTACTACAACATTTACTATTTTATACTTTAAGGTCAATTTGTTTAAAATAAAAATTTGACACTAACAACATTCCTGGCGGGGGGGGGGGGGGCGAAGATTTCTCATTATGAAAATGTTTCTTTGTAAACGGAAAGGAGACATACTAATAACTTTTGTATGTAATTTTTTAATTTAAACATAGTTTCAAGACTGACTCTAACCTTATTTGAAGTAATAAATATGCAAATTTTTAATAGAACTTATTATCCATTTCTTAGCATGTCTACTACTTAAACGCTTTGGGATGTGTGCATTTTCAACAATTTCCTGTCTTTGACAGTTGCACAATGCTCCAATTATGGAACTGTTTAAATTATCTCCTAACCGCGTCCGCACTCCATTACGTATAATGCTCTTTGTTTTGTTAAGCTAAGACAAGCACCTCTGTATCGAAATTTCTTGAGAATCTTGGGGAAATTTTACCGCATTTCATTGTAAAATAAACTTTCATTTAAGATGTTTAATGTTTCAACTCGACGTGTTGTTTGAATACATAGTTGTGGTATAATTTAGGAAAACACTGGAAAATTAAAATATATTAAATATAAATTGTAATTTAAGTATAAAGGGCATAAAACAAAGTTGGAAATATAGATAAGATATGTATTTTATGATATATATTTATAAATATTAAATGAAAATATTAGAATTTTGATGTGGTGTGTGTTTTATTAGATATATTTAATGCAATTTAAATGTTTGGCTTTAAAAAGAAAAACTTTAAGTGAAAAAATATCACAGTTTAGAAAATATCTATAACATAATGAAACCAGTAACATTGTAAGATTTATAGTGTTTGTTAAAATTATTGTCACTGTTTTGAAAATACTTTTTGTTTATTTCGAATTTTCTATTATATTAAGTTTTTATTCGTTATTTTTTTAAAGAGAAATGCAATATGAATATTTAGCACATCAAGCAAATACATTTGATAATATTATCTATATGATTCTAAAATGAAAACAAGCATTAACCATTATAGTTGAAATCTGCAATATTTATCCAGCAAGTTACCGAGATTAAGCCAGTATCATTCCAACACTGCTTTAGTATATGAAGGATATTACTATTGACCAGTATTGCCAAAACTTACATTTTTAAAATTAATATTTGAAAATTCTAACAAGAAAATTTAAATTGTTATTTTTATTTTATATAAAGATAAATAATGTGTGTGTGCGTGTATGTGTATCAGTATACCGGGTAACATGTAAAATAAAGTAAAAAAAAAGTAAAATTTTAATTGCAAATGTTGAAACATATTCTTTTAGTTACACATCGTTAACACATCAATATCGAAATTAATAAAATACTTTTCGATCTTATAAAATCTTTTCTGAGAAAATTTTAAAAAATGTAAATTTAATATAACTACAAAATAAAAATTACAATAAATTCATTTATAAATTACATCAAAGTGCCAGAATAAAACAAAATAATAATAATAATAAAGAAACCTATAAAAACATGCTATTTCAAATATACTTTAATAATGTCTCTCCTCCACGTCCTGTTTAACAGCTTAAACAAAGCCCATTTTCCCAAATACACTTAATTCTACTTTTTAGAAGCAGGCAATTTCCTTACTTTAATTAAATATTAACGGATCACGAAAGTAATTTAAAATTTGCAAGAAGCAAATTACGCGTTTTTTCATTCAATCTGAGACCTTAACTATTCATCCTAGCTCTTTATCGCAATTCGAAAAATTTCTCCCCAGAGAAAATTAACCAGCCAAACTTTTGACAGCTTAATACTGAGTGGCAATAAATATCTCCAGCACGTTTGGACGGATGATTAACTCCTTTAAGTCCCCCGGTTTTTTCCATGAAAAAGTTAACATAGAGGGCATTTTATTATTTCTCGACGTTTTTGATAGAGGTTAGCTCACCAGAAGTAGTTGAGAGCAACAAGTTCTGGCAGCGTCTTAAGGAGTTTAAAGAACCAGGCGTCGCGTCGCTGGGTATGAATAACAGCATAAACGGTGTTAACTTAAAACACTTTTATGAACATAATTGAGAGTGAGTGCTTGGAAATATTTTATGCGTCAGCGGACTAAAAGCGAAATCTGATCGGCTGTGATTTTGACTCAAGTATTTTTCGAACTTTTTTCTAAACATATTGAAAGTTTTCACTCTATTGATCATTTTTTGAATAAAGATAAATAATTAACGTTATATTTATTTTTAAAGTGCATACATCTATAATATATATCTTTGAAATGTAATTTTTCAAATTTTCTTTTATTTTTACATCGGTCAAAGATCTTCCATGTTTTTGTAGCATTACATTCTTTATAGGAAGAGATGAAGTTATGTAAAACAGACTTCCTTTTTCTAATATAAAATTTTAGAATAATATAAATAATATTGATTAAATAAGTTTTGATGAAAATAATATCAAAGGAATTATTAATTTCAAAGAATTTTTTAATAAACGTTTCTAAAAAAGGAATTGATTTTACATAAAACGAAAAAAGAAAACATAATTGTAATAACAAAAAATAAGTGATTTTTTTTAGTAGTTTTCGAGAATAAATTACATTGTAAAAATTATTTTGCATAGGATATCGTAAATATTTTTGCATTAAAGTGGTGATGCTGTATTATTGCACATAATCTGTAGGATTTTTTCTATAAGGAAGCAGATAATATTGCGTGTATAAAATATTTTTCTGGCAAAAAATTGTCGCTTCCTAGACGACAACTTTATTCTCAGAAGCTTACACGAATGGTTAGATGTGAAAATTTCTTACCCCCCCCCCCCCTTCTCCAAGTTGATTTCATTCCGAGGAGTTATATTCTTTGGGGGAACTTTTGTAATTGCCAGTGGCAGATATCAAATGTTGTTGGAAACAAGTTAGGACAACTATCTCTACTTCTCATAAGAGCAAACCATAAAATAATAAAAAAACAAGGACATAAAGAACAAATAAATAAAAACGTGTCAATATTAACAAATGTTATTCCTAAATCAAGATAAAAAGTAAAGGGATTTTTTTTTAAGTTTTCAAGATTTTTTTTTTTTTTTTTTTTTTTTAAGATACATAAATTGCAAAACACGTACACACGTATGCTTAAACATAACTGCAGTGTTAAAGCGTATAAATCAAATATTTGGTAATAAAATATATACATTCACCCTCTATTCCTCCATTTTTTAATTTTATCATTAAGTATTTTTATATCAAATTCACTATCTTATGATATCATATCACACAATGAAAATTTTATGAGTAGTTACAGAAATAACTATATAATTTTATTTGTATTATTATTTTAGGAATAAAATGAGCAATACTTTGAATTTATTGTTAAGGGGGTACTACTCTGTTATCCCGTCGACCAATTTCGCCAAATTATACAAGTCGCTAAACTAAAAGCCAAATTATACATATTGACATAATTTTTATTTTAAATAACGAAAAAACAAATAATTAATAGAATATTAATAAAAATACAAATAAAAAGTCGAAATAAAAATCACTTAATGACATTTTAAACACGTGAATCGTATTTAATGTCATTGAATGTGACATTCACGATCATCCATTATTAGCATTTAATCTTAAGATTTAGCGATAATTTTTTGGTCGACATGATAACCTCGTAGTACCGAAAAAGGAAATGCAAAACCAATTTTAGAAGATTTGTCAATAGATGGCACCTGTTTGTAGAATGGAAGGAGCTTTCAGTTATTATATTCCGGAGCGTTGAACGATTTAGTGCGGACCGATGTACTTAAAATGTTTATTAAGGAAAACGAAACAGAAATGAGATGTTTGTATATTAGATATCGAAATATGAATTAAAAAATATTAAGCAATTTCCAAGAAGGTTACAGAAAAGCCATAGCACTTATCTAAAATAATTTTTAAGCGTAATAAAAATGCTAATATCACCATCGTTATGAAATATATGTTAACGCTGTAAAATAAATATTTTATGAAAAGAAAATTGTATATAATTATTAATTATAAATTGGACAAATTGCATCATAAATCATACTAAAAGTACTGTATAAATCTATACACATTTTAGTACACATTTTTTGAACAATCTCTATTGGAATCCACGGGGTCCAATCCACTTCCAATGGGAAAGATTAACACCAGTCGGTTCCTGTCTCTCGTACTGTTACAAAAACTCCATGAAGTGCATCCACCATTCGGGCCTATAACCCTTGTGCAGATAATCAGCAATCATAATCAACACCAACACCATCATTATTTCTTTTTTCCTTGATATACATCTGGGATCAGTCTATCGTCTTCTTTCCAGGATAAAGTGAAAGAATTGATAAACGAGACACAGGTCATGTCCGATGAATACCATTATTTTCAATTACTAACCATCGCCCTGTTTGAGCGCTGAATTTTTGATATAAATAAAACGAAAATTTAAATTCGAAAACAGTAGTCGATGTAGTCCTTAATCCATAAATTAGTTATTTGATCCCTTATTGTTCTTTGTGTGTCTACAATTACAAAAAAAAGCTCTAATGAGTAATGTACAATGAAACAATTATGAATTCTGTCTATTTTAATGATTAATTTTTAATTACAGCCTGATGAAAAATGATGACATTTTCCACCCTTTCGTTTAATATGTGCCAGTCGTGATTCTAACTGTTTTAGCTGAATTAAAAAGACAACAGAATAATTATTTTAAGGGAATTCAACAAAAAATGTTTTTATGCCCGAGACTGTGTCAGAGCCATTTTGCACTTATAGGAGAATAAGCAAAGATTCTTCAAAAAATATTCCTTCTTCATGTGCATGAGGAAGCAGAAAATTCATAATATTCTCGTTTCGGTTCGATAAGCGACTCGTCATTCTTTTTCTTTAATTTTAATAAACAATATGTATATACTTTTTAAAATGGTAAAAGATGTGTTTTTTTTTTTTTTGACCACCTGTATAAAAAATACCGAAAAATCAAGCTTTCACACCAGAAATGATTAAATATAAAAATTAAAAGTAATAATATCCATTATTGAATATATATGTATGTGATGTCGTAAAAAAAATTTAGCTCCAGCAAAGTCCTTTCTTAATGAGGCGACTGTTATTTTATAAATTTAAGACATGCAGCAACGAAGTTTTGCTGTTATTTTCAGTTTCAGCGCCAATAATGACCTAGGCTATGATGTGCAGGGAAGATTTCTACTACAGCAAGTCTTCGTTATATAGGCTCTTTATTTTGCTTGTTTTTAGCTGACCCCCGGTACAAAAATGTCCCGATTTGCTGATAAAAGTATATACGGATCAGTCAGCAGCGTTTCTTTACATGCATTTTAATGACAATAAATCTATATTTCAAAATTTAACTGGCTCAGTTTTGGTGTTAATGGTTGTATTGATGGAAAAGAAAAAGACGAATAGGAAGTATCCAACGAAGATTCAGTATATCTAATGCTCGATACGGTTTCTCATATAAAAGTTTGAAATGTCAAAATCTAAGCATATAAGTGAATTACAATTAGTTCATTATCTTTTT
Source organism: Maratus speculifer (assembly GCA_964019185.1). Taxonomy (NCBI): domain Eukaryota; kingdom Metazoa; phylum Arthropoda; class Arachnida; order Araneae; family Salticidae; genus Maratus; species Maratus speculifer. The sequence continues at coordinate 1,137,264 of CAXHSM010000002.1, forward strand.
ATTTATTTATTTATTTATTTATTTATTTATTTATTTATTTTTTATTTATTTATTTTTTCCAGTGGCAAGCAGATTATCAAAGAAATTTTAAAACAATACTGGGTTCTTATATTCCGAAAATGTCAAATAAAAGTCAAACTTTATCTGTATACATGGTTTTGCATTTTTTAATAGTATACTATCTTATTTGTATTGAACTTGTTGACGTTAGACGTTCTCGCACTCCTGTTTATATCAATACACTCGGTCAAGGCTTCATTAGATTTATCGAAGCGCATGACGAAATATCGAGTTACCGAAATACCGAGAATATAATACCTTTTATTCTTGGTATATTGCCCTTTTTTTTATCTCCCAAGTATCACGGCATATAAAGACGTTACTAAATTTCTTGAATTCACGCGATTCTTACAATTTTATTTCATAATTTCTTACAATAACATTTATTTTCTAATTTTTCATTTACAATTCCACTTCATTCCAGAAATTTAGCTATAATCTATAGGGTAAAAGGTGACGAATATTTTAAATGAAAGGGGCGGGGCTTCTCAGCAATATTGGTAACAGACGTTTTGACAGTCGCCCGAGAAATGGAGCCTCTTCGTTTTCTCTATTTTCTTGGGAGGCGGTGCTAAATCTCACAGTGTCTCCGAGATAAACAAACTAAAGGCTCCCCCCACACTAGAAATTAATACCATCTACTTATGAATCTTCTAAAAATAAATTCCCGCAGTGTTTTGGAAATTAATTTTGTAATTAATTTTTCTTCTTAACAATAAATTCAAAACATTCTTCATTGTATTTTTTGAAATAATATTAAAAATAAAATTATAACTAAACCATATAAATAGAAATAACATCCTGAAGGGTTTTCTTATATTTAATTTTCTTTCTTAATAAGAATTAAATAAATTCTTCATTATAATGTTTAAAATATTAATAATGACAATAATAACAATGTTCTTTTTGTTACTGCCTATAAAATTTCTATTTTATGATATGACGTCATAAAAATGTATATATAAAACAAAATTCTTTTTTAAAAAAAAGGTCAGATAGGGGAGGGGTTGCCCGCGTGTGTGTAAATTGGGGGCAGCGTTATCCTTTAATACCACATATTTAATTTACATTCCTCAAATTTGAAGTTATTGGGATGAGCGAAGTGAATCCTCGGCTGGACAACACAAATTACATTTTGTCGTTCACTTTACAAAGAAACTATATAATATTTTGTCTTGAAATTAAGCATAAAAATAAATTACAGTTTGAATATTTGCACATTATTATTATTATTATTATTATTATTATTATTACAAAATAACCTTAAAAATTAATATTTTAATTTATTTATTTTACATGTTTTTTCATTACTTGCGCATTTTGCAAAAAATAAATAAATAAATAAAGAAATTAAAGAAATAAAGAAACACGTATATTTTCAGAAAAAACATTATCATGGAGTTCGTACTTATAAATAGAATCATGATTAATCAAATAAATAAAACATATTTTAATTATTTCTCCAAAATGTCTAAAAAACTTTTTTTGTTAAGTGGCAAGGAAAGAATTGTATATAAATAGAATTAATTGTTGAATTCGTTATATAAAGTGCTGTTCTATTTAAAAAACATCTTTAAAAGAGCTTTTAGTTGAAAATTTAAAATTATTTTGCAAAATTTTGTTACAAAAATATTTTTATTTATGCAAGTCTTATATCATGAATAAAAAATTCCGAGGAAAATCTTTGTTATTTGGCTGAATTTACCTTTCTAAAATGAAAATGCCCAAAAACATAAAACGACGTTTTCTCTTAATAAAAATGATGTAAAAAATTGGCACAGATGCCATATACGGACAACATTTGCGCGACTGTAACAAAATGGCGATTTTATGCCTCATATTGTAAACTGGTGTTGCCATACATTTATTAATAAACTGTTTACTTTCTTTTTTAAAAAGATTTAAATAGTTTTTCTATAATTATCAACTAAGCATTTTTATTTCCTTTTTAAAATAATGGAAAATAATTAAAAAATATACATGTAACTGCTATTTGAAAAAGAAGTTTTCGCCGAATAGGCGTCAGAAAAAAAAAAAAAAAATTGCCCCAGGTGTGGTGCGTATATGACATCTGAGCCAAAAAATATTGTTATTTTCAAATATTTATCTCAATAAAATAATAAAATATTTATCTCATTTAATATGAAATAATGCATCGAGAATCCAAACAAAGCATGGCTTTTGCTTGTGTATCTCATAATTTCTTGCAGTAAAATTGCATTTCTAATTTTTCTTTTAAAAATTCACCCTATCAAAGAAATTTCGCTGGGAAGAATAGGGAAAAGGTAACAAATATTTTAACCCCTTAACTGCTGACGAAATCTGATGCGATCTACAGTGCCTTATTTAATAACTTAATTCTACAATTAAATAAGGTGGCGATTAATTTTTTGAAATAACATCAAGAAAACGCACACGTTATACGTATGCAAAACAACACAGCTCTGTTGCTGAAAATTGTCCTGCTGTATGAAAATTTTCTTTTTTTGTAATATGTGCAGGCATTCTCTAGAGACGTATATATACGCCCGGGGCAGTTAAGGGGTTAAATGAAAGGGGCGGGGCTTGTGTGCAATATTGGAAATGGTCGCTTTAGCTGTACCCTGAGAAATGGCTCCACCTCGTTTCCTCAAAATGTTTTTGGCCGGCGCCTAATCATAACGCTTCGGAAAAAACAAACTAGAACTCCTCCCACACTAGAAATGAGATAGATTACTAATCTTCTAAAAATAAATTTAATTTAAAAATTTTAATTTATAATAATTAGGATGAGCGAAGCGAATCCTCTACTAGGCCACTCAAGTTACATTTTGTCGCACACTTTATAAAAAATCTATTCAGTTTTTTGACTTGAAATTAAACATAAGAATAAATTATGATTTGTAGATTTGCACAATGTTATTTTTTTTTTTACAGAAAAACTTTTAAAAAATATTATTTTAATAATTAATTTGTTCTACATGTTTTTCTATTATGGACGCATTTTTGCAAATAAAAAATTGAACGCGTACCTTTTTATTTTCAGGAGGAAAATTAACCATTGGGTTAGTAATTATAGATAGAATCATGATTTATTAATTAAATAAAATCTATTTTCATTATTCCACCAAAATCGTTTGCAAATAAAAATTTTAACCGGTATCTTTTTATTTTAAGAAGGAAAATAAACCATGGGGTTAGTAATTATAGATAAAATCATGATTAATATATTAAATAAAATATATATTCAGTATTCTGCCAAAATTATTTACGCAGTTTATACTTACGGATTTTAAAAGAATTATATTATGATTTATTTATTTAGGTATTTACTTTGGTAAAGTGGCAACAAAAGAATCGTAAACAAGTAAAATTAATTCTTATATTTGGTATTTAAAGTGAATATTTTGTTAAGTATGGTAAGTTTCTTAAGTTTGGTATTCGAAATGAAAGATTGAAGAATAATTTAAGAATATTTTAATTTATCGAAGAATAATTTAATTGAACCATATTAATTATGTTAACTACATTTATAAATAATTTCTAGAATGTATTACTAATTTAAAAATGCCGAGAAAAAGAACACTTACTGGCCGGAATGAACGCGAACATGATTTATCTTCAAAGAAAGAGGCTAGACATCAGCATAAAAAAACGATAATGACCTCTTCTGACAGATGATACATATGTTAGGAAATATGCTTTAAATTTCAAAGCTGCCCAAAAAAAATTTAAATTATATTTTTGTAAAATTTGCCATCGTAAATTTTTGTAAAATCTGCTTCGAAAATACTTTTATTTATACCAGCCTTATATCATAAATAAAAAATTCCGAGGAAATTCTTAATTATTTGGCTGAATTTACATATCTAAAATTTAAATGCGCCAAAACAGGAGATAAGGTTTTTGCTTAATAAAGATGCGAAAATAATATAAAAAAAAATCACGTTACTTTCAAATATTTATCTTATGAAATAATGCTTCGCGAATCCAAACAAAGCACGGCTTTTGCTAGTAATAGTTAAATTTAATAAATTAAAAACTCCATCGTCATAAAATATCTATCAAGACTGTAAAATAGGCATTTTAAGAAAAGAATCGTGTCTATTGGAACCCACGCGTTCAATAGGAATGAAAAACACCAGTCCGTTCCGGTTCATCCTTGTGTTGGAAAGTCTCCGTAAAGGACAATCCCCTTGGGCCCACATCCCTTGTATTGTACAGATACGCGACTGACATGCCCTTAAAAGGAAGCCCTTAAAACATTTTTTCAAACAACAGCGACACCATAATTATTTCGTTTAGTCTTGATATACATCGTGGATCAGACATCTTCTTTCCAGGATAAAGTGAAAGAATGGATAAAGGAGACGCAGGTTACGTCCGATGAATATCATTATTTTCAGTTATTAATCGTCTCCCTATCACCCTATTAGAACGCTGAATTTTTGATATAAATAAAACGAAAATTTCTATTCGAAAACAGTAGTGGATGTAGTCCTTGTTCTCTAAAGTAGTTATTTCCCTTTTATTCTTTGCGCCCTTTTATTCTTTTCGTGTGTGTGTGTGTGTATTCATATAAAACTCGACTGAGTAATGCAATGTGAAAACAAACATACATGCTGCCTGTCTGTCATTTTTGCAATTCAACTTAAATCACAACTTAAAACAGCCTGATAAAAAATGTATTTACGTTTTAACCTATTTCGTTTAATATGCTTAAGCTGTGACTCTAATTATTTCAGCTGAATTAAAAAGACAACAGAATTAATAATTCAAGAGAATTCGTCAAGAAACTATTTTAGGCGCTTCCCCGGGTCAGAGATCATTTTGCCCTGTAAGAAGAAGCAAAGGTAAAAGCAAAGGTAAGGTAAAAGTAAAGGTAAACAAAGGTAAAAACCTTTACTTATTAAATTAGTTACTCGAAAAACATTTGTTCTTTATGTGCGGGAGAAAGCAGAAAAATTCATAACTTTTTCGTTTCGATCACCCACTCTTTATTGTTTTTTTTTTTTTTTTTTTTTTTTTATACTTTGATTATTAATGCTAGACATTAGACATGTATAACATTTTAAAAATTAAAAATTGACTAAATTGAAAGGTTAACGACTATGTGCATGTCATTTTGACCGTCTCTATAAAATATTCAGAAAAATCAAACTTTTACACCAGAAAAGATTAAACACAAAAAATAATATATAAACAATCCATTTCTTATTCCTTGATTAAGTAAAGATTGTTGATCCAGCAAAGTTGCTTCCTTCCGAAGCAACTTTTCTCTTTAATAATTTAAGAAATGCCGTGTTAAGGTATTTGTATTATCTGCAGTTCCGGCACTATAAATAACCTATTTTTTATGATGTGCAGGGGAGTTTACTACTAAAGTAACTCTTCGTTGTATAGTGTATTCCGCGATTTTGTTCGGTTTTAGTTGTGCCACGATTTTAAAAGTCCCTTTTGCTGATAAAAGAATACACAGAGTAGTTAGCGTCGTTTCTCTACATACATTTTTAAGACGATAAATATCAATTTCAAAATTTAACTGACGCAGAAATTATTTCTGCTATTCTTGGTGATAATAGTTGTATTGCCCGAAAAGAAAAAAAAAACGACTGGGAAGTATCTAACGAAGTTTTAGTATATCCAATGCTGTTCGGTTTCTTGAAAAATCATATAAAAGCGTTGAAATAACAAAATCTAAGCATATAACTGAATCGCAACTAGTTCATAATCGTTTTTTTTTTTTTTTTTTTTCCCCAGTGGTAAACAAATTATTAAAGTAATTTAAAAAACAAACAAACAATAGTGGAGTTTTTTTCTTCGGAAAATGTCAAATGTAAGAAAAAATGTATCAGTTTATATATAGTTTTACATTTTCGTAATGTTTTACCATCTCATTTGTGTAAAGTGTGTTGACGTTGCACGTTCTCGTGCCCCTGTTTATATCATTCCACTTGACGAAATGTCGAGTTGAGTTGTCTCGGTATATCGAACTTTTTTAAAATATTCGAAGTATCACAGTACAAAGCACTTGTGATGAATTTCGTGAACACACGCTTTTCCTACAATAATTGTATTTCATAATTTCTTGCAATAAAATTTCATTTCTAATTTTTCATTTACAAGTTCACTTGATCCCAGAAATTTCGCTGGGAAAAAAGGGTAAAAAATCGCTGGGAAAGGGTAACAAATATTTTAGATGAAAGGGGCGGGGCTTGTCTGCAATATTGGAAATGGTCGCTTTAGCAGTAGCTTGAGAAATGTGTCCACCTCGTTTTCTCAAGATGCTTATGGTCGGCACTAAATCTCACAACGCTCGGAAAAAATAAACTAGAACACCCCCTCCCCCCCCCCCCGCAATAGAAATGAGCACCATCTACTCACTAATCTTCTAAAAATAAAATTCCAAAATACTCTTGAAATAAGTTTTGCATGTGATTTTTCTTCTTAACAATAAACTCGAAACATGCTTCATTGTATTCTTAAAAAAATAATAAAAATGAAATTATAAATAAATTGCATAAAAAAATAACATCGTGAAGGTTTTTTAAAATTTAATTTTCCTTCTTAACAAGATATAAAACATTCTTCATTGTATTCTTAAAAGAGTAATAATGATAATAACTATAAAATAATCGCTCTGTGACTACCCAAAAATTTTTCCATTTTATGATATGACATCATAAGGTAATATATTTGGAACAAAATTTATTTAAAATAAAAAGAGAGAGACAGATGTCATTTTGGCGCTGATCTCACGCATACAGAAAAAGCAAAATTAGAAGCATTTTTCACTTTATATTAGAATATCGTATGTAGATCTTTTTAAATTAGGATGAGAGAAGCGAATCCTCTACTAGGCCACTCAAGTTACATTTTGTCGTACACTTTATAAAAAAAAATATTCAGTATTTTGACTTGAAATTAAACATAAGAATAAATTATGATTTGTAGATTTGCAGAATGTTATTATTATTTTTTTTCTTTTTTTTTTTACAGAATAACCTTTAAAAAATATTATTTTAATAATTAATTTATTCTACATGTTTTTCTATTATGGTCGCATTTTTGCAAATAAAAAATTGAACGCGTATCTTTTTATTTTCAGAAGGAAAATAAACCATGAGGTTAGTAATTATAGATAGAATCATGATTAAGTAATTAAATAAAATATATTTTCATTATTCCGCCAAAACCGTTTGCAAATAAAAAAAATAAACCCGTATCTTTTTACTTTAAGAAGGAAAATAAACCATGGGGTTAGTAATTATAGATAGAATCATGATTAATATATTAAATAAAATATATTTTCATGATTCTGCCAAAATTATTTACGCAATTTATATTTAAAATAAAAATTACGTCAATATGTATAATTTGGCTATTAGTTTGGCGATTTGTATAATTTGGCAAAATCGATCGACAGAATAGCAGAGTAGTACCTTTTTATTTATACCAGTCTTATATCATAAATAAAAAATTCCGATGAAATTCTTAGTTATTTGGCTGAATTTACATTTCTAAAATTTAAATGCGCTAAACATGACATAACTTTTTGCTTAATAAAGATGCAAAAATAATATAAAAAAAATAATGTTACTTTCAAATATTTATCTTACGAAATAATGCTTCGCGAATCAAAACAAAACACGGCTTTTGCTAGTATACATTTGCAATTAATTTAAATTAGATATTATATTAATGCGATTTGAAATATAACAAAAAAGTGAAAATGAACGGACTTTAGGGATCGTTCCATAGCTTTTACCAATAATTTCAACTTTTCTTGCAAAAATGTACCCGAAGAAAAATCACATTTCTTGCTACTCCATTATGATGTGAAGAAACATTTAAAATCAGGTACATGGCAATTTTCCTTTGTGTCCTCAAAAAGATATTAGGAGAAATTTAATTTATATGGAAGGCAAAAAGACCGAATTACGACTTCTTCCGGGTTTAAAAGACAATGTTTGAGTTGTTTTTTATCTTAAGATGCTTTAATATTTACCAGTTGCTGCCTGTAATGGCCCTAATGGTACGTTAGAAAACGAGTTGAGTTTGATGCGATTACATCGCGAAGTTACAGAAATATATGTAAAACATTTCTCTTAAAAATTTCTGTTATGAATCTAATTAAATAATATATATACATTTATTATTATTTATATATGTCTCACGTAAATAATATTATTTCTGTAAAATATTATATATGGTCCTGAATTTTTCTATGCATCTACATATGTAGTGTACTCTCCTGCTCAAAGTAGCGAGTAAAAAATGAAAAACTATGCATATAATCACATTAAAATAATTCATTAAGTAATGAAGTTAACGTAGTACTTTTGTACTCCTTTCCTCTGGAGAAACTGGACACAGTATCAAGTGTGCATTCTCAGTCAAAGAAAAGTGGAGGATGGAAGAGAAACGCAGGCATTTCCCATACTTGGCGCTTCCATGCCCTTTGGTTAAAAACATAGATATTACAAACATTATTATTTTAATGAGCGTTTATAAGATACGAACGAGGTAAACAAAATAATTTTTCTTCATTTTTGGGACGGTATAAATAGATGATATAAATTAGGACGGTAAATTTTCTTCTTTTAAGTCGATAAATAAAACATTCATTTCTGTTTTTGTCTTTATTATGACAAAAGCTGCACCAAGTGAAAATTCTTTATTCAAACACATTTAATATTTAATTTAAATTGATAGTATAGAATGCAAGAATAAATATTTATTTATGGATTTTTACTATTTGTAAAAATAAGACTGTCAACTCATCGAATTGAATCACTGAAATTATACATTTCAGTATTATGTCACAATACATTTTTAAAGACATAAAAAACTATTCATGCTTTTAAGCAAATTTTTAATAAATAACATTTCTTCGCATGCGAAAGCGACGGTAAAAGGGGAGGGGCAGTAACGGTCTATTGTTGATTTTCTAGACATTTGGAATTCAAAAACCAATTACACGTACACTGTAAAAAAAATTCAGAAAATAACGGAAACCTGTGCTGTACGATATTAACGGAAAGGTTTCTGTTATTGTTCAAGTAATTGTTTCTGAATATATAGGAAACTTTTCTTTACGAATCGAAAAGTTCTCCGATTATACGCGGAACCTTTTTAAAGGCAAGGATTATTTTAAATTTCATATAAAAAAGCCCAAATAACTGTACTAAAATTACTTGCAGGAGCATACATATAGTAAAAAATTATTTAGAATACATTATAAATAGCTTATAAATACATTAAAAACCATTATCTTTTTATGATTTTTAATGAATTTTTAATATATTTCTAACATATTTTAAATAATTTTATATTATGCAAGTAATTTTAGTACAGTTATTTGGGCTTTATTATATGAATTTTAATTATTTACACAAGATGAATTTAGCATTGCTATTTTAACTTTTATTTATTGAAAATTATTTTGTGAAATGACTTATTTTAGTAAAATGGATTTTGTGAAAAAGATATTTTTTATTGAATGAAATTTATAAAGGAAGTTTTAAATAGACGTTGGTTTGTGAGTAATGTTTATGTATATGCTTGATTTTGTTCCTGAATTGAATTGATGTTGAAAATCCATAAATTCTTTCGATTTTTTTTCTTTTTCTTTCTTTTTTTTTTTTGCTAAGCATTATTTTTACTTATTTTTTTAGTTTATTATTAGCGTTTCTTTGTTGCACAGACATTTTAATATATAATATTCCATTATTATTATTATTACTATTATTATTTGAGCATGTAAAAGATATGATTAAAATTTATGTTATGTCATATTATGTTTCTTTTTCACAACATAATCTTAATAAATTAAATAAAAAAAAAGAATACTGCCCAGTTAAACTGATGGCATTGAGCTCACAGGCTACGCATACTAATTGCACATTACAGCCTTATATTTTCAAGGGTTATTTCCAATAGAAAAAAAAACAAAGGAGGGGAAACAGCTTCCTCTTTCACCCTTTTATACTTAATCATTGAACCCCCTAAACTAATCAGGGACATGCTTTATCATATAAAAAATCTATATCCTAAATTCAGAGCAAATAGGAAAATTCTTAATAAAAACTCATTTATATAATTTAAGAAGAGTTATCCCCCCTCTCTGTTATACTTAATCATTAAACTTCCAAAACTATTCAGAGATTTGAAACAAATCTGATTTTTCTGCATCTAAAACCCATTTATATCAATTAAGGGAAGTGGCATTAGAATCCCCGTTCCCCCTGTTTATACTTATACAATGAACACCTAATATTAGTCCCTGAGGCGCCTCATTAGAATGATCTTGTACCTAAATTTTGAACAAAAACTGATAATTCTGAATGAAAAACCCATTTATATCAATTAAGGGGAGGGACATGAGCCCCCCGTTCCCCCTCTTGTACTTATCGAATGAACTCCAAAAACTAATCAGGGAAGCGCCTTATCAGGATATACCTGTATAAAAAATTTCAAGTGGATACGATACTTTTATCATGAGTTATCGCGTTACGCACGTACGAACGGGCGGGCACATAAGCTAAAAATAAGTATTAAATAATATATTAACTGGTTTTAAATAGTTGCTGGTATGGAGTTTTTTTTTCTGAGATCGTGTATTATAAAAAAAGAATTAAAAATATATATATACTGTCGCTGAAACGTAATTTTTGTCTAACACAAAACCTTTATATCACCCATTTAAAGCCTTTGCGACTGGAGCCTTTTATGAAATTTTTAATGTTTTACCACCGGTTTTTAAAAGCAGAAATTTCCGCCTTGTTAAATTAAGAAAATGCTCCGATTAACCCTTTAATTCCCATGATAGAAGACGTTCTAGAAATTATGTAGTTCAGAAAATCTGATTTTACACCAGAAAAATTCAATCGCTCACAAGCGCAAATCATAAGAGAAAATAAGCTTACCGTAATTTAAATTGCATTATGTCATAAATATTTAAAAAGAATACTGTCCAGTTAAACTGATGGCATTGAGCTCACAGGCTACGCATACTAATTGTACATTAAAGCCTTATATTTTCAAGTGTTAATTCCGTTCGAAAAAAAAATTAAGAAGGGGAAACAGCTCTCCCCTTTCCTCTTTTTTTATACTTAATCATTGAACCTCCTATACTATCAAAGACATGCTTTATCATATTAAAAAATCTATATCCAAAATTCAGAGCAAATCGGATAATTCTTAATAAAAACCCATTTAGCATTTATATAATTTAAGAGGAGTTATCCCCCTCTTTTATACTTAACCATTAAACTTCCGAAACTATTCAGAGATTTGAACGAAATCTGAAAATTCTGCTTGAAAAACCCATTTATATAAATTAAGGGGGGGGGGGTCATTAGAACCCCCGTTCCCCCTATTTATACTTATTCAATGAACATCTAATAACAGTCGCGGACTCGCCTCATCAGAATGATCCTAATCTAAATTTTGAACGAAAACTTAATTCTGCATAAAAATCCCATTTGTATCAACTAAGGGGAGGGGCATAAGTCCCCCGTTCCCCCTCTTATACATATCGAATGAACTCCAAAAACTAATCAGGGAAGCGCCTTGTCAGGATATACCTACATACAAAATTTCAAGTGGATCGATATTTTTATCACGAGTTATCGCGTTACGCACGAACGCACGTACATACAGAACGAACGGGCACATAAGCTCTCAGGCTATGATAGCCTGTGAGCTAAAAATAAGTATTAAATAATACATTATCCAACTTTAAATAGTTACTCCTATCATGATTTTTTTTTTCTGAGATCTTTTATTATTTAAAACAGCTTCTTAAAAATGTCACTGGAATATGTTAGCCTTATGTAAAAATTTTGATTTCGCACATTTAACTACTTAACTGATCAATATTTTTGAAAAAAAACCTTGAAATAATATTTTTTCCCATGTCTTTTACAGAATTTTTAATCGTTTTTCACCAGTTTTTCAAAATAGAAATGTTTGCCTGCTTAAACTAGGAGACTGCTTGGATTTAATAATACAACATTTACAATAAAATTTTACTGGTGAGATTATTAAACTGTGATTGGAGTATGGATTCCCGTACGTAATACGGGTAAATCATGATTGGCAAAAACGCGTTGTCCCTATGACATATAGGCGAAACAAGGAAAAGGTTAATCCTAAAACCGCGATGAGGTACAAAACCACGGTTTGAAGAATTTGACAGTTTAAACCGTCATGTCAAAAACTTCGTCAAATACTACGCTGATCTGTAAAATTTCACATTAAACATCTGTCACACATATACAGCATTAGATATAATATTAAAAATTCAGTGTTACTGTATTATATATTATCATTTCTGGTGAAAACAAAATCTGTCATAAATTCAAAAATTTTTGGTTGCCTCTCAGTGTTGAATTCAGGGGTGGCCCTAGATTCTGGAGCAATGAAATTTCCTCCTCGGTAAATCTGAGATTTTGGGTTTTCAAAGGTCAAAAAGGGAATTCCCCCCAGAACTCTATAATGTCCCCTCTCCCCGGAGCTACCAAAGTCCCTCCCGAAGAAAAGTGTCTGAATTCAACACTGCTGCTTCCAAACTTGCTCATCTAGCAATGCTTCTGTTATGAAGCCCTGCTAGCGCAGCATCAATTGAGAGAGTATTTTCAAACTTTCGCTACACTCTAAACTCGGAAAGCGTTTGGAAGAAATAAATGTGCTTTAGGATGCTGCGGGGTAAAACTGATCCAGAAACTGATGTAGAAAAACATTTTCTTGTATTTGAACGTTCTAAAAAACAAGAATCATTTATTGCAATTAAAATATTTTTTTGTAATTATTGAATTACTGTAATTAATGTTAAATAAAAAAATACTTAAATCATTAAGACTTATTCAATGTTTCCCTCTTGTTCTTAAAATGTGTTAAAGCACAGTTCATGTTTTTGACGGTTTAAACCAGTTTTTGACGCTTTGTGACGTGACGTTGGGTGTCGCCAGTGACGTGTCAGTCAAATGAGGACATAGTCTATGTAGAGAGAAAGGTCTCTACATATAGTAAACAAGTGGCAAGAACTCGAAACCAATCGGCAGAGCAAACGCATCACAAAAATAAACACTTCATTTCTCCCACAGCCAATACGAAAATCGCAAGAGAGAGAAAACACGTGAATTCCACTCCAGCGTGGGGAGAAACAGAGAAGAATCATTCACGGTAGAAAATCACTTTTTCTCCCTCAGTTCTTCTCAACGCCTTTTGGCATCAGTTGAAAAAGCGGCAAGCTACGAGTTTTACGAGAAAAAGCCGCGCTGCAGTTTAGGTAAAAAAAAGCCTTTTCTGCAGCGTGGGCTGGTGATTTTTTACATTTTGTAAGTTAATTCTTCAAGTATGAACCTTTTTTTTTGCTTCTGTATTACATTAAGAAGATGATCTCCTAAGAATTTAGACTGTAGTGCTGTCTGACCGGCTGAGTACCTTCTGTGTTTCCAATGTGATCGTGTGTAGTCATTAGTTAGTGTGATCGCCATCATCTGAAATATCTACATCATCTAAAAAAAAATAGTGCTAAAAAAGATCCCATAAGGGAATAAAGTGTGGTGTCGACTAACAGGCTATATGTTCTTCGCCCACCTGTTTGTGATCGTGTGTACCCTCAAGAAAGTGTAATCACAAAATAGTGATCCAGGCCATGATGGTCTTAAATATCGACATAATTCAAAAATATCAGTGACATAAAAAGCAGCGTGGTGCATACAATTGTTTTAGCCAAAGATCAGTCAATTTGACTGATAAGATCTAATGATCGAAAAAGAATAAAATTCACGGCCACAATCCAGCAGCACATGGCACAAAGCCTAAGTGAGGCAAAATAATATAGTTGCCAAAGAAAACACAAATCTAATTTCATTATATAAATATCTACTTCACGAATTTAATCTAGAGGTTACTAGTAAGTTTGCTGCAGCAAATTCTTGTATATATATTTTTTATTTTGAGTGTTTTTTTTTTATCTCTTTTTATGTGTTCTATCAATAAATATGCTTTGTTTTCAATAACATTCATGTTTCATCACTTATATATAGTTTTTAATTTTTGAAAAATATAAGCTTCCTTTCTGATCTCAATAATGTTTATATCACATTATCTCATATAAATCTTCATTTTAAAGGTATGATAATTGCCTCCTTACTATATAAATATTTTTGCAATAATTAAATATTTACATCTCGATCTCCTCTCTATATAAAATGGTGTCGTGACAAAAGAATTTTTTTTTTTATTTCTCTCTTTTCAAAGGTCTCGAATCTTGGTTTAATGCTTTTAAAAATATTTTTCTTCTTTCTTAAATTCTTTAAAAGTGTAATTTAAATTAAATAATAATAATAACAAGCTTCAAAATTTTGAGAATGAATTTTTATGATTTTATTGATTTAATATTTTACTGATTTATGATTTTGATATGTGCATATATTTTTCGTATAATATTTATATTCATATTTAGTAGTTACATTAATAAGTATCTTCTATAATGAATCATTTTAAAAATTGAAGTGAGTCAAAATACCATTTTTAATGCTCAATTTTTATCATTATTTATAATTTTCACTGTGATTTTGTTCATGTTGGGTATCAATTGTCAATAATATATGCAGTAATTATATTTGTTTAAATTAAATATAATCCAAAAATTTGAAGAAATATTTGAATTTCAAAATTAAGTATATTTTTTCATAGTATCTAAAAATGAGGCGAAATAATGTACAACAGGTTAGCTTGGCAAATTCATTACCAGATTTTTCAGGTTCCCAGGGCGAAAATTTTAAATTCTTTATCCAGCAAATAGAGAATTTGGCCGATTTGGAAAACTGGGATCAAAAAAGAAAATTAGTTGTGCTAAAACTTCACTGTAAGGACCAGGCTCTAAAACATATTGCAAATGACCCTGTTGCATCTAAGATAAATGATTTTGATCTTTTGAAACAAAATTTGGCAAAAAAATTCTCTAAAACTATATCATTTGCAGAGAAACAACAAAATTTCTCATCTATCTTCCAGGAGCAAGGGCAGACAGTTAAACATTTAGCAGAAAAAATTGAAAATGCTGCAAATGAATATCTAAACATAGGCGATAATGCAAATGCAGACATTGTAGACTTGGCTCAAAAATTAAAGTTGAATAAATTCTTAGAGGCTCTTCGCTCAGACATCAGAATTGAAGTAAAAAAACAAAACCCACAAGATTTTGAGTCAGCATTAAACTTTGCAATCAATATAGAAAATGCATTCAAAGATCCTGACATGAGTGTCAACAACACAGTATCTTTCGAATTAACTACACTATTAGATTCACAGGTGCAGACAAATGCTAAGATCCAAGAATTATCTGACAAAATTCAGGAACTTACACTTCCACAAAATGTAAACAACATAACAAGTCTTAACTCTGATCTGGAAACAAAATCTAAAGACACTAAAAATATCAATGTTTGTTTGATTTGTGGTAAATCACACTTAACCATCGAATGCTGGTATTTTCCTGAAGTCAGAAATGCCACACAAAATAAAACACAATTTGCTCGAAATAGAGTAAATAAGCGATACAGGAATTTCAGAGGAAATTTCAGGGGTAATTCTCGGGGCAGTCCTTCTCAAAGAAATTTCAGAGGTAATTCCTCTCGAAGAAGGTTCAGAAACCAAAATGCCACTGATGAATGACTATTGATGGATTCTTACTGTACTAACAAATCAAACATAAAAACCCAAAACAGAAAAAAGATTTCCCCATGTAAAAAAAACAATTCAAAATTGAAACCTAAATTCAAAAGAAAATCACATATCAAAAAGAAATCTCTACCACAACACAAAACATCAGACAAAAAAGTAAAAAATAATTCAGGCAATGCAAAATTAACTTCAATAAACAAATCCTTGACCACTAATAATATCAACAATGAAAAAGCTTTTAACTCAATTGAGACTCAGACTAATGAGCAAGATAATTTATATGTTATGTCGTGTAGTCAGAAACAAGCAGATTTACCGATAATAACTTTGAATTTTGGTCAGGAAGAAGTTCTTTCTTTGTTGGATTCAGGTGCAAATCTGAGCTTGATTCAAAACAATGTACTACAAATCATAAAAGAACACTGTAAAGTTGAATATTTATCCAGATCTGTCAGAATTAACACACTGAATAACACTTCTATACCCTATTTATCTGCAGTAAACATAAAATTCAAAATTGACAAATGTTGGTTCGAAAATCAATTTTTTGTTACTCCAAATGATTGGCAATGCAAATACAAGATTATCCTGGGGTATGATTTCTTACAGAGAAATAAAATTCTCATGGATGTCGAAAACAAGCAGCTAATCATGAATGGCAAAAAATTCAAATTTTATGAATCATCTCCTAAATTAGTTTCAAATAACATTATAAAGTCAGAAGATAAAGTTAATTATGCTAAATCTGTAAATAATGTAAAAATTCTTCCTAATTCTTTTTCAATTATTAAACTTCACATTCCAAAATGCTTTGCTGACAGTAAAGAAATAAATCTCATACCAGTTAAAACAAAATTAAATTACTTAATTTCTGAATCTGTAAACAAGGTTGTAGACAAAAAATTTATATACACCATTGTGGAAAATAACTCGAATAAAATAATTAATATCAGAAAACAACTAAAAATTGGCACTTTACAAATATTCGACAATACTGATATTATTGAGCCCAGCAATTCTGAAGTTTTGCAGGTGAATACTTTAAATTTGTCAGAAATTCAAAAACTCAGAAAAGATGATCTTAAAGTTGATGATTTTGATTTAGGGCATTTAAATGAAAATGATAAAAGCAAAGTAATTTCTATGCTAATGAACCACTCACAAGTCTTTTCCAAAAGATACAAAACTTTGGGTTCGACAGATGCTGTGGTTCCTGAATTCAAACTACTTCATAATTTTCCCATTCAAACACGACCATATCCAATTCCAAAAATTGCAAAAAAATTTGCCAAAAAAGAAATAAATGAGCTCTTAGATGCAGGAATAATTGAACCATCAGTTTCAAATTACAATTTCCCTGTAATATTTGTTGAAAAGAAATCTACAGATAAGTCTAAAGAACAAAACTTTCGCATGGTTGTGGACTATCGCTTATTGAATTCTATAACAGAATCATTTCAAATTTGTTTACCAAAGATTTCAGAAATTCTCCATCAAATTGCGGGTAAAAAATACTATTGTGTTTTGGATCTGAAATCAGCCTTTTTTCAAATTAAACTCCAGGATTGTGACAAACCTAAACTTGCATTTTGCTGCGAGCTTGGAAATTTTATGCCTACCAGATTATTTTTTGGAAGTCGTAACTCAACATCTTATTTCCACACTCTTTTGACTAAATGCATTAGTGATCTTGTAGGTAGCAACATACAATTTTACCTTGATGACATCATCGTGGCAGAAAATGATATGGATAAACTTTTAAATCTGCTTCAAACTGTGTTCGACAGATTATCAAAATTTAATTTAACTCTTGATCCACAAAAAGTTCAAATTTGTAAATCAGAAATTGTTTATTTAGGTTTCAAAATTAATCAAGAAGGTTTTTCACCTTCTGATAACAACATAAATAAAGTGACACAATTTCCAGTCCCAAAAAATTTAAAACAGGTTCAAGCATTTCTGGGTATGAATAATTTTTTCAGGCATATGATTTACAATTATGCAGAGATTGTACAACCAATTGTGGCATTAACACGTAAAGACACACCTTTTATTTGGTCGGAAGCCTGTCAAAATTCTTTTAATAAAATTCAAGACGAATTACTCAGTAAACCTACTCTTAAACAACTGGATGACAATAAAGAATTGTATTTGGTTACTGATGCATCAAAAATATCCATTTGTGGCATTCTTATGCAAAAATATGACGACAAATTTTTCCCTATTGAATTTTTTTCAAGACAGCTTTCACAAGCTGAGTCAAGATATCCATCAATTCGTAGAGAACTTTTGGCCATTTTTGCAGCTTGCAGGCATTTCTATGAATATTTATATGGTAAAAAATTCACAATTCTCACGGATGCTAAAACACTAACATATCATGCTCAGCTGGATAAGCAACCTGATATAGTAGCTAGGTGGTTACTATATCTTGGGCAATTTCAATATGATATAACTCATATTGCAGGAAAACAGAACCCTGCTGATTTTCTGTCTCGAATGGAGGTTGAAAAATATAATGTAAACAACATTAATATTTTTGCCATAGACAAATCTCTCACTCAAAGTAACATAAAAATTTCACAAATTCAATACAATGAAATCAAAGACATAATAGAAAAAATTAATAATGATGACAGTAAAACTAAAACAAAATTTTTTATTGACTCTCACACTCAACTGCTGATGTACAAATACAAAAATAAAACTAATTCAATCATAAATAAGATAGTCATTCCAAAAACTTTAATAAAAAGTTGCTTAGAGATTGCTCATTCACCACATTTTGGTACAAAAAAAACTTATGATTTAGTTAACAAAAAATTTTACTGGAAAGGAATGTTTTCAGATACAAAAAGTTTTTGTGAAAATTGTGCGCAATGTTTGTCAAACAAATCCAAACCTAAACATACCACTTCTAGACATATTGAAAAAAGAGATTTAGCACCAGGTGAAAAATTAGCAATTGACATTGTAGGCAAGTTGCCAAGATCTATTGATGGAAAGTTTTTTATACTAACAATCGTAGATCATTATTCACGGTTTTTAGAGGCTATTCCATTAGCCAATGTAAAATCTGCAACTATTATAAAATGCCTTAATGAATACTTTGCTAGATATGGAATTGCAAAAATTGTGCAGTCAGACAATGGACCAAATCTAATCTCAGATGAACTTAACAATTTCTTAGAAAATTTAGGCATAGATCACAGGAAATCATCCATATATTTCCCGCAATCAAATGGATTAATTGAACGGGTTCACCGAACTATGAAGGAAAGTTTGGCTGCTATGTCTAACAATGTTCTGGATTGGTCTAACAATTTGCTAAAATTTAAACTTCATTACAATAATTCAGTACACACAGCCACTCAATATACTCCGGCTGAAATCTTCTTTGGCAGATCTCTAAACATTCCACTTGATTCCATAAATGAACCAAAATTTGTTGAAAGTTTTCAGGCTTATCAAGAAAATATTAAAAAATTGTTAAAAGAGATGAGGCAACAGATTTCAAAAAATGAGGAACAATATTTTGCTGTGTACAATAAAAATACAAAGGGGAGAGCAAAACCGAAATTAAAGATAGGTGATAAAGTTTTTACTGAAAATTTCAGACATTCTGGCTCATTAACTGAAAAATACATTGGTCCTTGGGAAATAATTAAAATTGTTCGTAATGATAATTATATTGTGTCTAGAATGTTTAATAATCAAACTGTTGAAAAGAAATTACATGTTAGTAAACTCTTTTTGCAAAAACCTCTAAGACCTAACATTCAAAATTGTATATAAATGTTAATTTGGTAATTAATTTTAAATTTCAATATTGTCAATTTAGTATTTCTTTGCTCATTTAAAAATCTCTCAATTTTCCTAACATCTTTATCATCAAAAATTTGTATCTATGCTTCCTGGTAAACTATACATCTGTAGGTATTAAGATAGTGAGACGTCATTATTTTTTTTATCTTTTTCTGGCTTAAGCTGGCTGGTCCGTTAGGTTAGGACAGTTGTATTAATTTCTAGGTTGTTATGATGATACATTTTCTCAAAGATGTTTAACACCTAAATGGATAGGTCTTACTAGTTGACAATTCTGTTAAAATATTGAGTTTAAAGATATATGTTTAAAAAAAAAAAAAAAAAAAAAAAAAAAAAAGGCTAGCTATAAATACTTATAAGTATACATTAAGTATAAATTTTCGTAGAAAATTTTATAACTTAAAATTCTCTTCATATAACTTTAACTCATGTTTTCTAAGTATTAATTTAACTTTCTGTTCAAAGATTAAATTTTGAAAGATAATTTGTTAATTTATTTTTTTGCAATTAAATTCTGTTTTAAGTTAATAGTTTGACCAGCATATTTCAGTATATTTCCTTTTGAGATATTAAGAAATTTCTTCTGTTAGTCAATTTCTAAAACAATTTTATTATTTCATTATAATCTTCACTTCTTAAAACCAAATCTCTGTTTTTAATTCACTTTGGTGTATTTTGCTCTCTGCACATTTTGTGTAAAATTTCTTTAAGTGCAAAATGTAATACTTATCATTTCTCATGATTTCTTAACTGAATGAATGTGGTTTATAAAAAAAAAAAAAATATTTTCATGCAAATTGTTGGTAAGAATGCAAACTTATTTCTTAGTTATGTGTAAAGATATTTTTCTTCTTTTTGTATTGTATCTATGTATGTACATAAATTTTCATTGTAAGGCACAAGTGACTTTCATCAAAATATGAATGCAGCTCAAAAACTTTAAAATTTTTCTTTTTGTTGGCACTATTCAATAATTTTCTGATTTTCATCCTATGTGCTGCTTCTCTCCTGTTGGGGGGAGGAAATGTAGAGAGAAAGGTCTCTACATATAGTAAACAAGTGGCAAGAACTCGAAACCAATCGGCAGAGCAAACGCATCACAAAAATAAACACTTCATTTCTCCCACAGCCAATACGAAAATCGCAAGAGAGAGAAAACACGTGAATTCCACTCCAGCGTGGGGAGAAACAGAGAAGAATCATTCACGGTAGAAAATCACTTTTTCTCCCTCAGTTCTTCTCAACGCCTTTTGGCATCAGTTGAAAAAGCGGCAAGCTACGAGTTTTACGAGAAAAAGCCGCGCTGCAGTTTAGGTAAAAAAAAGCCTTTTCTGCAGCGTGGGCTGGTGATTTTTTACATTTTGTAAGTTAATTCTTCAAGTATGAACCTTTTTTTTTGCTTCTGTATTACATTAAGAAGATGATCTCCTAAGAATTTAGACTGTAGTGCTGTCTGACCGGCTGAGTACCTTCTGTGTTTCCAATGTGATCGTGTGTAGTCATTAGTTAGTGTGATCGCCATCATCTGAAATATCTACATCATCTAAAAAAAAATAGTGCTAAAAAAGATCCCATAAGGGAATAAAGTGTGGTGTCGACTAACAGGCTATATGTTCTTCGCCCACCTGTTTGTGATCGTGTGTACCCTCAAGAAAGTGTAATCACAAAATAGTGATCCAGGCCATGATGGTCTTAAATATCGACATAATTCAAAAATATCAGTGACATAAAAAGCAGCGTGGTGCATACAATTGTTTTAGCCAAAGATCAGTCAATTTGACTGATAAGATCTAATGATCGAAAAAGAATAAAATTCACGGCCACAATCCAGCAGCACATGGCACAAAGCCTAAGTGAGGCAAAATAATATAGTTGCCAAAGAAAACACAAATCTAATTTCATTATATAAATATCTACTTCACGAATTTAATCTAGAGGTTACTAGTAAGTTTGCTGCAGCAAATTCTTGTATATATATTTTTTATTTTGAGTGTTTTTTTTTTATCTCTTTTTATGTGTTCTATCAATAAATATGCTTTGTTTTCAATAACATTCATGTTTCATCACTTATATATAGTTTTTAATTTTTGAAAAATATAAGCTTCCTTTCTGATCTCAATAATGTTTATATCACATTATCTCATATAAATCTTCATTTTAAAGGTATGATAATTGCCTCCTTACTATATAAATATTTTTGCAATAATTAAATATTTACATCTCGATCTCCTCTCTAAAGTAAAGTTAAAATACAACACTTTTATTTACTGAAGTTGGGAAAATGGGGAGTGGAGCCAAAGTTCAGTATTTCTGACACCTAAACACAGCACTATGAAAATAAAACTTTAGCTTACTCACGTTACAACTAAGCCCCGCCCGAAGCACTAACCCCGGCTCTTCTTTTCAGGTCACGGTCTAATCTTTAACCTGTAAGAAAACAGCCTGTGGCTGCATCAGTAACTTTATTCTCAAAGAATCATAGTGCTAACTAACTCTTACCCGACTTAATTGCTGAGGCTCCTCTATACCTCCACACGGCAGCTGTGCTATTCTTAGCTGGAAGCTATCCTGGCTCACCACGCCACACAACACACCACACACCTTACAGCTTTTATACTTTACAAACTGAAGACGGAGCTAGAAATTTGCATAAAACCGCAGTTAACTATAGATATAGTTAACTGCGAGGGCGCCTCACACACTCTGGAAAATTAAAGTTGCATAACGGATAAATGTCGCTTTTGCGCCACACGTTAGAACCTTGACGTCACGATCTCACTCAAAATACCAGAGTGCCTTTATTACAAAGGGAGACTCCCTCACAGCTTCTCTTGCCGAAAACCCGTTTCTGACGTCATAAACCCAACCCTGAACAAAACCCGTTCTAACTGATTTAATGTCGATTTGAACCAAAATCATCTTTATAAATCAAGTTAATAAGGAGCGCAAAAATGTTAAATTATTAAGATTAATAGATGTTAAAATATTTAAGCTAAATAGTTTTAATAAAAAATTCTGATTGTAAAATATCTTTAAAAACTTCAATAAAATTTTCGATCTCTTCTGTATCGATGAAAATATTTCAAAGGAATTGTTAATCTCAATTACATATTTCAATAAGCGTTAGTGAAAAGGAAATGATTTTTCATAAAAACGAAACAGTTAAAATATAGCTAACTATAATTATAAAGGAGTCGGATATGGCAATTCCAAATCCTTATGTATCTCATATATTTCATGCATGTTAATACTTCAAAATGAGCTGTCACAGTGCCAAAATTAAATGACAATCTTTGCTCACCGTGAGGATTATAATGGCATGAAATTCCGTGCATTAGTTCTTAAAACAAGACGATTGAGGATATCGGGAAAAATGCAACAGAAAAGTGCCTTTTCTTAGGCGATTTACACCTAAGTATAAACAGCAATAATATTTATCAAACCATATCAGAATCTGAAGTTAGATGAAAAAATTCGTGAATTAGTTCTTGAGACAGAGCTATTGCATGAATCGGGGAAACTCAGCATAGCAGCGCCACCTATTGATTGATTTATACCAAAAATTAATCAGCATCAATTTATATTAGGGACTGCCTGAATATAAATTTTTATTAAATTGCTTTCTTGAGATAGAGCGCCCACAAAATTTATGTCGCACAGACGAACGAACAGAATGATAGACTAACAGTCAGATACATTTGATATAAACATGTTTTTTGAAAACTCTGATCCCTAAAATAGGTAAATCCGGTGAACACTGGAATTAAAAAATTTTCACGTATCCAATATTTTTTTTTCTTGTAAAGATAGAAGAAAGTAAAAATAAAGCGGACAAAGATTAAAATCGCTGCAGTAGTTTCCGAGAAAAAAAATACGTCAAATCTATAGGATTTCACAAATGCTTTTGATTGGATGCAGAATAAATTTTACTGAAGTTATATCTACTTTTATATAAATGGATACATAATTTTTCTATAAATCTATAAAATAAACTGTCGCTTCCTAAACGATGGAAATTTTATTACAGGAAACTTATAAGAAGTTAAAAAAATATCTCAACATTTCCTTCCCCTAGTTTATTTCTCTTCGGTGAGTTATATTGCTAGGCAACTTTGGTAATTGAACGAGGCATATCAAATGTTCTTGGCAACAAGTTGGGACAAGTATCTCGTATAAGTGCAAACCCGATAAGTAAAAATGCTTTCAATAATATATTTTTAGATTTTAAATATTTATGACGATTCTTTCGAAGAAGGTGTTTAATTATTGAAAACAAATTTTATTTAAATGACACACAAATATAATTTAACCAAATATAAAATCCATTATTTTATACATTTAAGTTTATGATATATGCATTTTTTTTTTTTTTTTTTTTTTTTTTTTTTTTTTTTTTAATAAAATATACAATATTTTTTTCGGGATGCTTCAAAACAGTTAGCCACTTTGTCACTTAAAAATTCATAGAATCTACAGCAATGAACGCATAACGTAAAGGAGTTATTAAACCGTAAAACAGAACGTGTAAAAATATTTAAAAATGTGTAAAAATGTCAATTATTTAGCTGATTTGTCTTATAGATTGGCTAAATTAAAAATGCCTACTTAAATTATTTTTTTGAATCCTAATTTTAAATTTTCATGATCTTTTAAAGAAGGATAATCTTTTTACCTTTTTTTTTAGTTTGTTTGTGATTGAGCGGTTAATATTTATGCTGTCAGCTTCTAATTGCATTGCTCCTTTAATTTATCCCGTAAAACATTTTGAGGAAAAAAAAATTCTTTTGATTTTTTTTTTTTTTTTTCAAAATTTTGCGGGTATGTTCCTGAAGAAGAGTTTAAGTAATTTCGTTATGATAGGAAGAAGAATACAATTAATAATGTCTTAAATTTAGACTTTATATTTAAACAATCACAATACATTTAAATAAAGATTTTAAATCGCAGGTTATACTTTATTTTTCACGAATTCAGTCTTATCTGCCTTCTTAAAAGAGCGAATATCGAGATTCTTGTAAAATAACAATTTATTGACAGCATAGCGTAGAAATAATGAGTAAAACTGCAAACTTATAATTCATTACAAGTAATGTGTTATTGAACCCACTTAAAATTAGTATTTCACAAATTAGTCACATACTAAATTGTCCTACTAAGTTTGTGTTCCTCTGTGTTTAATTAATAATTATTTCCATGTGCAAATATCATGACGTCCGGAAAGTCATGTTGGTTTGGGAAAATTAATTCGTCCCGAAAAATTCCGTGATTTAATTATTATTAGATATTGTTTCCGATATCTAATGCTTAGTAATGCAGAATTTTCTGGAACGAATTGTTTTTTTCCAAATAGACACAATTTTCTGGAGGATCGAATACAAGGTTGTCAGTTTGGTCTCCGATTTCACTCAGATATTTCGAGTTCCTGCCAGAAAGTAAATAAGTGTTTTAGACTTTCTTGAATAAGAAATATATTGCAATCAGAAAAAATTTCTGCGACTGACAATGTTAAAAGATGATTTTATATAAATTTAAAAGTATAAAAATATTTTGGTTTAATATCATATTTTAGACTGCCAGTCACTATTGATTGACACGGCTAAAACGGAAAGTTTGTTGTCAGTCACCGGTGATTGACATGGCACTTAACATTTTAAAATAAAATTTTTACATAACATTTCTATATCTCTTTTAAGGGTAAAGATGCCATGAGTAAAAATGTTGAAAAGAGTGAGTGGCACTCAATCTACGTACAAATTTATTTCGAACTCACAAAAAGCAATTTTTCACATACATAATACAGTAGAACCCCGGTTATTCGAAAACCGGCTTAACCCTTTCCGGCGCATTGTTACCACTCCGGCAACACTTAATTTTAATTCCAAACTTACAAACGGCACCAATAATATTTTAGTAAAATTTTACTCTTACAATGACAGCTTAAATCAGGGAATTCTTAATTTCCAAAAAAGTCTTTTGTAAATTCCGGTGTCAGTCGCCAATTTCTCATTTTACGAACAGAATTTGTCTGCGCCGGAAAGGGTTAACCGAAAGACCTTAAAGTTTCTTGAAGTTATTTTTAAATGAGAATAATTTTTATTTCAACACTATTTTTACCGATGTCAAATGTTACGTTTCAACATGTCTTGATGTATGATTACTATTTTATTTTTAAGTTGTAGTTCAAAACGATTCCGAAACATTTTTAAAATATTGAAGAATTGTTTTAATATTTATTAGCTAAAAAATATTAGAAGCAAAATAAGTATAAGTCAAATATTAGAAAGGCGTTATTGGACACTGGTAGAAATAGTGTTAAAAAAGAATAGTCTTTATGAAATAAATAAGCAGAGTCATTTTACGTATTTGATCCATTGCGTAATTTTCAGCACTTTATTAGACAGATACTTACGACACTCCATTCTCATTTTTTCCCACTTTGTATCCTTTCTGATGCTGCTACATCTTCTTGTATTTCAATGTATCAATTTGCCGCATCTGATATCATGCGGCATCTAAGATTTGCCGCATCTGATCCTTACACACAGTGAAATTTCACTGTGTGTAAGGATCCTGACATTCTTTCTCTCTTCAGACTCTGTTGGAGTAACTTATGATTTTGGGTGCTTTGAATACGGTACCACAACATTTATATTGCAACGATATTCTAAATTATGATCACAGCTTATAATCAAACAAGTTTCCATAAAAAGGCTCCCGGTTATCCGATTATCCCTATGGAACCCGGGTTAACCGAAAGTGCTTTGGTCCCATGCTTTTCGGATAACCGAAGATTTTTCTGTAAATGGAAAAAAATATATACCAAAATTCTGAGAGAAAATATAGTAGTTTCATAAACCTACCATCGCTCTTGAAATGGTTCAACGATATTTTTAAATTTATCAAAAAGACTCACTTTAAAACTAACAATTAACAATATGTACATTTAACTACAACACACCCAATTACTATTTTTAATAGGAATCATTTTTATAATACTACAAATGATTTTTGTTTTCGTGATGTTGCTGATCAGTTGAATCCGATTTGTCTTTGAAAAAGAAAGTAAAGCCTTACCGAGTAAGATTTAATCAAACTTTATTATCTCGATTAAGCGGCTTAGTGGTATTTCACTGCCAAGTAACAATGACAGCATGATTGTCAGTCGCTTAGACAGGGGAAAACGCTAGAAATCTCTAAATTTCATTTAATCTGATGGAATTTCATTATTATAGTGTTATTTTTACTGTGGCTTGATAACTATTTAATCTTACATTACAGTATATTAATGCTAAGACAGATTGAATAATGAAACGTGTGGAATATTTTCAAAATATTTAATACTATACCTGTGCTGCTGATTTTTTTAACATTACTGTCCATTCAGATATACATTTTGTGTAATGGACGCTTTACAATTATGGAAAAAATCTCTACTAGAGAAATATTTAAAATTTTAACAAAAATTTTGATTCTCACATTTGATCTTTTTTAAAATAAAAGTAAGGTAATACTTTACTTTAACCACATAATGGTCGCATTAAATTACGGTTTAAAAATTCAAATTCATTATTGCCACCAGTTTTTTGAAAAAAAAAAAAAAAACTCATTTAATGACAAATAACATGATACAGAATAAAACCAATTACCACAATTTCATACATCTGGTGGGAATCAAACAATTTTGAATAAAAACCGTGAAGCTTGCAGCCCGTGAATGTCTCGGGCGCGACGATTCAGTGGTTAAAATTTTAGTTAGGGAAGTGAATTACGGACAAAGAGGAAGGTATATAAATGTATTGTCTATCACTTGCGAGTGAAATAATTGAGAAGGTTGTCACAAGATGACAGGTGTTTTTTTTAAACGGATCTATATTTTCTGATTATCGCCGGTTAAAACTTCCATCTGTAAATTTGAATTGAAATTTTTGTCCTAATTTAGCGTCTTACTGATGAGTAATTTCTCTCAAAAATACCGTAAAAAAAGAGTTAAAAATTAATTCAACAACATTTCTTAATACTGAAATAACAAGGTTTCACAAAAAAAAAAAAAAATAAAAATAAAAAAAAAAATAAAATAGATTTTTGTCGCTTTATTTTTTTTCAAGCCCAAAATTACCACTACTACATCTCTATTAGGAAAGTGTTGTCCCTTTTTTTCTAAATGTACTCATACAAAAAAATAAGTCTTCTCTTTTCTTCCCGCCTACGCATGTTGCACTTGACAATAATAAACATTCACAAAACAGTTTACACGCAGCCTTCAACATGCACATTGACACTCAATTTTTTAAAACAAAGCCTGCCAAATCATTTCTCCCCGCCTACAAATAAAAATAAATAAATAAATAAATAAATAAAAACCTTTCCATCTCCTTCCGTTTAAAGTGCATCTCATCCTACCGTATCTCTGCAATGTCAACAACAAGTTGGAAATTGCAGATCTTAAAATATTCAGATCTTAATGATATAGTAGAGCGTACTTTGGATACATCCAATCATATCCAGGGCTTTCTGTGTCGACGGATATGATTCGTAGATGAATTAAAGAAAGATATAAATCAATTTACATGAAAATAATGGTATAATAAGCTTTAAAATCTCGCTACAAATTAGCGAGAATGCAATGAACTTGCAAGCAAATATCATATGGACCCATATGATACGCTATGATATTCAGAAATGAAAAAAAGAGGAAATTGATCGTCACAAACGGGTGGGCATACTAATGGCACGACTTGCGTAAAGAGACTGGGACTTTCTTAAGTCGACAACAAGGAGGTGACTTTTTAATGATTTGATTCTCAGTTTGCTTTAATGCTCGAGTATCACTGGAGCTATTCAGCGGTTGACAAGCAACACAGGACTACATACATACGTTGGAGATCAATTTTCAGTCATTTGAGGAATTTTTAACTGCTCTAAAGTATGGATTTTAGCAACATAATGCGTCCATTCATGTTGCATACAAAACAAGAACTTTGTTTTAGTCTGAAAATACTACTGATCTCAACTGGCCAGCGTGTAGCCCTAATCTGGGCCCAATAGAAAACATTTGTAACATCATATGTCGTCAGGTTTATGCAAAGTTTTTGCTATACTTTTCTGTTAATGAGCTTCGAGCTGTTGTTGAACAACTTTGGCCAACAAACCCCAACAACCCCAAGTGATGTAGCATTTACTTTCTTCGATGAAAAGTCACATTCTTGCACTAATTGCAGACAATGTAGGTGCAACTCGATTTTAATTTGTAGATATTTTTCTCTAAATGTACAAATTGTTTATATTTTTGCCACAATGTTAATTTGGTTTTTTGGCCATTATATATTACGTAAAAGGTAAAATTTTAAATGTATTGTTTGTGAATAAAGGATAAGTCCCAAGTAATGTATGACAGAGGAATTACAAAAATTCGGTGGATACTTCTGAATATAGAAGCGTAATCGAGCATTGTCTAAACTTTTGCTGAGCATTGTATTAGTCTTTGTAAATAAATTTTGTTATACTTTAATTGTTATAATGAAATGCATTATAAATTTTTGTCTAGGAATAAGCTAGAAAATAAAAGTAAAAATCCCTGTCGGCTTGGTCTATAGGCGGAGGTAGATTTCGTAAGGTACTCATTTCAACAACACAAAATAAAATATAATTAGAAAAAAACCTAGTTTAACAATTTTAATTTCATTTTTCTGTACGAGCTGATTTTATCAGAATCATCGTAAGTGAAATTCGGCTCTTAATACCCACTTTGACATCATTTTTAAAAATATATTCGGACTTCATGAAAACATCGACCTGATACGGCGCATTATATATTACCTTTATAAGAGAAACTGTCAACTGAATGCGTTTGAGATCAAAATCGAATTAAAAAAAGAGACAGAAAATAAGCTATTTGTTATTTGAATACATCCTCACTTCTTCAATCACGATCGCTTCGGGAAATTCTATTTAAAATACTATTTTGACAGCATTTTTTGAAATATATATTCTGACTTTATCAAAAAACTGCCCAATACGTCACATTATATAGTATCCAAACAAGAGCACCTGTCATTTGTTTGCGTTTAAAAACAAAAATGAATTTAAAAATGAGACAGAAAACAAACAATTTATAATTTGAATTTTTCTCAATTTTCAATCACGATCGCTTCGGAAAGTTCTGTTCAAAATGCCGATTTTCATAGCATTTTTTTTTTTAAGTATATTTTTCAAAAACTGATCAATTGGATGCGTTTAAAATCAAAACTGAATTTAAAAATGGTTCAGAACGTAAGCAGTTTGAATTTGAGATATTTTCTTCAACCCCTATTTTTGCTTAATATATTTATGCTATAAGGATTAATCTATTCTGCTATAAAAAGATTGTCAATATAAAAGTTGTAGATAGAGAAGATGTAAAATAAATTCAATCAGATTTTGTATTTTAAGAATTAACGATGTTAAGGATTTTTCTCTTCCCCCCCCCCCCCCCCCCACACACACACACCATTTTTCGATTTTTTTTTTTTTTTTTTTTTTTTTTTTTTTTTTTTTTTTTTAAGAATTGGTTTTATTAAAAATGTCTCAATACAAAAGTTTTAGATAATTTTAACAACATTTGTAAAAAATTTCACTGGATTCGATATCTTGAGATTTGACGAAGTTATGAATTTGTTTCGAACCTTTAGCATACTTTTAACTTTATCAAATATCTGTCATACATAAACTTTTGGCCCATTTTTTAGAAGCAATATAAACTTTAAAGTGATTCGATATCTATTTTCATTAAGAAGTTATGGAGTTTCTTCTGTTTTTACAAAAACCCTTTACGGGGTGAAAACCTCCTTGGTCTGAATTTGCTCATTAAGGAACTTGACCGAGATTTTATGCCCCTTGATTTTATGTATCAATTTGCGAAAGATTGGAGAAGAATTATATAAGTTATCGTGTCCATAAAAATTGATGTATATAATTTTTTACTGATGGTAGTTTTGAGATCTAGGGGTCATGCCCACTGTAGATCTGCAAAAATTTTTCAAAAATTCGAACATAGGAGCGACCTCAATAGGTAGTATTTCATACGAAATCTACCTAATAAGCTACCGGCTACTGGATACTTGCCCCTTCAATAAAAAATTGTCACCTTGTAAAATTTTATATAAAATTTCGATAAATATTGTTTTGTTCTTGTCTTCCCCCCCCCCCCTTCAAGATTGCTACCTCACCTTGTTTTAAATTCTGTTTCATGTTAGTACTTTAAAATACATGAAACCTAAACGTTTATATTGTGCATTTTAGATATAACAAAAATTGCTTCAATTAAAATTAATTTGCGAATTATTTTGATCAAATCTTTCATCTATAAATCAAACACTGGTATTACAACTATGAAAGAATTGATAAACAATTTTTTTTTCCCTAAAAGTCTTTCATCGCCGCATTTTACCCCTTCTTCGAGATTTCCAAATAAGATAATAAAAAAGGAAAAAAAGAAACTCCAGAAAACGGAAGCAAAAAAGGACAAAGTAAAGCAGGAGAAAAGAGTCTGTAAAAATAGAATTACCTTCTTGGCTCACGACCAGCTATAAAAATCTTGATCCGGGTTTAACATAAGTTAAAAGGCACAGGTTGCCATATTGTGAAGATTGATGTCATTTGTGTAGAATTACAGTTTTATCAGGAAAATGTATCTTCTAATATTTACTTACATAAACAATTTATTCAACTTTAAGTATCTAAAGTTTTTCGAAAGATATTTTTCTTCATTATACGTATGATTATTTGTATAGTATTTGTATAAATTGTAACCAGACATCCTTTATTTATTTTTGCTAGAACTAACATTAGATAGGTGATATTTATTGTGATTTGAATGAGGTCTTTCATAGTTGTTAGATTTATATATTTACCTCATGAAAGCTTTAAACGAAACAAAATATTTCGTTATTTTATTTTGCTAATTAATAAGAAGTTATTACAGACAATTATGACAATTATGTTTATGATACCGTCTAGCTTTGATTATTTAACCCTTTGAGGGGCAGAAAAGGTGTTCGTAAAAATGATTCCCATCAGATATTTCAAATGATTTTTTGTAAAGAAAAGATAAATTTTATTAAAATTTTTGATTAAAATTAGATGATCACAGTGTGTGACCACTGCTCTTTCCAACATAAATTAAAAGGGTTTATGAATTGGGTTTGTCTGTCTTATTTCCGTTTGTTCGTTCATCGAAATATACACAGATTGCCATGAATTATGTATATATTATTGGTGTTTACTGTGGCATGTTCGGTATAGAAAATGATGTACGTAGCATTAACGGTTCATTTACAGGGGCATTCACGAGAATTCTTTCACACGACAGCCTATGGAGAAAATCACTTGTGGCGAAATGTGATATTACGCTATTTTAAGTATATTGAAATAAGTATGTATCACCTGAAGTGTACTACAAAATGCTTATTGTAAATATAGGTGTGCGAATTATTTATCGTGCATTTACAGGTCCATAGTAAATTATTTGGGCTATGAAGAGTTAATGCTGGAAACGTTTTTTCAATTGTAATACACGTTTTAAAATTTAATAATTTTTGAATATTAATTCTACATATCTTGTACAGGGTTACACAAAAGATCTCGACCACATTTTCATTTATTGACAGAAATTGATGAAAGGGAAATTGGGTTGTGTTATACGTTTAACTGAACTTTTAGTATATTACACAATATATAGATAGATAATACATCTAGGTTTTTGTCAATAATAATTTAAATATTTCTATATTAGAAAAACAGTTAAAAAAATCTGAAATAAAATCTAAAAGGTTTTGCAATTATCTACTCAAGTTTTTAAAAAGGGGAAAAAAAGAACTATTCTGTACTTGAAAAAATATCTGGTTCTATTGATTTTCAAGAGCAATAATTTCTGTTATTTCACCCATTGAAAATTGTCTCGACCGTGACATTCTGTTACTTGTACAAATTATCTGGAACGGAAAGGATTGTGACGATAGCGCACGCACCGAAACGCACAGGATATTCTTGTAAATGGTGAAAGCGGTAAAAATAGTCCGTAGTCATAGAACTTATCTGAAACATCTCTCCTGCACTTGAATCGAAAACCTTTCATCTACGTGGAGTGTTTCTATATTTAAACAATGCAAGGAAATCACAAGAATTTTTACGAAAAAAAAATTAATAGTTTATATTTCAGAAAAATTTCTATCTCATTTTAAATGATTTGTTGAATTTAGTTTTTTTAAAATCAACTATATGTTTTTAATTTAATAAAATTGTCGAATGTATAGATCAAAATCAATTTCATTTACCACGACCTTAATATTTTTCTCCTTTCTACAAAAGAAAGTATTGTAATCGAAATTATTTAGACTTCAGGTTTTCGTTTGCCTTTTAAGTGTCAGAGATTACTAAAACAATGTTTATCTTTCCATAAATCCGTGTGTCCATTTTGTACCATGAAAAAGTATATGAAATTATGCATTAATTTGAATTATATATTTAGTGATACTTTTAGCTGTGGCCAGCATGTATTCCTTAAATTCCGGAAGAGGGTACCGTAATAGTGACTTTTGTGCTATTTTTATTTTTGTAGAATCGAAAAGTATATGAAACTAAGCATAAAACTGAGCCAAATGCCCAGAATGCACTCCTTCAATTTCGAAATATTCCACCTAAAATGGCTGCTATAATAACGATTTTCTGTATTAAACCATTTTTTACAAAACATGTTACATTCAACAGTACATAACCCCCCCCCCCCCCCCCCTGGCTGCTTCCCCACTTACGGAACGAGCTCAAAAATTTTGTTCTTATAGTTTGCAAATAAAATGAAGCGAAGAATCCCTCCTGAATACATGCATCTTCACAATCAGAGATAAAAGGGGCTAATTAAGTGAACCTTTTAACACCTTCAGGGCAGATCTAGTGTTCGGTCGGGGTTCTGTTTAAAAGAGCTGGGTTAAAGAAGAGGTGAAAAGTTTTCAATCAATATGAAAAGTGTGTTTCGGAACAGTTCCCGGTTGACTTGCAAACTTAATTTGATTGGGAAGAAGAGATTGTGTTCTTTATGACTGAGATTTTAATTTATCACATAAAGATGTCTTTTAACCCGCTTGTTGCAGTTTTTTTTGACGGAGTGTACTGTTATAAAATTTTTATAAAACATAAACGTATAAAATTTTAATATTGACAACTTAATATATCTCCTATTTAAGATAATTTTTTTAATTATATACTGAAATTTTATTTTATTGTATTAATTTTCATAAAAATATATAATTGTTTTTGATTTGCATGCACTGCGCTCAAGATTGTAGCAAAACTATTGGTTCATGAGCCCCCCAAAATGTTGCTAATGATATAAAACTAATGTATCTTGAACATATACTTCATTTGCAACCAATTTATATATATATATTTCTTTTAATTTTCAATTTTTCCATAAAGAAATGAATTTTTTCATAATTTTATCATTTAAATTTGAATTTTATATAGATAAATAAATAAATAAATTCCTTATAAATTCCGTATAAATGATATAAATACGCGTTCAAGATACCTTAGTCATTATCAATACATTACAATCATCATTATCAATATTTTGCGTGTCTCTTGAACCAATGTTTTTTTCTAAAGTCTTACATGCAGTGGATAAAAGTAAAAAAAAAACAATTTTAAGTTTTCCATCAAAATTAAACATAAGATAAATAAAATAAAATTTCAATGTAAAATATTAAACAGGTAAGAAAAATCATGCGTTAAACTTAGATTATGAAACACTTTCCAACACTTCTTAAAATCTTTACCAAAACTTCGTTATCCAGGGAAATAACGTATTATTGTCCATAGCCAAATATGTATTACAACACTTTCGAAAAGCCCTGTATTTGATCTGTCGGTTAATATACAGGCTATATAATGGTAAAATTTAGTTTTAGCAAGAAAACGCGTAACTGGTTGAAAGTTTCCTTTAAACAATTTATACTAATAAACGGAAACATGCTTAAATACTTTTGTTTAGCCCTGTAAAATACATAGTACCTTTAATACACGAAAGTATTTTGCTGTAGTTTCGCTTAAAAATAAATTCTCCTTAAACTACTTAAATCAAATTTCTAGAAATTATTATCCAAAGACGACCATGTATCGAGTACTTTGCGTGACCCTGTATATCATTTTACCTATATTCTACAAACACGTATTAGTAAATTAAATGCAGTTCATGGTAAAAAGGCATAACATATTTTAAAAACAACTTGAAGTAAATTACGCTCATATTCAGTAACCTTTCCGAGATATTTTGTGTAACCCTGTATATCTAAATTGTGTAAAAATTAGCGTTTATATAAACCATATAATATGGATACAGCTAGTGAAACTTAAAAGCGTATATCATAATTAAAAATGCATTTCATCCATGTAACAGCTATCTTCCATACTATACAAGACTTCGGATAGAATATACTATTTGAAATCTTTTGTGTGTCCCTGTAAATGCTATGCACTACGTATTATGCATGAAATAACTAATATTAATTCTCAGGAACTTTATCAATTTGATTTTATATAAAATCGTTTGCCATAATTAAAATATGCTGCAAACATTTCCCCCCTTTATTGTTATGTATTGGAATTCTTTTGTGTGGGCCTGTAAATGAAAAACAACTATTCTTTTCGCTGCATACTTTACAAAATGCATATTTTTAGTGCACTTTGCAGATGCATATAAATTTGAAGACATTTGGCAGGGTGTAACATCTTGAAAATTCATTCGAAACTATTTTTTCCCATAGGCCGTAATGTAATGTAAAAACTTTTGAGTGTCCCTTTAAATAAACTAATGATGGCAGGTATTTCAATTTCAATAGGGTTCGTGCTCGGGTAAACATTATTAACGCCCAAAAATTTTATGACAATCGGAGTATAATTATGAGAGTTAGAGCACGGCCAGACGGCCAGACAAGCCGAATGCATAAACACTTTTCAACTTTGTTGGAAAGTGCTAAAAAATATTTTAGATAAGTTAAATATTAAGTTGTCTATAACTAAAAATTTAATGCAATTATGTTTCATAGGGACTGTGGAAAAAAATAAATGTGACATATTGATAAATTGCACCGCCAGATAAAAAGTAAAACTCCTCAGTCCCCTTATGTTATGTGTATGTAATTTTGTTATTTCTGTATGTTGTATGTATTTTACATTAACCTTTTTAAAAATCTTTAAGTCACTTATCCTATTTAAAAATTAAAATAAAATGAAACAAGTGTTTCAATTTTGCACAAGTATGTCTTCTTACCACGCTACTGAAATCAATGCTTCAAGCACAATGAAATAAATCATGCCACGTTATTCAATGCGACAAAAATGACGGAGCTACTCATCACTTTCATCACAGATTCCGATCATTAAAAAAGTTCGATGAGCGGCAGTGATTCACGCCGTGAAAGACTCGCTTTCGTCGATAATGTGCGTGATTCATGTTAATCGTTAAATGCCGTGTGAATTTATCTAGTGATTTCCGACCGCCTATCTCGGGCGATCTCCTCAAACGGTTACAGTCAATCAGATTGATTTAAGACAAAAAAAAAAAAAAAAAAAAAAAGAAAAAAAAAAGAAAAGAAAAAAAGAAAAAGAAAGAAAGAAAGAATAGATTTGATGATAGAAGAGGGAGTGATGATAGCTTCCGGTGAAGTGGTAAGATAAAATTAGTTTTTTTTTAAATTTCATAAAGCATGCTTTTGGGGGAAAATTCATTCGGTTTATATATTTTTTTAAATGTAATACCGTGATTTAGTTGTGATGAAGTAAGAGAGAAAGGAGGTGATATGGATCAATAGTCAATCAATTTCATGATAGCCATTGGTATATATATATATTTTTCATTTTGTCTACCCCCATTTATAAACATCAATCTTCACAATAGATTCTATTAATTTTGAGGTTGTCTAACATTTTGAAATAGTGGCAGCAAAAAATGTTAGCAGTGGTAATTTTGTACTAATATCAAAGAGAATTCTATAAATAGTAACATAGTTTTTTTTTTCTTATCTCATACGATATTAATACACACATATACTTAAAAAGGGGTGTTACTAAACGTTTGAAATGCACTGTTATTTTTCACCAGTTGGAGATTCCACTTTTTGCTCGTCAGGGGTTGCAAAATTAATTTCAATAGTTTTCAAAATAATGCTTGAATTAAGACATAATAATCAAACTTCGTTTCTCTTTTTTTAATAATAGTTTAAAAAAACACTTTGTGCCAGAAAATTTGTTAAGTTATATATACTTGGCATTAAATGATGTTCTCGTTTAAATTTATTTAATTTCGTTAATTAAATAAATTTCTGGTTGGAAGTATAATTATATGACTTTAAAAAATTGCAGGTTGATGTACGATTATTGTTATGTTAATAAAATATCCCCGCTATAAATTTCCAAAGAGTCACGAATACATTAATAATACATTAAATACATATAATACATTATTATATGGTCTCTGAATTTTGAACGTTGTCTTTAACTTAGAAATTATTTTGTAAATTCCTTTTTTTATGAAATTGTATTTCTTTAATTATTTAAGATTGAATATATATTAAATTGTTTTTAAAAAATTATTTTTACACTTGATTAATTTTGATAGGAAAATTTGCAGTTGAATTTTATTTAATATTTAGTATGTAAATATATTTAAAAAATATTTTTTTTTTTACACGAGTTTAAATGTAACATATTTTATTCATAAAATTGGATTTATTGAAATATTTTTTACAATTATTGAAATAAACCCAAATTTATTCAAAATAAATGTCGTTACATTGGTTTATAGAAATTTATTTAAAAATAGTCTGATTTATTTTATTTCAAATTTGAGCCATTTTTAAATATTTTAAATTGCTAAAACAGAAATAAAGCTTCTTTTCTTGTAATTCCCAAACAATAAATTATTTTCAATCATTACTCTAGTAATTATTCTGCAATCCCAAATTCTCACCAAAAAGTTTTTGCACTGTTTTTTCCCCATAATAGACATTATGTGAGAATCTAAGAAATCTAAGAAATTGTATTTAAAATTTTCTAGTGTGAATTTGAAATTTCAGAATTAAGAAAATAAAAAACATGATTTGCAAACACTACGGGAAAAAAATATGTAAATAAAATATCCTTTTTTATATCCCGAATTAAAACCTCACTCATAAAACAGACTATTTCTCCTTCCTCATCAAATTAGATTTGCAAATCAGTCGGGAAATATTCCAAACACGCTTTTCATCCAGTGTTCAATATTTATCGTTCGAAAACTTTCATGTTTTGCTTAAAAAGAGCCTCTACCCCTACAATTGCCATGAAGGTGCAAAACGTACACTTAATTAGCCTCTTTTCACCTGATTGTGAAGATTTGCGAATTACTGAGGAGAATCCGCTTAATTATAATTGAAAAGTAAGAATAAAATTGTCGAAGTTTACCCGAAAGTGCAGAAAGTGACGCCAGGATTTATGCTTTGTGAAAAGTTGCTTAAATACATAATACGCATAATTCAATTTATCTGAATTCGAAATGGTTACATGACTGGGAAATATCTGTTTTCAATTTGGTAGATTTAGGAAATTTGCACTTGGGTAATTCCATGAACACATGTCGTGTAAGTCACATAATACGATTTTTGATACCAGTATTTTAGAACAGAAAAATGTGACTTATTTTATCTGAGATATTTCACTAATTGAATAAGGCCATGCAAGCCTTTAAAAATTAACGGTGGCCAACAATTTAGCAGTTACTAGAAATGTGACTTACACGACAAATGCTCTTGGAAATACCCGCTTAAAGAAAAAAAAAAAAAGAGAAATTCTTTCTAAAGAAAAAAGTATTTTAATTGAAACATTTTTAAGGGTCAAAAATCTCGAAACACATATTTATACAAACTGTCCGACTATCTGTCCGTCTCCTTTTTACTTTATCGAAAAGTGTATCAAGTTAAGCAAAGAACATAACCAAATTTCATACATCTGTTTTTGGTCAGTTGTGGCTAGTTATTTCATATTCTCTTTATTTAATCGAAGAATTTCTATAATTAAGTAGAACGAAGGATGCAAATCAGAAATATTAGCACTCAAACGCAGATCCGCGAGAACACTTCCCACAGTATTCTAATTTTCCATATTTTTCATACAAAAACCATTTTATAGATTTTAGTTTTTTATTTTATTTTATTTTGTTTATTTTATTTTATTTTATTTTATTTTATTTTTATTTTTATTTTCGCTACAGAATGAATGATTTTTATAGGTACGATTTACATCTCAGTGTATAAATAACAAAGTTCTACAAAATAACTGCCAAACAGATGAAATACTGCAAATAAACTCAAAATTATCGGACTCCACAATCATAAAACTCAAGTAGCCGGCTGCTGGTAGCAGTTTCGATTTGACGGCCAGATAAGCATGCACCCAAAGGGGGCTTACTAAGCCCCCTCCCCCACCAAAAATACCCCCCCCCTTACGACGACGAACGGGAGTCCACCAGAGAGCAATGTCATCGATTAATCGATTGGCCTACGCTCCCTTTCGTAGGGGTGGGTGGGGTGGGGGCAAAAAAAAAAAAAAAAAAGTCAGGTAGGTTTTCTGGGTTTGTTCGGAATGACACCAAACTACGTTGATTGATTCCGATTTACCTAGAGGTCGTTGAATAGAAATGGAGCGCGACGTATTACTGTTAGATGGAGATATTAAGATTTTAATCAAAGTTATTAATAATGCTGGAGATAGGAAAATTGGAAAGTTAATTAATCATGCTCTAGGGACATAAGATTTTTTTTATTAAACTTATTATTTCTTGCAATTTGCTATATAGGGATATACCAAATGTATTTCTCATTTCTTGCATTAAGAAAAATATTTGTACTAAAAGAAATAATAGATATAACTAAAAGGTAATTCAGCGGAGATGATGAAACCGATTAAGAGTAAAGTAATCCATTAAAAAGGAAACGGGCGAAATAATTTAATATTCTTAGCGATTGGTTAGAGAGTAATGAAGTTTTGGATCCCGATTTTATAAGATTGAATACTAGTTTTTGAGAATACTGAATATTAATAGGAATTTTTAGAAATAAGTCATATTTTATTCAACCTGGTTTTATTTTAAGCGATTTAGAGAGTCGCCGAATTCTACGATATCATGAAGTGTATGTCATTTTAAAGCAACATGATGGATAAAATAAACCAATGAGCTTGGTCGAAATCTTAATTCATGTGCACGTGCACATGCACACTCATGTTTAAATCGATTAATGTATACGAGTGCTGTCGCAGGCAAAATGATTTTTTTTTAAATATGTCACCCACATTAGAAATTCAAACTGCTATATATCTGAGGCGTTTTTAAGGTAAAGACAAAGCAAAAAATACTCCGGAATTCATTATTAAGATAAATACTTTAGAATTAACCTGTTTTCAATTTCTAATTTTTTGTATGTACATCATTATACATGTAAAAGATTTTTGACAAGCTTAAATGGCCGCCATTTAGAAAACAGAGGGTAGGTTAAGCTGGCAGGTGAACTCGGTCAAGACATTGTTATGTACTATGTACACACGGAGTTATATCCAAATCAGTTTACAAATATGGGTATTATCGCGTGACAAATTTCAGACCAAACAAAAATACAAATAAACACAAAGATGGAAATTGACAATAAACTGTTATAAATGAAATATAAAAATAAATAAAAATCACGCGCGTTATATTTTAATTATGTTTCACGTTGCTTAATTTTAATTTTCAAATTATCTAACAATTCAACCCAAATATTTGGTATTTGGTATTTGAATTAACAAGGAGTTATTGCAGACAATTGAGCTTCTGACGTAAATTTCAATAGATTCTCTAATAAAAAGTTGCAAATAAAAATCTGACGTATAAATAAATCTACTTTCATTAAACAAAGTATCTATGTTTTCTATTTATTTAGCTTTGATAATGCGGTTTTATCTCTATTAAATTTTATGTCTGTAGTGTGTTCTTTACATTTCACTTTGAATTTTCTCTGAATCATGCCAATATAATAATTCCTATATCCACCTTCTTTAAGATTAAAGTAGATTAATGAAAGTAGATTAATTTATAGGTCAGATTTTTATTTGCAACTTTTTATTAGAGAATCTATTGAAATTTACGTCAGAAGCTCAATTGTCTGCAATGACCCCTTGTCATTTCAAATACCACATACTTGGGTTGAATTGTTAGATAATTTGAAAATTAAAATTAAGCAACGTGAAACATAATTAAAATATAACGCGCGTGATTTTTATTTATTTTTTAATTTCGTTTGTAACAGTTTATTGTCATTTTCCATCTTTGTGTTTATTTGTATTTTTGTTTTTTCTGATGATGATTGAGTAAATTCAATCGAAACATGTCAAATTATTAAGATTTTTTAATGTATTTTATTAGTATTTGAAGTCCGTTTTAGAAATTAAATATTTTAATATATATTTTTTGAAACGTTTTTAATGGACGTATAAGAAAACCTCTTTTTATAATTAATAAATTTCAGACCGTTTCAAAATGTCAACCACACTGGAAATTGAAAGTGCTATAACTCAGCCATTTTCCAAGATATAGATAAAACAAAAAATGCTCTGGAATCCTTCTATCAAGATCAAACATACAAAAGAAAAATCTTTTTTAATTTCTTACTTTTTTGCATCTAATTTTAAAATTTAATTTTTTTAAATTTAATATTCCGCTATTTTGAAACAAGATGGCGGATGGAACTGGTCAACGAACTCGGTCCAGACATCTGTATGTAATATGTACGTACCAAGTTTCATCCAAATCGGTTTATAAATGCTCACGTTATCACCGTGACGAAAATTAGGTCATTTCAACATGTGAGCAACACTAGAAATTAAAAGTACTATAACTCAGCCATTTTTTTAAAATACAAACAAAACAAAAAAATACTCTGGAATCTTTGTATCGAGGTCAAATGCATAAAAGAAAAATCTTTTTCAATTTATCAGTTTCTTGTGCGTAATTTTAAATTTAAATTTTTTTTAATTTAATGGCCGCCATTTTGAAACAAGATGGCGGATGGAACTGGCTAACGAACTCGGTCCCGGCTTTATTATGTACACACCAAATTGCATCCAAATTGATTCATAAATACGCATTTTATCACGCGACAGAAATCAGATCGTTTTAAATGTCAGCCATAAGAAACATTTAAAATGTTTCAAAATGTCAACCATAAGAAAAATTCAAAGTGCTGTGTAATAACTTGCCTCATATAGATTAAAGCTAAGTGGTTGGTAGCGTAAGTGCCGCTCGGCAAATAATCCAGGCAATTTAATGGAGAATCAATTATTTATTTGTAACAATAAAAAAAATTCTCTGGATTAGATTTTTATACAGCATAAATCATTTTAGAACTCGTAGGATCTTAATCCACCAGCTCCAAGTCCAAAGTTCCGTTTTAGTTCATAGAATGTTCAGTTTATATTCGACGTAAAATTTCTCCGAATCAATAACACGGCGTTAACTAAACACCGAAGACGAGACTAATCACCGGCACTCTCCTAGCGAGAGTCCTCTTCTTCCGGCTCACTTGGGTGACGTCACCCTCTACAGCTCCCGATCCGAGCTGATCCACTTTTCTCAGTGAACAAATCCGAACTCCGAGCTCTGTTCTCTCCTCTTCTCACTCCGAGACCAAAAATCCTCCTCTGCAAAACCTTGGCTTCCTCTTTTTCTTCTCAGCCAAGACCTCCCCTAAAGGTCACGAACCAATCATCAACCTTAATGATCTTTTCTCATTAAGAGATTCGTAACATCGTCTTATCATTCGTACCTGAAAATACACGCCTATGACGCCAATGTGTCTAGCCTCTGATCATCTCCGTGCTTTCATTTTTGCGTCGGCGTGCTAACAAAGGTGCGACCAGTGTGGTCTCCTATTCATGTTAGTGTCGCCCGTCTGTCTTTCTCGGTGATCGATGATGATTTAGTGATCCTTTATATCGCCGATCTTTTCATCTTGAGAATGAAAACCATTTTGTGTTCCATAGTGAAATCTCTTTTCAGAAAAAATGTCTTTAAAAGCCTGTGATAAATCTAAATTATCACAGCTGTAACTTAATCTTTTTTTAAGATATAGAGAAAATAAAAAGTGTTCTGGAATCGTTGTTTTAAGTCCTAACACGTAAAAGAAAAATATTTTTCAACTTTTAATTTTTTCGCATTTAATTTTAAATTTAAATTTTTTTTATTATTTAAATGGCCGCCATTTTGAAACAAAATTTCGGAAGATGCTGGTTAACGAATTCGATCGAGACATTTGTATGTACCAAGTTGCATTCAAATCGATTCATAAATACGCGTGTTATCACGTGACAAAAATCAGATCGTTTCAAAATGCCAACCATAAGAAAAATTCAAAGTGCTATAACTCAATCATTTTTTAAGATACAGACAAAAAGTGTCCTGGAATCGTTTTAAGTCTAACGCATAAAATAATTTTTTAATTTTTAATTTTTTCGCAGTTAATTTTAAATTTTTAATTTTAAAAAAATATATAAATGGTTGCCATTTTGAAACAAGATGGAGAATGATGATGGCTAACGAACTCGGTCGAGACATTTGTAATGCACATACCAAGTTTCATTCAAATCGGTTCATAAATACGATAGTTATCGCAGGACAAAAATGATATATATATATGGTTATATATATATATATATATATATATATATATACCAACATTAACATTTGAACGGAGGGTGGTTTTGGGGTTTGGGGGTCATGATCGGTGAAAATATACCAAACTTTTTTGGAAGTGCTTTCCTCCGCACGGCTGCAATAGGTAGCTTTTTACTTTTTGTAATGAAAGCTACCTAAAAGACCTCTGAGAGGGGTATTGGACATTATCGCTGATTGATTTCACAAAACGTGTAGTGAATTTGGTCGGGAACAGGCCTTTCCCGAAACTGTACGCA
Organism: Maratus speculifer; assembly: GCA_964019185.1. NCBI lineage: Eukaryota > Metazoa > Arthropoda > Arachnida > Araneae > Salticidae > Maratus > Maratus speculifer. The sequence goes on from CAXHSM010000002.1 coordinate 1,180,833, forward strand.
CGACCCATTTAAAATGAATTTATTTTTGAGCCCCATAACTTCCAATAGAGAATACAGAACGTGGTTTATAACATATCACTCATGCGATTCAAAAAATAAAGATTTTTTTCTATATCTAAAAAAAGCCACCCATACTTTTTTTATGGGTATAAAAAATAGCGCCAGGTCCCAACAGTAAAAATTAAAGCAAGTATAAAATACGGCGATTGAATTTATCATATCCCCTGTCTTTGACAAAAGAATTCAAATTGAATGGAGGAGGTGGGGTAAGACCTCCCCATATACATTGATTGAAGATATTCTCCCTAGTCCCTCCCGGGGCTTACTTACATAGATGTTTTTTTTTTCTGTATACTTTTTCTGGTACTGCAGACGACATTTTGAACTGCTACAAGATTGAAAAAAAAAAACATTCCTGCAGGGGTTGACATCTCTAGTTTTTGGGAATTGATCCCTGATTAGATTGTTGAATGGTACAATCAGGAGCCACTTTGAGATGTGATATGCAAAGTGACATCCGAAACAAATTTGGTTGCATGTAGAATAAAAGATTGATTAGCCTGCTCTTGCCTCTGCCGCGGATATGTTTTTTCGAAAGCATGCATTAGTGACTACAGAGCTTATTCAATAAGTGTGTCCATAAATGGAATCCGAAAAACTTTACTTAAAATGTAGGAAATGGTTTTAAAAAAGCAGCATTCAAAGTTGCATTAGCGTCGTATTTTAAAGATGAAGACAGAATGCAGAAAAGTAATCGTCTAAATGCCGAAATCGATTCAGACCTCTTTGTTCTGTTTTGTTTTGTTTTCCTTTTTTTTTCTTTTGTGAAAAGTAAAAATTAATTTTGTGCTTTAGAAAACATATAAATACGTAGCATCTATAGTCATCTCCCGGTCAGTCCGTGTGTCTGCATATAACAGTGCATAAACTATCCAACCCAATGGTTTGAAATTTGGTCTATATAATAATTGCAAAATTTTGTCAAATCTTTTCAAATTTTATGAAAATTTAATCAAATACATTATTAAGAGTTTTCGTCAGTCTTTTAATTTCTTTCCAATGTAAGTAATTAAATTATATCACAGGTAATGATTGTAGGTCGTAAAGGTGATTCTTATTTACCAGATTGTTCTGTTATTCACGTATAATTGAATTTAATCTATATAGAATCGTAATAAATTTTGTATAGATTTTGTCGTAAAAATCGTAATAAATTTTGCATATGAGTGCAACAGCTTTTGCAGCAAGAATCTGAATATTTGTAAAACGAGTTATATACAAACAAACATATTTGTCATTTTTCACATCCAACTTCTGATTTGTATAAATTTTTATGTATTATTTTAATACAAAGTACAATAAAATATATTCTTATAAACTAATACTTTCAATGCAACAGTCTACAATTTAGTAATAAGAACACAATTTCTACTATAATCACTCAACAATACTTAACAGGGTGGCGGGTGGTCAGGGAAAAAACACAGTCAACAAAAAGTATTAAATACCAGTATTCTGTTAAAGAGAAATTCTTCTTTAATACCTATATGTTATAGCAAATATTTTGCTTAAGAAATTACTGTTTCTTCCTTCTTCTTTTACTGTTTTTTTTTTTTTTTTTTTTTTTTTTTTTTTTTTTTTGCGTACCACGTGTCACTATGATTATCCAGAATTCAGCCAAATTTTTCTTTTTTCACTTGTACGACAATGCTTTCTTTATAAGATTATGTCAAACAAACCCTGAGTTATGCCTCATAAGAGAACTCATAAAGTGGAACTAATTTAAAAGGAACCGCAATAAAAAAAGGACATCTGAGCGGGACATTAGAGGTTTTCGCTCGTTAAATTCACAAAACGTGTTAGGCTGGGAACAGGCCTTTCCCCAAACTGTACGCACGACCCATTGGAAACTAATTCAATTTTCAGCCTCGTAACTTCCAATAGAAACTACAGAACGTGCTTTACAACATAGCACTCATGCGATTCAAAAATTAAAGTTTTTTTTTTTTTTTCCCGATAACTAAAAATGTCACCCACACTTTTTTCAGGTGGTTAAGGAAAAAATAGCGCCCCGTCCCAGTAGTACAAATTAAGGCAAGCACAAAAATAGGGTGATTGAATTTATCATATCCCCTTTCTATGACAAAAAAGTTAGAATTGAAGAGGGGAGGGGGGGGGGTTAGACCTCCCCAAATGCATTGATTGAAAAAAAAATTTCCCATTCTCCCCCGGGGCTTACCTCATTATGGCCGAACATAGACATTTTTTTTAATTTCTTCTTTTTTTTTCTGGTACTGTAGGGGACACTTTGAACTTCTGTAAAAGGGGAAAAAATTCCTTCAGGGGATGACATCCCAAGTTTTTGGGGATTGATGCATGATTAGGTTATTGAATGATACAATCAGGAGCTACTTTAAGATTGGATATGCAAAATGACATCCGAAACAAATTTGGTCGCATGTAGAATGATTGCTCTTGCCTGCGTCGCGGGAATGTTTTTTCGGAAGCATGCATTAGGGACATCAGAAGTTATTCAATAAGTGTGCCAATAAATGAAATCTAAAAAACCTCACCTAAAACATAGGAAATTCGTTTAAAAAGCAGTATTCCAAGTTGCATTAGCGTCGTATTGAGAGCGAGACTGAGAAGTAATCGTCTTAATGCAGGTTTCATTTCTTAAGGTCCGATTTGTGAAAGTAAAGCTAAAATTATTTTTGTGAAATGTGTTATATTTTGTAGATATTTATTATATTTATGTGAAGGATATTATTTTGCAACAAAAGATGGTATGTAGTTACTCAAATTCGAACCAAACTTTTAATAAAAATAACTGCCATAAGTCTTTCTGGTATTTTTTTCTTTTCTAGTTGTTTTTGTTTGAAAATTATACATTTCAAAACCGAACAACAGAAATAATTAATCAGGTGTGTGTTTTATGGAATAGAATTTTGTGAATGAGCTTGAGTTAACTCATTGTGTCACGCGCGTTGTCGGCAAGAAAACTTGCCATTTAAATAACGAAACTTTTAAATTCGAAAACCAGTATTTTAGTAAAGAATTTTTTATATTAACTAATCTCAAACTTTAAGGGATTAAATGAGAGAAAATTATTATTTAGAAAAACTGGTATCAGCTGCTATCGAGGTGTTAAAAAAAGTGCAAAAGAAACTCGTAGTTAATTGTTTAAATTGAAGTTTGTAATAACTCCTATTGAAACGTTTTATTAAAAGAAATTTTGTGAAAAAGCCTGTTTTATTGAATGGAATTTTGTGAAGCGAGCTGTCTAGTTAACCCTTACGCGACGGCAGCCTTTTACAAAAATTTAAATATTTTGTTACCAATTTTTAAAAACAGGGATTCTCGGGAAGGAGTTAAAATGATATTTTTCTTAATAATGCTTCTTTAAAAATTCATTAAATTGTAACGTAAGAAAATATTTCAATCCTTAACTAAATTTAATTGCTTGGTATCACTTTTTTAAATGGCATTTTTAGTAGTGGTCTGGTAAAAAATGGAAAAGAAATTATTTCAAATAGAATGTTGCGAATAGGATATAAAAATAAAATCACGTATTTAAAGCTACTAATAGTTAAAGGGGAGGTGGATGATATTGCATCCTACCTAATTTTAGTCAAAATTTGCACATGAAAAATTTAATTAAATTTTATTTTTATATTTTTATCAAAAAAAAAAAAAAAATAGAATATTCTGATTTTTTTTTTTTTTTTTTGAGTTTGTATGTGTGTATAAAGGTCTCTTTATAGTGGTCATTTTGATTAATCTTTTCTTGTTTTGTTTTGTTTTTTCAGTATGATCACAACATTGTACATTTCAGATTTTGAATTGTTTATAATTTTTGTGGATCCTCTATAGTTAAAAAATAACTTTGTCATTGTATGAATTTTTAAGTAAATCAAAGAATACAAAAGCGTTAGACTAATAACAACTTTAGAAATTTCATCATTCATAAAATAAAATTTAAATAAATTTTTTTCTTCAAGTTAATCAAAATAAAAACAAAACAGATTAGCAGTTATGCTAAATATACTAAATCAGGAATTTCTTTGTTCACGTGACAAGATGTCTTTTCTACAGAATATTCCTAACAATAGCAATAATTCATTCCGTGTAGTCCTCCTCGCAATATCAGATACGTCCATGCCAGTGGGACGACAACCATTCCATGCTCATAATCAGAGGGGTGTTGTGCTAAGAAAGGTCGTTTGCAGCTGTTGGGGCTTTAGAAAAGCACCCTTTGACCCGCCCGCAAATACGGGGTGAAACAGCAAAAAGAGTATTTTGGTGAAGACTCTTTTTCGCTCAAAAAGTCTGAGATTGACCCGATACTGAGAATCAGGTAAGAACCTTCAAGGGGGTTTTCGGGAAAGAGTTAAAATGCTATTTTTCTTTAGAATGCTTCTGTTAGAAGCCAATAAAATTGTAACATAGGAAAATATTTTATCCCTTAATCAAATTTATTTACTTGGTACCACTTTTTTATAAGAGATATTTCTTTCCAGTGCTTTTGCAATACCTGTAAAGGAAATTTACTAAAAGAAATTACTTTTAAAATACAGTGGTGCAAATAGAATATAAAAATAAAATCACGTATTTAAAGCTATCGATCGTTTAAGGAGCGATGGAAAATATTGTATCCCAAATAATTGTAATCAAAATTTGCACCAGAAAAAAAAAAAAAAAAAATACTTTTATAACTTTGGTCGAAAAAAAGGGGTTTTAAAGCTGCATTTTTTAAAATTTCTAACTAAAACATCTTGGAAATTCCGATGTGAGTCATATATTACAGAAACAGAATGTTTTTATCCCCGAAAAAAAGTTAAGGATTTGAGTGCAATCCGATATTCACAGATATTTCTCGTTCATAAAAGATATTTGTTTGTTTTACATGAAAGATAAAATACGTTGCTTCAATGATTTATTTAAATAATACAAAATGTTGCATCAGAGTGAATATTTATCTGTCTCTCCGACCCATAGACCTTTTTTGCATTTTATTTTCACACTGAACTTTTGAAGCACTCGATATATATGTATTTATTTAGGTATTTCCAGGTAGCATGACAAAACACCACAAATTCCACATCGTTCATTAAATGTGGGTTGCGTCATTTCATTTTGTGGTCTCATTGGAATGCAGAATATACTTCCAATATTCCCATTCATATGAAATATTTATGATATGAAACATTATGAGAAGAACATATTTGCTATTAATATTACTTGTTGTTAATACTAACTGCTTTGAAACACATAGCATTTAGCGGATGACGCCGATGAGATATTTCTGCAAATGACCAGAACTCTAATGTCTCCATAAAATGATAATTGTGGAAGTCTTTTAAAATTCAGTGGTCTTTTAATGTTATTATTACTACATTTCAAATGTAATATAAAAATGATAAATGTCATTGCTCTCATACATGTAATACATTTTAATGTTTTAAATTATCTTAAATCGATTCTAATTTTTCTTGTCATATACAAAGATTAAAAGTTAATCTCATCTATAAACACATAAAATATATCAATGTAAATGAAGAAAAAGACGAAGAGAAGAAAAAAAGAAAAATTTCCATTATTACAAAAAGTATAATCGAAAAGCTACCGGGAGTTAGCCCATCTAATAAAATGACTATTTAGAGGCCCTGCATTTAAGAATAAACATACAAGAATCGCTAAAAATTTTAGCAGCTTAACAATTTTATTCTGATAAACGAAATAGTTAACTAAGTAAATTAAATAGTTTGAAAGCTTGGAAGTTGATTAAGTAATGTATATGGAGTTTGGCCATTGTGTTAAAACAAAAACAGCACCGACGGTTAATTATACTATACATTTGACGTTATTTCTGCTTTTGAATTATGGTTTTTCGAAATTAATAATTATCCCTTCTGAATTCAAATACCCTTATACAAAGTGATTCTAAGTCCATGGGCAAAACTTTAAGAAGTTATGGAACAGAACAGATAAGGTCAGACCATACAGTGCAATTAGTGCGTAATTATAACTTCACTCAAGTGCTAGAGTTTTCTGCTAACTTAGAGAATCCTGTTTATACTTAAAATGCTTATCCTATTACAGTAATAAAGTCGCCCTACCAGTGGCTGAGAGGTTCTGCTCTCGAAGCTGGTAGATGCGCGGGTGCTGGGTTCGAACCCAATCGCGCCTGTCGGCCTAATCATTTGGAATTTTGCATGGTTTTCTTAGAACCTTCGATAAATACAGGTTCAGTTCTCTTAGGAAGACCCCCACGTAGGGCATTCCCCCTAGTGCTTATATCCCTTCTGTCGTCATAAATAACACCAACACCAGTAAAAATACTTGTGCCTTTTTTGTAATCCGCGGCAAAAATGACGATGTCTGCGAAAATCACAGTGCCACCTGTCTGTTCACCGCTTCTGATACGCCTATGACAAAAATTGCTTGACATATTTTATTATCCTTAAAGTGTTGCTCATGAATTCTGAATTACCCTCAATTTCTCCGAAGGAAATGTTGTCAAATTTAAAATCCCCCCCTTTCCATTTCTTTCTTAATTTCCGAAATTTAACAAGAATTTATAAAATATTTTCTTGTTAACTGCATTTTTCGGTTCGAAAATGTTTTCTGAATAGCTTTTATTGTGTGATTGTCAGTTTTCTCAAAACGAAATATCACTTTTTTTAGAAAACTATCCATTTTCAGGTAAATATTTTGATATTCAGAAAACAGCAGACAAATATGCAATATTAACAGAACAGACAGAAAAATAAGAAAATTACCATTGTTTCGTAACAATTTCATGTACAAGTTTAATTATGCAAGCCGAAAATATTTACTTAAGCAGGGTTGCCACATTCGACTATTTCTTTATACAGAAATCCTTAACAGACACTTTGACAACATTTGTAAGAAAAATATAGTTTAAAATTTATATTAGAAAAATACTGGTGCGAGCGGAATATAAAAATAGTCGCCTGTGGCAGCCCTGCTTAAGAATGAATCGAATTCTAAAAACTGATTTTCCGAATACAGGGATTCGGTTAATTTATCATAAAAGTTACTAAGAAACGTTCCGAAAATGACGGGCAGCTCATAAAAGTTTATTTTTGGAAATTCTTCTTTAAATTTCGCAAATAAATTGTTTTCTGAGGTATCTAGTAGATAAAGGAACAGTTTTCGGAATTTTGGGAAATACGGAAGAGGTTATCGTGTTTTCAGTGTAGGGCGTCCAACGAAACAAAATATCCCCTAGTTCAACTGAAAATTAAAAGTTAAACTGTAAAAGTTTAAAAATGCAATTTTATATTAAGGATTATTCATGCAAATACGTAATTTAATATATTAATATTTAATTATGTAAGTAAATTTCAGAACTGATAGGATTTCATAATTTTATCTTAAATGTTTCATTAAGTAAACAGATTTTTTGTTTTAGACTTTCTTTTAGTTGGGGCTAGCCCCGGTAGCTCATTTGTTTGCCTTTTTCTTTTTGTATCTTAGGGAATATTTACTTTTTTTTCCACATTTATTTTGTTAACTTTAGCTTAAGATTAGTTTTTCAATCTTTTTATTAAATTATTTTCTTAGCTTAACCAGAATTAAACAGTTCTATTTCTTGGCTTCCTGTGCGTTCCAAGTCGAATTACCTTTACATTGAATGTATTGTTGCAGAGAAACTAGACAATTCACATAAATTGTTCCATGTTATTAAATAAGGCCAATTTCACTATTTGAAAAAAGTGGTACTAGTCAAAAAATTTTAATTAAAAAAAGTAGCCCACTGGCAACATTGTGCGCAACAAATAAATATTGATAATTTAGCTGCCTTTTTGTATTTAGTTCAAAATATTTATGAGAAATATCGAATAGTAACATTTCTTTGTTTTGGGATAAATATTATGACAGGGAATAAAATATAAATATTATTCAAAATTGCAATTGATATTCTGAATAACAATAATAATAATAATAATAAACACCCTAAACTAGCAACAATTCAACAACAACAAAAATTCTAGCAACATTTCACTATTTTTTTTTTTCTAAATTCCCATCTTTCCAAATCCTGTGAACTGACTTTGTTCAAAATTACGAAATATTTATTGCTAACTACTGTTCTATTCGTCAGTGGAATAATTTATAGAAAATAAGATGATTTTTAAGACATTTTGCACAATATAGCGATAAGATATGGAAAGATTAATATTATTGGTAACTACTGTCCTATTCATCAATGGGATAATTTATGGAAAATAAAACGATTTTTAAGACGTTCGATATAAAAATAGAAAGAGACAGGTCAATTTTCCAAAATTACAAATGCTTATAATAAAACTAAGAGAATGGAAAATCCCAATGCTGTCACAGCGTTGCAAATTTATACTCAATCGAAAGTGCTTGGGGAATAACGGAATTCATTATAAAGGCATCTGATTGTATAACGCATTCTCTTTCAGCAAATGAATTGCAAAACTTATTGATGTGGGATTTTCATTCTTAGAGATATATTAAGATTATGTTTGCAGAAACAGCACCGTAATAATGGATTTTCGGCTTTTAAGGACATCGGATGAAGGTGTAAGATTTAATGATGAAAAGAATCATGAATGTTTATTTATGTAAATCATGCACATAAAGATAGCATTTTGAAGTTTTTAAAAAGATTGTAGTTATAATATAACCCTGTGACCGTGTTAATGAGTAAAATTATAATGTTGTTTTCTCTTCATTTTGGTTTAAATGCTCAATAAATATAATTCATTCAACATTATGTTAAAAAAACTTAATTACAAATATGAAATATTTGTAATCTTGAAATATTAATCATTCTTCAATGCATTAAAAATTCATTAAATCTATAAAATTATATTATCTTAAATATTGCCTATATTGCGGTGAAACTTAGAGCTTAATGAACAAAATATTACGTTACTTAGAGAGTAAATACTTAACTGATCAATATTTTTGAAAAAAAAACTTCAAATAATGTCTATTTTTCAATGTCTTTTACAGAATTTTTATTCTTTTATCACCGTTTTTTTTTAAACAGAAATTTATGACTAATTGAATCAGAAAATTGCATTAAATAATAAAAAATTTACAATAAAATGTTGCTGGTGAGAATAATAAATTTCGATTGGAATATGGATAGCCATACGTGGTACGGGCAAATGATGATTGGCTGAGACCATAGATGACAATATCTCTTAATTGATCCAGAGTCTGATCCAAAACTTGCATGATCAAACCGAAAAATATATGTAAGAAAATATGTCTTCATTCTATGAGGTACATTTTTGACTTTATTTTTAAATTTTTGTTTAACCCTTTCCGGCACTCTGTGCCCAGTCTAGGATACCTAATTTTAATTCCAAACTTGCAAACAACACCAAAAATGTTTTAATAAAATTTTGATTTTACAACGAAAGTTTATATTGGGGGATTTTTAATTTCTAAAAATGTGGTTTGCAGATTCCGGTGGCAGTCGATAATTTCTCATTTTAATAACAGAAATTGTCCCTGCCGGAAATGGTTAAATAAAATTTCCGGTTTAAAACATTTCTTCATGGATGAAACTCCGGAATAATTAAATGATGTTGGCATTTATGTCTAAGATACGATACCCGTAAGGCGTATGGGCAAAACAGAGAAGCGATGAATAACGAAGACTTAACCTTTTCTGACACAGAAAAAAATCTGTTCGCAAAATAGTGAAAAGATTGAATGATACCGGAATTTACATACGACCTTTTTTTAAATGGTTCTTTAAACTTTCATTGTAAAGCCAAAATTTTATTAAAATATTCTTGGTGCTGTATGTAAGTTGCAATTAAATTTATGTGGTCTCAACATGGGACCACGGTTCCGGAAAGGATTAATTAATTTAAATTATTTCGAAAAGTAAGACATTTTGAAGGATTAACTTTTAAAATTTTAAATACCTATAAAACAGGAGTGGCAATGTTTTGTATGATAATGTATTTCAATATTTTTTACAAAACTTTGAATTAATCAAATGAAAACTTCTCTACCCGTATAATTGATTATTCAATATTTTGTGTTAAAAATCTAAGCAATTTTACATCTCCTTTCGATTTGATGTTCACAATCTTGTGGGTTATTCAAAAATAAATAAAAAAATATCTTCCAAATTTGGTGTGATTTAAAGTTCTATCAGTAACCACAGAAATTCCTGAACTTCGCATAACCCGATGTCGGGTATATTTTAAAATATTTTTTTTTCAATCAAAAAAGACCCTTTTACTTAGAGGAAGTTATAATACTTTATTTCAACCAAAACTCCACCGGTCTTAAAAGTAGATGTTATATATTTTTTATGTTTCTGTCAACTATTGTTTTTAATTTTAATATACAGACGTTTTCCATTAATATTTTGCATACATGGATGCATAACCTAATTATTTGTCAATCCTTCGTACTATTACGTGAATTTTATATTTTATGTTCCATATATTATTCCATACATTAATAATTTAATTTTTTGTGCTAATTGTATATAATTATTCTACATATACGTTTTATATTTTATATTTACAGGAATAACAAGTACTTTTAGCGGTCTCAAATACAAATGCTTGTTTCAATTTTCACAGTTTAACATGCAACGTCCATTTGATCTATAGAAACTAATAAATCTCTCTCTCTCTCTCTCTTTTTTTTTTTTTTTTTTTTTTCAAATCATGCTAAATCAACTAACTTCTTATGTATCTACATATTTTGCATGATTCGAAGATGAATCATTCTTAAATCCCTAAATTTTTAAGTGTTTGTGTAACCTTTCGGGTCTGGTGTACTATTAATAGTACATGTCTTAAGATGGAATATTATTTCGTTTTAAGAAATATTTTAGTTACTATTTCAATATAGTAATGTTACTATATGTCTATGAATTTACTATATGACTTCATTTATGTTTAGGCATTTAGTACTAATAATTATTTATTTATTTATTTTTTATTAATTCTCTTTGCGTCGTTTGCGATTTTTTTATTTTAAAAATATATTTCACACATTAAATTTTAAATAAATGTTATTTTCCTGAAATAATCCTGTGTAACAAAACGCAAAAAATATTAGACTGTCTTAATATAAGTTAAACCTTTTTGTAATACAATATTTTCTAAACATCTCCAAAAATTCTTCCTTAGCCTATTCTCATATAAATATGAATTGAATAGTACTCAAAACAGCAACATCCATTATCTTTAAGTCAATGACATATTCGTTAAACACTAATTAGCCTGTATGGACGCCTAGTGTTATTAACGTAAAAAGAATTTTTTCTAAAAACTGAAAAAAAAAATCGGACTCGAAAGGGTTAAGAGTAAGAAAATGAAAATCCTAATACTCTCCCCAATACTCTCATAGTATCAGGAATTCACTGTCAAAGGAAAATGGTTGGGGAATAACGGAAGAATTAATTATACAGGCATTCTCTTTGTATAACGCATTCGTAAATTTTAGCAAATGAATTGGAGAGCTTATTAATGGGGGATTTTCATTCACATGGGTATATTAAGATGGTGTTAGCAGAACCAATTGTAAATATTAATAGATAGAGTTTTGTGAATGTCGGATTAAGGCGTGTGGTTGAATGATGAAGAGAATCATGATTCATGGTCATTAATCATGTAAATCATTCCGGAAGGATAAAGATTTGAAAAAAGTTGTCATTAACGATTGTAGATTAAAATTAGTGCGTCACAGAAAAGTTAAATAACCTGAGTTATTCAAAAAATTAAGAATTTAGGAAAAGCTAAACTTAAAAAATTTAAATACATGTAGAAGAAGTGTAAAAATATTTTGTATAATAGATACTGAAATACTATTTATAGATAAATAGATTTACGAAAATTTCCTTTAAAATATTGAATTAGTTTTAATAAAATCATCTTAATGTTTTTTTTATATATATCCTGTGTTTAAAATGTAAATTCATTTTAAAAAACAATTTTTTTCTTGTGATTTCGTGTCAACTGTTCTCTATTTTAAAATTTCCTTTTTGTCTGATATACACTGAATATTTTATGTATATTAATACATAACTTATTTATTTGTAAATCTATTTTGATAATTCTCTCTTTTTCTGTATTTATGCTAACAGTACTCAAATCCTGTTAAATCGATTCCATATGTCTTGAAAGTCCATATAATGAGACGATCACTTTTATCTGAAATCGCTAAATGACTTCTGCTGCTCAAGTATTACACTCTGTTTTAAATAACATAGTATCTTTAGTATAATATTTGGATATGTCATTGAAATAAAATGTTTTTCTTTTCAAAAGCATTTCTATATCGTACAATGATAAAAAAAAAAAAAAATAGCGTGAAAAATTACTTTTGATTTTAAAGACTATCCATTTTCTGACCAACAAAAATGCTCAACAGGCATTTATGCAGTGTTCTTATTTGCCAGAAAATAGATAATCTTTAGAAACAGGGATAAATTCACACGCCATTTTTTAACAACGTACACTGCTCAAAACAATTAAAAGATAATTGATATTTTATATAAAATAAAGATATAAACGCATTTTTTTTGCCGAAAATAGAAGAAGATAATCACAAATGCAAATTTTTCTGGTTTTCAAACTGTGGAGTATGCAAATTTTGAGTTCCACGTCAAAAACGTCGCTTCAGCGGCAGCGGATGAAATTTGACTTTCAACTGGATAAAAGAGAATGAAGACAAGGATGATCGGCATTCAGTAATTGCTTTGTTTCGATGAGTAAGATGTCTCAGCGAAGTCATTTGACAGATTCAGAAGCTTGGAGAATTGTTGGTAGGTTAGAAGGGGGCCAAACTCAAGCCGAAGTAGCGGAAGCCATTGGAGTGTCACAAAGTGTCATTTCCAGGATCTGGAACCGTTTTTTGGAGAGTGGATGTGCAGGCCGAAGACCAGTGTAAGGTCGTAGGCGGGCAACAACGCTCAATGAAGATCCTTATTTAGCGTTAACAGCTCGGAGACACCGAAACATGAACGCTACTCTTCTCCAACAACACCTTCGCTCGGCTACAGGCAACACGATTTCAACTCAGACTGTCCGAAACCGGCTCCATGCTGTAGGTCTGTATGCTCGCCGACCGATGGTATGTGTTAGATTAACATCAAGGCATCGTCGCGACCGCAGGGAGTGGGCAACCGAGCATGTCAACTGGAGGAGAAATGAATGGAGCAATATTCTGTTTTCTGACGAGTCCCGTTTTTCTGTGCATCCGGATAATAGGCGTATTTTCATCTGGAGGGACCGTGACAGTAGGAATAATCCTGCGTTCGTGCACGAAAGTGTCAGATTTGGCGGTGGAGGAGTGTTGGTGTATGGTGGCATCTCCATTGACGGGCGCACTGACCTCTACATCATTTGAGATGGAGCTCTGACTGGTCGCCGATATAGGGATGAGATCCTCAGACCTATTGTAGTCCCTAACGCTGCATCAATCGGAGATAACTTCATTTTAATGGCCTGCAGGCCATTGCAGGCCACTGCAGGCCACATCGTGCAAACCTGGTGGAGGATTTCCTTTTCGAGGAAGGAATCGTTCGAATGGAATGGCCAGCGAGTTCTCCAGACATGAATCCAATCGAGCACGTTTGGGACGCTCTAGGAAGACGAGTTTCTGGCCGCCAACAACCCCCACAAACTCTGCAAGAACTGGAAAGAGCTCTTCTGGAAGAGTGGGGCAGAATACCCCAACTCGTCATTAATAGCCTCATTGAGTCCATCCTCAAAGGTGTTCAACGTTGCTGGCCGCCCGTGGAAACCATTCCCCCTACTGAAAATGATTTTCATTGAAGAAAACACTTATTCTTTTTTTTCTCATATGCACAAATTGTGTTTTTTTCCTTTTGTACACAAATACGCAATAAAATGCATTTTTTTTTCTGCCAAACATGTGTAATTTATTCTCATATAACCTACTATGTCTGTCAACCATGTATCAATCAGCTAAAAAGTTTCCCAGATACAAAATCCACCAAAAACTGCAATATCCTTTAATTGTTTTGAGCAGTGTAAAATAGTTTTTTCATGTTATATTTCAATATTTTTCAGGAAGATTAAAAATTGTTTCACCTTTCACTGTATCAATTGAAATTTTTATTTTTCTGTCATACAAAGTTGATTTTCTTATTTTTGTAAAAAGTGTCCCACACTATCCTACTCTATATATTGTAATTCAAAAACACTATAAGAATAATTAGATAAATTTCCTTAAATAGTTCACTACTGATACATTTTGTTTATGCATTTTATAATTAAAAGAAAATAGAGGGCATTTTTAGTTTATTAAGCAGTCGTTTGATCAATTTATATAATACAATTGTTTATATCGATATTATTCAATAGTTTATCTGCACTGCTTCGGGAATCAATAATGGACGGCAGTGCTTTCAATAGGTACAACGATGCATACAGCTTCATTAGAAATGATAGGTAGTGATCTATAGAGAACCAATGTTGAATTTGAATTAAATGCACAAAGGTATGTATTTATTATGCTGTGTGTTTATTTGTTCAGCTTACAAAATAAAAGTTACGTTTTAGTATAAAAGGTACATATGAAATTAGCAATGTAAAACTGATTATTTGTTGAGCGTTCATTCTGAAAATCTGAAAGTCAGTAAATGGTCAATAAATTTGATCAAAAAACGGTGTTATCTTTTTATATGTTTTATTTGATGATTAACTTTTGTTTCAAATCATCCAGTTTTAAGATATTAAATTTTTTTTGTATTTTATAGAAATTTCTCTTTGTGATCTATAAGTTATTAAATTTTAAAATAAAATTAGTTTAAAAATTAATGTTTCAATAGGTTTTAAGGAAAATTTACATCAGACTTTATTATTAATACACATCGAAACATATATATACCGATGCTACATTTACAATCTATTGGACGAAATCAATCTTTGAAAAATAAGCCATATACTATATGTAAAGCTAAACGGGAGATTTTTCACATTATTGATTAAACTAAGCAGAAGACATTGTTCGTTAGTATAAAAACATTTGTTAAGCGATGTCATTTTCATAGGCATAATCGAATAATTTGTAGAGAATTTACCACTAATGATCCCCCAAATTCATATATTTTCGTTTCCGCCTTTAACCCTCCACAAAATACAAAGATAAAAATCATTAAAATATAAGTCTTTTCTGTAACTATACATAGTAAAAAAAATTTTGAACGTTGAATAACATAAATATTTCTATTATTCATATAATACAACTGTTTATATCTATGTTTTACAATCGTTTGAATAGTTCGTCTGCACTGCTTCGACATTCATCAACGGCTGGGAGAGTTTCCAACAGGTGCAACGATGCATAAACCTTCATTAGAAATGACCATTAGTGATCTATAGAGACCAATGATGAATTCGATCTTTGAATTTCAATTAAATGTACATGGTATGTATTTATTATGCTATGAGTTAATTTGAAAAGCTTATAAAATAAAAGTTATGTTTCAGTTTAATGCTACATATGAGATTAACAATATAAAACAGAATAGCTCTCATGCGTTGAACGGGGTAAATCAAAAAAATTGAAAATGTGTCAGTGGTCAATGAATTTGATCAAAAAACAGTTTAATTACCTTTTTTATATATTTTATTTGACGATTTCATTTTGTTTCAAAATCATCGTTTTTTAAGATATTTTTTTTTATTCTATAGAAATTTCTCTTTATGATCAATAATTTATTAAATTTTAAGATAAAATTACTTTAGCAATTACTATTAAACTGACTTGAAATGTATGTTTCAAAAAATTTTAAGGAGAATTTCATTATACTTCATTTTTTATGTTCAATATACATCAAAAAATATATTTATTGGCGCTACATTTACAATCTATTGGTCAAAATCAATCTTTGAGAGATAAGTAATATACTATAGGGGAGGGTGGGGCACAGTGGACCACCCTTTGCAGTTTACTTTAAAATGTTTGAAGCTTTTCTTTCAGGCTAATTGATTAAAGCACCAAAATGATCATTTATTGCCTTTGTTATTGATAATATTTGTGATCGATTTTATTTTGTAAACAATTCAGATAACTTATATCCTATTTAAATACAGTTTTAGATACTTCAAATATCAGTGAATGAGAACATTACTGAAAAAGTAATGAATTATACATATAAATAACCATTTCTTAAATTATAAATTTGCACATTATGGGTTCTAATGGGGTAACTTAATGACAATCTATATGACTCAATATTTCTTTAAATGAATATTGTAATGATTTTTTTTTCTTTTCTTTGTGTGCAATTAGTGTTAGTCAATTAGTTTAAATGTAAACATGAGTTAGAATATGTACACAGAATGTAAAAAGCTAAGAATATCTCCTAAATATTTGGTCAAAAGGTTAGAATTTTATCAAGCAGCAGTGAAGATGAGGAGTAGTTTTTTGTGAATTAGAAAGCATAATTCTAAAAAAAAACCTACGTTAAGTGATTTGTTTGATGTCAACTGTTGTAGAATAAAATAATTTAGATTTCTAAAAAAAACTATCTAGAATTCCAGAATTCAAAGAAAAAACACATTGTAGGAGATTATTTTTGATGAAATTTTCTTATAAATGAGATGCCATTGCATTTGAGGATTATGATTTGACGATGGATGCAGAAGAATGTGAAATGTTATTCTTGAAGAGAACAGGGCAAACATTGATGGCTATTTTGTTTCATAATTCAGAGAAATAAACAGTCTTTTGTTATTGAGGATGACATTGTTTTGAGGCTAAACTCCAAAGCTTTCGAAGAATTAAAATGTTTTATGCTCGAATAGGATACACAACAATTTTCGCATTTGCAGCATAGTATTTGTTAATGAAAAACTTCGTCTGATATTCATTAAAGGCTCATTTTTTCCAATTAAACTGCATGTTGCAATAACCCTACTTAGTGTCCCAATGTACCCCAAGTTTAAGTGCTAAAGTTTCAATTATAATGAAGTGTAAAAGTGCTTATAACAATAAAATTACTAAATTACTTTAAGTTTTTATTTCATTTTTTATAGTAGCCTAAAAGAAAAAGAAAATCCCATTATCCTCCCTTTTCCCCTTTTGTAATAACGTTACTTTATTTGCAAATGTTCCTGTATCTAAATCGGTTGTCATTGAAAAAATTAAAATGAATATTTTGTTAATTTGGTGCGAATGTACTTTACTCTCCCTCTTGGCGCAATTTTTTAAGAATCGCCAAATTGGCGCGTTTTTGCGTCTTTTCTCCCGGAGCGTCTTTCTCCAAGGCCCGCCACACACTACAGAGACATACGTCAAAAATCGTGCAATATGACGCAATCAAACCGGTTTTTTCTCTCTTATTACTGTGAAACTGTCCATGTCATACGTTTTTTCGTTCAATGTTTGGCCTGCCACAGACCTGTCATACATTGAGCGAAAAAACATGACACACTGTTAAAAATTTGAAACTTTTGCTGCATCGTCACCGATTTAAAAAAAAATTCACAATAAATATATAAAACCATTGACTTTCTAATATACTAATAATAAATAATATACTAATAAATCTAATTTCTAATAATAAAACTTTATATGCACCAGTTTCTAAAACAAACAAAATACAATAGCCATAAAAAAAATTCACTTACCTTTACTTATTTACATTACGGAATTCTACAAAGAGGATACTTTATTTTATTTATAATTTATCCAAGAAAATACATCACCCGTTCCAAATTAAAAATCTATCCAACAAACTAAAAGAATTATTTCTGCTTCCAGATATCGTTTCATGCGGCAGACGATTCAGTAATTACAAAATTTGATGCAATGTTTTCATCTAATGTCCGGTATACAGGCACATTTTGCGAATACAGAGATAACAAAACGAGATTGAACAATCAGAAAACGGCATTCAAAGTTTTTGCTTTTTTAAGTGAGCGAATTTTCTGATTGGTCAATTTCGTTTCGCTAACTGCACAAAATCTATCCAGATTTCTGCTATGAAAAATACTTTTGTTCCTTAAAAAACTCAGCGTAAAAAACTATTTAAGCACTGTAAAAATTAAAAGAAATGAATTTTAAAAAGACACTGCGTACATTCAAGCGAATTATTTTAAATTGGGGAATTTCTTATTTGTGTATTTTACAGATATTATTTATATCAATAAACAGTCACAAAAATAATTGTGTACTTATCAGCGCCGTGCGAAAGGGGGGGGGGGGGCGAAGATGGCAGTTTTACGGGCGCAGAAATTTATACTACCAACGTCATTTTTAGCTTGTCACAAGAAAAAGTTCGGGGAGGGGGCGCCAAATTGAGACTTTGACCCAGTCACAGTTTCCTCTTCGTACGCTTCGTTCCATACTTAAAAATTCGGGAAAAACAACTACTTACTAGAGATAAAAATTACAGAAAAGGAATTTTTAAATTTTGCTGCGTAAATTTGCACAAATTTAGTTATATAAATATTACAACTTACGTTCGTGAATTTTACAAATATCTTATTTCTAAAATTTAGTAAGGATATTTATCAAAAAATATAATTTCTATATCATATAATTTCTATAATTCTAAACTGAAACATTATGACTGCATTAAAACAACAACAAAAAAATCAGTGGATCCACAAAACTCGCTGTGCAGGAATCAGTAAAATGCATGAAACTCGTCGACGCCGCAATAACTAACGTGTGTATGAGCGCTTTGCGCCCATTAAAACTAAAAAAACATCAGTGGATCCACGAAACTCGCTGTGCAGGAATCACTAAAATGCACGAAACTCGTCAACGCCGCAGTCACAGACGTGTGTATGAGCGCTTCGCGCCCATGAAAACTAAGAAAACATCAGTGAATCCACGAAACTCGCTGTGTAGGAATCACTAAAATGTACGAAACTCGTCAACTCCGCAGTCACAGACATGTGTATGAGCGCTTCGCGCCCATTAAAACTAAAAAAAACATCAGTGGATCCACGAAACTCGCTGTGCAGGAATCACTAAAATGCACGAAACTCGTCAACTCCGCACTCACAGACTTGTGTATGAGCGCTTCGCGCCCATTAAAACTAAAAAAACATCAGTGAATCCATGAAACTCGCTGTGCAGGAATCACTAAAATGCACGAAACTCGTCAACGCTGCAGTCACAGACGTGTGTATGAGCGCTTCGC